>CM066171.1:40323885-40508885 GCA_033629205.1 Lithocarpus polystachyus | reverse complement strand
TTTTCCCGATATTAGTCTCACACTCTCTTGCCTTTTTCCACTCGCAGCTTCCCTCTTTTCAGTTCTGCAATAAACTAATAAACTTGATCAAGAAATTCAACTTGGTAGTATTTAAACAAATATCAATGGCTAGAAAGTATGACAGAAACACAAATCAAAGAAAAATAGGACAAAAGAAAACAATATAATTGCTCTGAGAGAACTGAAACTAAAAACAAATTTTTTTTTTTTTTTTGCAGACTTTTTTTTTTTGACGTTTTTTTTTTTCTGCAGTCCTTTTTTTTCACCTTTTTTTTCTGCAGTTTTTTTTTTCACGTTTTTTTTTTTTTTTTTTTTTTTTTGAGAACTCAGTGCACAATTTTAACCTAGTGCACGTCACAAAACAAGAACGAAGAACAAAAAACAGAAACGGAACAAGATTGGAAGATAACAGGAAACAAAAGATAAAAGGATAGAAAACTGATTTTAGAACCTGATCTCTGATACCAAATGATGCGAACCTCAACAGACTCGCTTTGAGACCCAACAAACAATATTGGAATATTGCCCCAGAAAGCTAAAATTCAGATTTGATAGAAACCCTGACCCAACGTTTATAAGAGAAACGCGAACCAAAGGTATAAGTAACAGACCTTGACCCAATGATTATAAAGAATCACGAACCAAAGGTATAAGTTTGAACGCCACAAGGAAGAATCCTTGATAAGTTCACAGTTCTTGAAGAACCAAAGAGAAGAGCAAAGCCTCACCTTTTCTGATTTTTATTCAATAATCCATCAAAAAATGTTTACAGACTTAGGGGCCTATTTAAGGGCTCCATAAAACTTGGCAGACAAGAAAATATATTCTAAAATAACACCTAATTGATACCTATCCATATCAGGAATCAAATTTGACCTAAAAAACGTACTAAATAATAAAACCCTAATTAAAAACTGATTTGGTCTGAAAATAGCAGATCCAAAATAGGAAAAACCCTAAAAAACGTTCTAAATAATAAAAGCCTAAAATTAAGGAAGATCTGGTCCAAAATTAGAAGATCTAAATTAGGAAAAGTATCTATTAACTGATTTAGAGCTGGAAAGTCAATCAGCCATAAATCTTTGCCATAAATAACGCCAAATTACGTCAGATCAGCCCTCAATAGCTTGGATTAAATTTATTAGGCCTTCATTTTCTTTTGGGCCCAGCTTGGAATGTGAATCAGCCCAAATCCCTTGAATCAGCCCATTAAGTGCTTCTTTGATCTTCTTGGATCTTGCTCTTGTAATTGGCCCAACTGGAACTTGCAATGGATCCTTGAAAGCTTGTTGATTCTCATCAGGGGGGTTAGACGAGAACAATCAAATCAAAAATATACAAACATATTTAAGACGGATAACCTCAAACATACCTTCAGGACGAAGGTTCCCTAATTCTCCAGTGTAGGGACCAAATGGATCCCTACCAACTTCACTTGGTTTCCCAGCCCAGGGGCCAGAGACGAAGAAAAACTCCGTCTTCCAGTTCCTGTCCGAGGTAACCAAGGACTTGATCAATTTGTAATCTGCCCCTCTAGCTGTGAATTGATGGAAGCCAAGGGATTGATTGATCTCAGAAGGCTTATAGCAATAGAGGAACTCGTCCACAGTAAGAGGACGATCCCCCCCAAAGACCTCCCTCCATAAGACTTGCATGGAGACAATCAGTCTCCATGCATTGGGATTAAATTGGCAGATGGCCAAACCTAACCTAACAAGCAACTCCCTAGCAAAGGCATTGAGAGGCAACCTCAAACCCCCCAAGAGGTAAGCCTCATAAATACCAACTCCAAAATGGGGTTGGCAACACCATTCCCCACGGACGGGTAACCTAGGGTTTAAATTTTCAGGGATTTGATACCAAACCTTTAAGGACTCTAACCTTTTGTTATCTGTCCTAGACGGGATATCTAAAGCACAACTATAGACGATTTCCTCATCGTCCTGAGCTGTGGACGAGGGATCACTGGTGCCTGCCCTCGACCCAGACTCAGCTCTCTTCCTAAACTCTTCCTGGAGAACCTCCAAAGGAACCCCAGGGACCCCTGACGTGTACTCGTCTGAGGTATTCCCTCCACTACTATCACTCGACCCACTAAAGCTACTAAGTTCATGAAATTCGTCGATGGCTTTCTCAAGGCTATTACTAGATGAGGAAAGGACAATCTCAGTCATTTCTTAGGAATTTTTAACCTAAGGATAAGAGTGAGGAAAATACCTGGATCTAAGTGATGACTATGGACGCGGAAGACTTCTAGACGAGGCGCTAAGACGAGGAGTGTCAGGGAAGAAAATTTTCAGAAATGAGGGGGGCAGCTCAGGAATTCCACTATTTATAGGCGAAGACTTTAGTACCCGAAACGTCACAACCAACCCTGAGCTGACACGTGGCACACTCCTCAAAAAACGAATCGACGCGAATCTTCACTACTAAGACCGTGACACGTGGCAAGTTTAAACATGGATATAAACACAAGCGTCCAAAGAACAACACCACGCTGCGTTTTCCTAGACGACCCACGGACAGGGGGCAACTGATAGTGTCCTAAAAATTATCCAACTCCATGCTCGTCCGTAGGGGTCGTCCAAAGAAGAGGTGAAATGCCTTGACCTAGGAAGCTCGTCCATGTCAGGGTCCTCCATCCAGGAAGACCCTTGGACGGCCTACGTCGACTCCAAACATCATCACTGCATACCGCCCCTGGACGAGGCTTGTACACTTGTCTCAGGACATATGCAAAACCAAAGACATCGCCACGAAACCACCTCCTATGACCGTTGTGGAACACACGGCCTAATAAAATAACCTCCACAGCAGTTATGGAGGTTATTTCCGAATCTTCCGACATCCTCCAATCTAGGAGAAGTTATTAAATAACTGCTCCTGACATGCATTATATAAGAAGAATAATCGCCAAACGAAAAGGTATGAGAAATATTTTTCCAAGTATTTGGTAATTCCAAAAGTTAGGGAAAACACTGACTTTACCATCGGAGGGTTTCTGGCCGGTCCACCCCGGTCGCCTTTGATAGTTTGTTCATCTCCTCAGGTTTTCAAGCAGATCATCACTGTCGCCGTTAACATCCGAAGCATCCAGCCTACTGATTTTGTTGTGCATCATCAGAGATTTATCCCATTTTGAAGATTTAATCATGGAGATTTGTCCTTTGAAGATTTATTCAGGAGATTTTTCCTTTTATCAAGATGTGTTCATGGAGATTTATTTATTGAAGATTGAAGTGCAGGAGATTTAACCCTTTTTGAAGATTTGTTATTTGAAAATTTGAATAAGAGATTTATCCCTTGAAAATTTGTTCATGAAGATTTGTCCTTTGAAAATTTGAATAGGAGATTTATCCCTTGAAGATTTGTTCATGGAAATTTGCCCTTTGAAGATTTGTTCAGGAGATTTTTCCTTTTGAAATTTTGTTTTGGAGATTTATCCTTTTAAAAAAATTTAGGAGATCTACCTTTGAATTTTTTTTTCTAGGAGATTTGTCCTATTGAAAATTTGTTTTTAGGAGATTTATCTTTTTGAAAATTTTTTAGGAGATTTGTCCTTTTGAAATTTTGTTTAAGAGATTTATTCTTTGAAAAGTTTGTTAGGAGATTTTTCCTTTTGAAATTTTGTTAGGAGATTTATCCTTTGAAAATTGAAGTTCAGGAGATTTTTCCTCTTTTAATTTCCTGCAAGAAAAACAAGAGTTGATTTCTAGTCAGTTAATTTGTATAACTCATGAACTACCACTCTTTGATCTTTGTATTTGATGACTTTGATATGTATGGACTTATTCTTGTAAGAGCTTGATTCGAAAAAGTTTAGAGTTTACCTGATGAAGTTTTGTGGTGCAAAGGTTTGAATTTACCTGACAAGTTTTGACATGGGTATCTTACCTGAATGAGGCATAGCTGAATGCACTTAGTCTACAAATTGAAGTATGATTTTGAAAACCTTGACTTTTGAGGAAAAGATGATTTCTTTTTTCTCAAATGGATGAGGCATGGCCGAATGCCTCTAGTTTAGAAATGGATGCACGATTTTTGGAAATCTTGATTTTTTTTTTTTTTTTTTTTGTGGAAAAGATGATGATGATGATGATGATCTTTTTTTTTTTTTTGAAAATGAATGAGGCATGGCTGAATGCCCCTAGTTCAACTATCAATGTAGATTTTGAAAAATCTTATTATGTAGGGACCTTCAATAAAGAAAAATTTAAGTAAAACAAGATCAAAATCACAAAACTGGGCGAACCAAGGACTGCTGGAATGATGGTAGCATCTAAATTGAAAATTGATGGTGATTGTTGAGTAGATGAAAGATCCATGTTTACCTCCTGCAAAAGATTCTTTCCATGAGCTTGTTAGTAATTAGTTATTATAAAAAATTTTTTGGGCTAATACCCCTAGTTTAGACATGCTTGCACAGAAAATTGATGATATGCTTAATGCAAAACAAATGCTCCTAGCCTAAATTCACACAAAGAAATGTTTTGATTTTGAGCCTTTTGAAAAAAATGTTTTTTGAGTGATTATGATCGAGCCTTTAGAAAGGCTGCCTACATATCTCTTTCATAGAAGATTAGGTCCAAACATAGTTTGAAAAAAAAAAGTTTTGAAAAATGAAATTAAAAAAAAAAATCTTCTTTTTTCAAATGAAGTTTCTTTTTTGAGTGACTGTGATCGGGCCTTTGAAAAGGCTGCCTACGTACCTCTCTCATAGAGGATCAGGTCCAAACGTAGTTCCAAAAAAAAAAAAAGTTTGGAAAAATCTTCTTTTTTGAAATGAAGTTTCTTTTTTGGGAGATTGTGACCGGGCCTTTGAAAAGGCTGCCTATGTACCTCTCTCATAGAGGATCAGGTCCAAACGTAGTTTGAAAAATAAAGTTTTGAAAAATCTTCTTTTTTGAAATGAAGTTTCTTTTTGGGTGATTGTGACTGGGCCTTTGAAAAGGTTGCCTACGTACCTCTCTCATAGAGAATCAAGTCCAGACGTAGTTCGAAAAAAAGTTTTGAAATTTTTTTTTTTTGAAATTTTTTGAAAAATTCTTTCTTTTTTTTTTTTTTTGAAAAATGAATTTTTTCTGAAATGAGTCTCTCTCTCTTTTTTTTTTTTTTTGAAAAAAGCAATTCACTTAGAATGAGATTTTTTGAAATTTTATCTTTTCCAAATGAACAAAAGGTGATCCTTTGAACAAACTCTTTGACCAATCATAATGCTCAATTGTTAATTCGATCTCATTGGCTAGGAAGGATTTGAAATCATTAAAAACATGTAATCAAATTTGCTTCTTCATTTTGAAATTTTTTAGATTAAGTCTTCAAAGACAATCAAAGAAATAAAATGCTTGGGAATCACATAGGTTGGGAACAAGCAAGAAAGGGGAAAATCCTAAGTTTAAAAATTTGAAAATTTTTGAGAATTTGGAAATTTGTTCTCTTGAGAGTTATTTTCTATTGGAAGCAAACAAAGTGAGTGTTTGGAGCTTAAAAAAAATCAATCACTTAAGAATTTGTGAAATTTTGTCTTTCAAAGATACCAGCTAGTGGGGCTTAATAATCTTAAGTAGTTTTTCTTCTTAATCCAAGAGAAAATATTATCAGAGCTAAATGTGTGCTTTCAATTAGCAAGACTTTAAGGAGGTCTTTATTCAAAGGTTGTAATGTAGGCCGGGTTCAGGTTATTGAAAGGAATGATATAAAAGGCTCAAAACCCATATGATATTTCCCCAAGTATGCAATACTTTAAATTGAAGCATTGGAAGATTTTTTCCACATCTTTCATCGTTGACTCTTGCGCTAAAATGCTTGTCATGTTCATCATCATCTCATTAGTCTTCATTGATTCCTTTCATTTGATCTTGGTTTTTTTTTTTTAAGATTGACAACTTCCTCTTTTTGGCCTTCGTAGCATCCTATCTTGTGGTCAGATCCCTCACTCTCATTTTTGTTTTTCTCTTTTTTTGAAAGATTTTTTTGAAATTTTTTTGTTTTGTTTTTGCTTTAATTTTTTGCCAAGATTGCCCTTTCAGGTTTTCAGCCTAACAGGCTCTTTCTTTTCTTTTCTTTTTTTTTTCTCTAATTTTTGCCTAGACCGCCATTTTGGATTTTCAGCCTAGTGAACTTTTCTCTTTTTTTTTTGCTCTAATTTTTGCCTAGACTGCCTTTTCAGGTTTTCAGCCTAGTGAGCTTTTTTTTTTTTTTTTTTTTTGCTTTAATTTTTGCCTAGACCGCCCTTTCGGGCTTTCAGCCTAGTGAGCTTTTTTTTTTTTTTTTTTTTTTGGCTTTCCCTCAACTGCATTTTTTGTTTCTTTCAATTTGATAGACTTCCATCTTTCTTGGATGAATTTGCATTTCTCCTTGATACCCTCTTATCCTTTCTAATGCACTTTCATTTTTCTTCACTTGACTGAACACACTTTTTTTGATGAAATGTATCTTTCTTTTTCTTTTCCTCATCTTCCTTAATTTGATTGAATTTTGCTTTTGATGAATCTTCATCTTTGCTCATCCTTCTCAACTTGAATGATCTTTCATGGAATCTTATGTCTCTTGTATCTTTTGATGAATCAGTATTCTCTCACAACTTGATGAAAATTCTTGCATTCACTTCTCTCTCTCTCTCTCTTTGGTTGAAGTCTTTTCTTGTTTGATGGCCTTCTCTTTTTTCTCATAGTTTGATGCTTTCTCAAAAACTTATCTCTCCTTGATGGATTTCCTTCCTTCCTAGCTTGATGAAGTGAATTATCCCTTTCTTTGATGAACTCTCTTCTTTCTGAACTTAATGAACTCTTCATCGATCTCATTGTCATCATTGAGGATCTTACTAAGTGGCACTGAATCCATAAGGTCAACACTTCCTCATCTTGAGATTTAAGCATGCATACTTAATTTTCCCACCCAAGGTTTAAGTTTTTGGTGGGTTCATTGAAAAATAAGCTAACTGTTTAAAGGCTCAAGTTGGCTAGCAATGGATAATTATTGTAATAGGTGTAAAAAAATAATGTGGTTACTAAAGGCGGCCTCCTATCCCCAGTGATGCTCTCTTGTAAGCACAGTGACTTAAACTCTTTTAATAAATTATTCTTGGAATAGAAGTATAAATGCTCTAATGATGTGAAAATTTCTGTAGATATTGGGACTGAGTGTATGTGGTTTGAGAAATTTGGATGAATGAATGAATTTATTTGATTGCCTTTTAGGACCTTTTCTTCTCATATTCTAAATGTTTAGCAAAAGTCCTTACATGGATTGAATGAAGTTAAATCCCTCTTTGGAACAAATTGACTAGTAGAGCAATTAATCATCATGATTTGGAAAAAGTTTTATCAAATGGATCTTCTTTTATTCTCTTGAAAAGAAGGCTTTTGAAAAAAAAATTTGGAGTCTTTGAAAGGGAGGCTTTGGGAAAATCTTGAAGTCTTTGATAAAACAAAAAGGGTTTTTAGGAAATGGTCACTAAAAACACCCAATGCCCCCGGTCTAAAAGATTTTTTTTTTTTTAATTTTTTTTTGTTGAAAGCCCCTTCTTCTTTTTTTTCCTCTTTTTTTATTTTTTTTTTTTGTTTTGAAATTTTTATGTACATATAAACAACATGATGAATCAAATGCATCAAACACAACATGGATTTTATTGAGTAAAGAACCAACTAGGAAGCAAATGATAAATAAACAATAAAACCAAAGAGCCAATCTAAAAACTTGTAAGATGAAATTCAAGCAAAGTCTAGATGGTTGGCCAATGATGGCAGAGTAATGACTTGTTTGTCAATCAGATTTTGAATGGCATGTCGCATGTCTATCTAATGGCTAGGTTCTTGATGATATTCACAGAACTCATGTGACTTGTAACCTTTAGGCAGTGGGCTTGGAGGAGGTCGAGGTTCAAGTGGGTGAAGATGTCCTTCAAGTTTGAGCTTTTCAAACAATTGGCTCATAGGCATGTGGAGTTCATTGAACTTCCTTCAAGGCCTAGAATTGATAGTTGATGATGTTTGGGGAACCACAACATTGATTGCCTCCTCATTGGTGGTGTGGGTTGCAACTTTCTCAAAAATGAAGGCTTCTTCATTCTTCAACATGCCATTATTGATAGCATCTTGCACTGAGTACTAGCTATAACCAAGGCTTTGAAATTCGGAAAGTATTGGGCAAAAAGATGCTTGTGGAATATAGGTAACAAATTCTTCACCACCATTTGGATTTGCTCTTCTTCAATAGGTCTTGTGATCATCTAGGCTGCCTTGGCTCTCCATTTGGTTATGAAGGCGAAAAAGGACTCCTTCGGCTGTTGTTTAGTGGTCTCCAAGTCTCTCCTTTTCACATTCACTTCTATGTTGTACTTGTATTAATTATGAAACTCACGGCAGATGTCCTCCTAACTCCTTGCTCTAGCATCATCTAGGTTGAGGAACCACCTAAAAGTGGCCCTAGTTAGGGTGTTTTGAAAAATTTGACCAAGTAGTTCTTCAGTTGCTCCTAGGGCCTGCATGGCCCTCATATTCATCTTCAAATGGGACTTTGGGCAGCCAGTCCCGTCAAACTTGTCCAAGGTTGGCATCTTGAACTTGGGAGGTAGTCTCACATCAGGGAAAAGTGAGAGTGATTGGTAGTCCATGAGGTCTTCATCTTGCGAGCTCTCTTGATCATCTCTTCCATCTTGTTTATCCTCTCGTTAATCTTCTTTCACTCTCCATGGTTGGAGGATTATGGTCAGTCTTGTTCTCCTCTTGGCCACTCTTCAAGTTCTGGAATTGTTGTACCATAAGGTTCATGTCCCCTCTCAGCTGGATTTGACTAGCTGCGATGGTGTTCAGTAGCTCTTGAGTGTTCATGGGTTCTTCAGTGTTCAGATGTTCTTCCCTTTCTGCCATGGTGATAGAGTCCTCAGACTTCTTATGGCTTGGGCTGTCTTGTATGTCGAACATAGGATTGTGATGTTGCCACTGTGAAGTGCCTTCTATGCTGACAGGCCTTACTATGATGGGCTTGGAACTGGAATTGCTAGCATGAGTGTCGTCCTTGGATTCTCTTTGAAGTCTTCCCTTTGACCAAATTCTCCTCTAAGAACAGGCCCAACTGGGTCAATTAAAGCTAGGTCCCCATCTACACCAATCAATCATCCAAACAAACATACACAACATGCAATGCATTTTTAACATGGACCGGCCTAAGGGTAGGTTCTAAGTCATTACATTGTAGGGTGGGTTTGTTGTTTCATTGTTTCCCATAGCTAGGACGTTACACCTCCCAATTTGTAATGTAATAAACATTACGTTGGTCCAAATGGCATGGTCTATCTTTTATAGTCAATAAGAAGTGATCCAATGACTTTGGGCTATGAGTTGGTGAGTTCACCACTGGGTACCCGAATCTAATGAAGACCGGTGATCCATGATTACTACCACCATATGTTGAGATGGGTGCATATATATTTCTTTTAATGGCAAACACTATGACAATTAGGGAAAGCTCTTAACAAACAAACATGACAACACAAACAAAAATGTCATACAAACATCTCAAGACATAAATAAATAAGCACACAAACAACAATATCATGCAAAATCATTCAAAAGACAAGGGTATACAGTTGGTCACTTAAAGTCTAACATGAAGCTTAGTCCTCGACATCCCTAGTAAAGTCGCCACTATAAGAGACTGGAAAATTGGGTGCTCTCAAAAAAGAGAATTAAGTGCTTTTAAAGGGCACCTCTTTTTTTTGGGTAAGTGATGTGGAGTTGTCGCTTATTTTTTATATACAAAAAAAAAAAAAAAAATATAGTTACATATTCAAAATTCTCCAAATGTCATTGATTGAATAAAGCCAAGTACAATTTTGGTAAATTGTACCTTACAAGGCTATGGGTCCTAGTTACAATCTATGCCAAATAATACAAAGCTTTGGTCCTAGTTACAATCTACCAAAATTAAATAGACAAAACACTAATCTACCTATTTAAAAAACCCTAAGTTCGGGGGCTAGGTTAGGGAATGGGAAGGTGTTAGGCACCCATTTTGCTCAGACAGAGTCTGGTCTTCTAGACTCTAATGACCAATATACCCCTTTTTTGCATGATGTTAAATGATATGTTGAACACACACGACACACACTTGACAAAATTAATTTAAATAAATTTGCCTTATGGATGTGTCCTCTTTTTCAAGAAATTTCAGATCTGTTTTGTGAATAAAAAAAAAAAAAAGGATTTGTAAAGAAAAATCAGATATGTTTTGTGAATAAAAAAATTGGATTTGTGAAGAAAATTAGATCTATTTTGTGAATAAAAAAATTGGATTTATAAAGAAAATCATATCTATTTTTATGTAAAAGAAAGAATAAGATTTTTGTTAAAAAGTATCATATATGTTTTGTGTAAAGTTAAAAAAAAAAAGTGATTTTATTAAGAAAAATCAGATCTGTTTTTTTGATGTAAAAGAAATAAAAAAAGACTTTTTGAAAGAGGATCCACATTCATGAGATAAATTTATTATACATGCACCATATATTTAAAAAAACAAGACTTCAACCTAACTTTCAATTCCTTCTTTTAAATTTCAAACTCTGCAATTTTGTAACAAAGAGAACTTTTTCTAAAAAAATCAGATTTGTATTTAATGAAAATGCAGATAAGTTTTTGAGCTAAAAAATCAGATCTGAAAATACAAATCAGTTTTTGTGTTTAGAGAAAATCAGATTTGAAAATACAGATAAGTTTTTCACAAAAAAACTAGATCTGAAAAATACAAATCAGTTTTTGAGCTTAGAGAAAATCATATCTGAAAATACAGATCAATGTTTGGTTTTCATAAAAGAATTTTTGTTAGCCATTGTAGATTTTGAAACTTAAGAAAAAGAGTAACAATGGACAATCACCTAAGCACATGTTAAAGAAAATTCTAGCAACCTATTTAAGCATAGTAACCATATCAAGAACTATACATAATAAAAATATGCTAAAAATATTCATGCATCAAACAATAACCAAAATTAATGAAAGAAGAAAAACAGAATACCTCTTGCATGAACGTGCTCTTCTAATGAAAGAATATTTTAGGATTCAAAGAAATTTGTTCACCTCTTTAAAGCCTAAAATACTTTACTTACAAAAAAGAAGTTCCTAAAGCAAAAGCCTCCGGAATGTCTTTAACGTAAGGGGAATTGAAAAGTCAAAAGAGAAGAGCCCTTAATTCTGATTTGTTTCCTTTATATATAGAGGTTGGGATGCTTAAAAAATGAGATTAGATACAAATTGGAACGCGTCCTTATCTCTAAAAAATCGTAAAAGATAGGCCTTATCTCAATCAGGGAGTTACCGGGTCGTGCCAACAATTTGTGTGAATGGAAAGTGTCGATCGGCAGTTGGGGAGTGCCGAATGGCCCTCTTGGATGCCGAGTCTGTGTTTGAGTTTTGGTCCAATTTGGACTCCTTTTTTGAGGATTTTTGAGCCGGGAATTGTACTTAGACGCATTTTTAATCCGTATTCTAAAAATTAATCCCTTTTTTTCGGATATTTAGATCTTTAAAGTGATAATTATCCTGTAGATAAATATTAGTCACCGGGTCGTGCCAACAATTTGTGCGAATCGGCACTTGGAAAGTGCCGATCAGCACTTGGGGAGTGCCAAATGGCCCTCTTGGATGCCGAGTCCGCGTTTGAGTTTTGGTCCAATTTGGACTTCTTTTTTGAGGAGTTTTGAGCCGGGAATTGTACTTAGGCGCATTTTTAATCCGTATTCTAAAAACTAATCCCTTTTTTTCGGATATTCAGGTTTTAAAGTGTTAATTATCTTGTAGATAAATATTCCAAAAGGTCTTGATTTTCGACTTCTTTGTTACATGATTATCCACTTTATTCCCATGCAAGCAAGTCTATTTTTGACACTGACCAACAACCAATCACAAAATTTTTTAATTAATTTTAATTTTTTTAATTAATTAGAATTAATTTAAATTAATCATGCGTGGTCGGTTCCACCTAAACAAAATGCATGCAGACCATGCAAACTTGATCATGTGATATCTTTCAATCTAACAGTCCGATTTGGAAATCAGACATACTGTCGCGACCATCAGAACCTCAAGATCATTTTTATGATGTGCAATGAATGAATTAATGAACGTAATACAACTCTAAATGTCGGGTATATAAATGGTCACTCTAGCCATCTTCATTGATTAAATTATGGGTGCAAAATCGAGTGTCTATAGTAACAACCTGCCACTTAGGATTTGTTGTGAAGATTTTGTAAAAATGTTGTGGACATAGTACCTCTCTCCTTTTGAATGACAAGTCATGTTACTAAAATTTAAGAGATGGAAATACCTGATTTTAAGAAGAGATAGAAGTACCTAATTTTAAGAGATATGGATAAGGGGTTATGGTTGAATTGAAATAAGTTAGCTAAAAAAACTTACATGAAAAAAAAAAACAACTTTTTTTTTTTTTCATTTATCTAAAATTTAGGAGTGTTTGGTTAGTAATTTTACATATCTAACCATATTATTTAAAATTTCTAAACATATAAATTTAAGAGTCCAACAGAGAATCCTGTTATTAGTAGGGCCAAAATGACCAAATACCATTGTTGGCCGAAATTTTTAGCAACATACCACTGTTTATGAAATAATTAGCGATGTACTATTTTTTAAAACTCGAATTTCACATATTGAGTTCCATAAAAATATCCACAGTGACATCCACTAAGGTGGATTTTTTTAATTAAAAAATGCCACTTCGAACTCAAATTTTGTAAAACTGAGCGCCCTGTAAACAAAACTCAACCTCTTTAAGCTCGAGTTATTTAAAAATGTTCAAATTTGAACATGGAGCTTAAGTTTTAATTTTTATTGATAATCGAGTACTATGTATGATATAATTTCACAAAATGCGTGGCACTCACTCTGATATATAGTCAACGCAGTTCATTGATATATTAAATTAAAATAAACATTATAAATATTCTCTATTTGCTAGTACAATAAAATATAATTGATTTTCGCAAAAGTCGTGCATTTACATGGCCTCTGCTTTTTGATGTTTCAAGCAGAGAGTTGTTCTATGTTTGGTTGGAGGGAAGATGAAATGAAAGAAAAGAAGGGGAGGGAAGGAAAACTATTCACCTTTTTTCTCTCTCCCTCTTCTTTTCTTACTTTTTATCTGTCGTACCCCTATTTTGCCAAACATAAAGCATTTTCGACTGCAAAGTTGTAGGAAGCGTCAGTTAATGGACTAGCTATAGTGCATTGACTCGTACACGAACAAAATTAAGGACAAAAAAATAAAAATAAAATAAAAAAACATGGTACCAATACCACACTCGTGGAGTTAACAGCACACAGACCTGCATTTGGAATATGAATGATACCAGCACCACTTGAGTTAGGCGTGTGCATAGCACTATATCATGAAGTGTAGAATTTCACGCGCAATTCCAACTTTAATTGGAAAATAAGTTTCCACCACTTCACTTTCACTGGACAAGAAAAGATGGGCCAGATCTTCCTTTCTCAATGGAAGCCAGCTGCATGCACTTTTTAATCCCACCACCCCCACTTTCATTTGCCTTCCACTGTTGTCTTTCCTTGTATCAGATTGAGATCTAAGGTATTTCACAACCAGTAAATGGTTGAGATTAATAGTTACAAAAAGTAACTCTCAATCTTAATCATCAATATGAATACCGTAAAATATTATTTTTGTTCCTAAACTTTCATAAAAATTTGTTTTTTGTCTTTAAATTTTTAAAAGTTTATTTTTCGTCCCTAAACTTTACAAAACGTTTTACTTTTCATCTTTCTATCTATGTCTGTTAATTAATGTCCCGAATAGCCTAATAGAATGATGATGCCATATCTGACTTGGACCATATTATTTTTTTTTATAAAATTATGGACACATTTTTTTTTTATAAAATTATGGACACATGGCAAAGAGTTATTGACACATAAAATGTCAGACTTTAATGTAAGCATTTATCAAGACCTAAAATAAAAATTCAAAACACTAAAATATCAAAATCCTTAATATATAAGCCGACTATTCATCTCCTCCAATCTTTCACTGACGGCACCGATTCAAGCTCTATTCTTCGGTAACCACCACCCAACCATGTCCTCATTGGTTCCATTTCTATCCATCCAAACGTTTATCCTTATTTTTAATGATGACGAGCACTAGAGGAAGAAGAAGGGTCGGGGATGACGACGATGACAACAAAGTAGTGGGTTTCTCAGCAACCAATAAACAGTGGCCTTTTACAAATTACAAAGACTTCATTGTTTTCCATAAAAAATCTGCCGTCACTTGCACACCAATCCACGCTACAAGGAGATCTGTTGTTTTCTTAAAAAAAAAAAAACCTTCCTCTATGGACGCCTCCCAAACCCACAGAAGAAAACCATCAAAATATCAAAAAAGAATGAAAGATCTTTGAAGTTTTTTTTTTTTTTTGATACAATATCTAAGAAGCTGGAAAGCACGGATGCATCTGGGAGGGTGCCGCATCGGAGTTCAACGCAGCTGCCCGAGTGTCGGTGCTGCGTCTGAGCTTTTTTTTTTTTTTTTTTTTTTTTTTTTTCACCGATTCGAGCCGAACCGGGCCAATATCAGCTAGAATAGGGGCGTATTGGCCGAATTAGGTCGTATCGGCCAGTGACTGAAACGGTCGAAACAGGCCGAAATTGGCCTTGAATCACGCCGGAACAGCCGAAATCTATCGTTCCTCAATCTTTTTTCTGAATATTTGTTGCTTCTTTTGTGTTTTCTTTTTTGTTTTGTGTTTTGTTTTGTGTTTCTTGCCTTCTTCTTTTATTTTATTTATTTATTTTTTTTTTTGTGAATCAAGGCATAATAATGTATTTTTTAAGAATATTTTAATAGTAAAAATATATAGAAAATATAAATAAAAATATTTTTAATAATTTTTTAATCGCCGCACCTCCCCGCACCCGCACCCGAATCCGAAAACGCACTCGTGCTTCATAGCTGAGAAGTTTTGGTTGGACGTCATTGGAGATGGAAAACCTAAATTGGGATTTTTTTTTCCTTTTAATGTTTTGGCATTTTAAGTTTTTATTTTAAATCCTAATAAATTCAGCCATGTCACAAAATTATGAGATGGAATTTTTTTTTTTAAATGCCTTGTCAGTTTGTAAGGATGCCATGTCACAAAATATTTAATCTATGTGTGCCAATAACTCTTAGCCAATATGTCCATAATTTTAAGAGAGGTGCTACTTCTACAACATTTTTATAACATTTTCACAACAAATCATAAGTGGTTAATTGTTATTGGTTCAAATTTGAACCTAATACTAAGATTACTTTTTTGCCCAAACAATAACAACCAGTAACAACTTGCCACTTAGGATTTGTTGTGAAAATGTTGTGAACATATCATTTCTTATAAATAAAATCATTTGGTCCAAGTTAGCCAGTTAGTAAGGATGCCATGTCACAAAATATCTAATCCATGTGTGCTAATAACTCTTAGTCATATGTCCATAATTTTATAAATAAAATCATTTGGTCCAAGTTAAATACTATGCATCATTCTGATAGGTCATATAGGAGATAAATTAACAAATATAGATAGAAGGATGACAATTAGAACATTTTGTAAAGTTTAGGAACAAAAAATGAATTTTTGAAAGCTTAGGGATGAAAAACAAACTTTTATGAAAGTTTAAGGACGAAAATGATATTTTACCCATATATATATCAACCCAGTTGCTCACACATTATTAATTTATTATTAGCCAAACTAAGGGAAGTCTAATTAGTAAATTCAACAAATAAAAGTTCAAATTCTTTAATTAATTTATTTATAAAAATTAAAGTTTCAACTTCTAGTAATTAGTAATTAAATAATTTGTTGTCTTGCCTCCTAGAAATTTCCATGTCAAAGCGAGGATATCAATTTTAATATCCTAATTTAATTTCTTCAAAGAAATTTATTTAATATTTCCAAAGTAATGTTCTCTAATTCTCATATAAATGATGGACCACATAATGATATAATTAGTAAGAATTACTATTATTTAAAGAAGAGAGCATTGCTTTTGAAATACTTAATAAAAACTCTTAGTTTTTATTTTTTATTTTATTTTTTTAGAGTTTCAACTTATGTCGTCTGCTCTTGATGATGACTTTTTATCATTAGACCAAGACACCAATCAGTTTTTGGTGTAGGCAGGAATTGAACTACAGTTCTTTTATTCAACCATAAAAAACTTTACCAGTTGAGCTAATTGAAATCCACAAATACTCTTAGTTAGTCTAAGGATAAATCTTAGAGAGATGTTTGAGAGAGAGAGAGAGAGAGAGTTTGTGTTTTTGGGAATAAAAAAAAATTATTTTCTATTGTTTTCTTTCCTAAAACTTGACGATTACTAGTTTTTTTTATTCCTCTTGTTAAAAAAAAAAAAAAAAAAACAAAAAGATCATCACCTCTAACCACAACATTTTGAACAATCTCACCTGCACAGTCTTTAAATCCGTAAATAATTTTATAGAGGAAGACGATAAATAAATAAATAAATAAACATTCTTTCGACAATCTCATCACCAACCCTTTGTAAAATTTGATGTTTATCATTTTTGTTATGAATCTTTTTGTTCAACATAAACATCTAAAGTTCAAATTCTCTTCCTCCATTGTAACTATTGAATTAAAAAAGAAAAAAGAAAATACATATGTATACACACCAAGAATGATAAGGATATTTTTGTAATAAAATTGGGATCCTTAAACAATAGAGCTCGTCAAGAAAAAGGTATCGTATCAACAATAGAGCTGACAGCCTTAAAGAACCATCGGCACCAAAAAAGCCATCGGTTTCATTAGGAACCATCCGGGACCCCGCACCCTACACCAACAGGAATGCTGACGGTTACATAGACGGGTCCAGATGAAGCTAATGGGTGCGTCCCCCTACTAGACAGATAGATGACCCCTACTGACGGAGAAGCATACCGACGGGTCCTACGTGGCATTACATTTCCTACACACATATTCATATATGGAAACATCTTGCGCACCATGCACAAAGACCCTACCACACGATTTTCACCTTCCCATAATGGAGAGTATCCCTAAGATCTTGATAGCATTAACTCCGTTTCTCATTATAAGGAAAATCCCTGTATTCTAGGGATCTAGGTCTCCTCCCCACCACTATATAAGCACCAATCCTCCTCCTTTCTGAGGTACGCAGAAAATCTCTAACTCTCTTACTATAGTGTTCTTAGAGATTTCTCATTCACTAACTTAACCTTCAGAGGGTCTTTGGCCAATACCCCACCAGTTCCTTCTAGATCGGGAGCCATCAACTCAATAACGATTTTCGTGCATCATCAGTTGGCACCGTCTGTAGAAAATGAGTGATCAGCCATATCACCGCTTCTGAGACAAAGAGTTACATGGTCCAGACGCGATCAATGGCCACCATTAACCAAGAGACAAGGAATCCCTCCAACACCTTGGAGAGGCAAGTATATACCCTAGCAGCAGTAGTCAAACGGCCTACCCAACTCAACTAGGAGCTAGAGCAACAGCTAAACCAAAGGAACAAGTGACGTCTTGAAGACCAGCGTGACAAACAGGACAACGACGAGCAGAACAGTAGTCATCTCTCGATAGGGGATAGCCAGGAGGGGGAAGATCAGAAGAAAACAATGTCCCCACCAGATGGGATGGATTGGAGGACACCAACCGCCCATCGGAATTGGAAATCAGCGCGATGCGCATGGTCCAGGATATGCAGATGATGAAGGATAAGATGGGCGTGATGATGAATGCCATGAGGGGTCCACCAACCTAGACGAGTTAGTTCAGCAGCTGGACTCACCTTTCACAGCGCAGGTGACTTCCTTCCCTCTTTCTACCACGTTCCAAATATCGCAGGTGGAAACATACGACAGTTCACGGGACCTGCTCGACCATTTAGAGTTGTTCAAAACCCTTATACACCTACAAGGGGTTTTGAATGAGATTATGTACAGGGCGTACCCTACTACACCTAAGGGGCCAGCAAAGGTATGGTTCAACAAATTGGCCCTCAAAACCATCGCCACCTTCAAAGAATTGAGCGAACACTTCATCACCCACTTTATTGGAAGGCAGAGGTACAAGAGGTCCTCAACAAGTCTACTGAACATTAAGAAATGGGAAGATGAAGGCCTAAGGTCATATGTGACCCGCTTCAACAAGGAGGCCCTTTTGATTGATGAATTTGATGACAAAGTTCTAGTCACTGCGTTCACCAGCGGGTTACAATCTAGAGAGTTCCTCTTTTCTATTTACAAAAATGACTCGAAGACGATGACTGATGTGTTGTACAAAGCCACGAAGTACATGAATGCTGGAGACGTCATGATTGCTCGAGGGGGCAAGCCAAAGAAAAGAGAAAGACAGGATGATCACCATCTCGACAAAGGAAGAAAGTCTGCATGAACAAGCGATTTAAGGGACGATAGGAGATCAAGACCTTCGCCTACGAGGACTGTTAACTTCACACCCCTAAATACCCCGTTGGACCAAGTCCTTATGTAGATAAGAGACGATGCGACAAGCTAAAGAGCGATCCAAATAAAAGACCCAAAAATAAGTATTGTCGCTTCCACCGAGATCATAGGCACGACACTTCTGAGTGTTACGAACTTAAGCAGCAAATTGAAGCCCATATCAAGTAATGAAAGTTACAACGATTCGTCAGGGTGGAGAAAATCCGCCAAGGGACCCTCAGCCTAACCGATGGGTCGAAGAAAGGTCAAAGGCCTCGCTTGGAGAGATAAGGGTGATTGTAGGAGGGAACACAATGGCTGGCTCCTTTAAAAAGGCAAGGAAGACGTACTTACAGATGGTGCAAAGTGTCTAGATTTCTAGATGACCACCTAAAATGACTAGGGTTGACAACCTAGCCACCATCTTCACAAAAGAGGACGCTCGGCGACTCCACCACCCTCATGACGATGCCTCGGTCATCAACTTGTCGATTGCAGACTTCAACACTCAACAGGTGCTAGTGGATAATGAGAGTTTAGCAACCATCCTTTACTACCTTGCATTCTAGCAGATGAAGATCAACAATGAATGTCTCTTGCCCTTGGATACACCGCTAGTCGAATTTCGCGGTACCAAGGTCTTCCCCGTCGGGACTATCACCCTACCAGTAACCATTGGAACATACCCTCAGCAGCTCACTAAAGAGGTCAACTTCCTAGTCGTCAATTAATTCAAGTGTCATGGTCCACAAACTTAACGTGTGTCCGTCCTTCCCTCCCGTCCGATAGAAGAAGAGAGTCTTCACCTAGGAAAGGGACAAAGCTAGTCGAAGAAGTCCGCAAGCTACTAGAAGCAAACTTCATCAGGGAGGTATATTATCTTGAATGGTTGGCCAATGTAGTGATGGAAAAAAAAGGCGAATGGCAAGTGGAGGATGTGCATAGACTTCACTGACCTGAACAAGGCGTGCCTCAAGGACAGCTACCCACTCCCTCGTATCGACCTCCTCGTGGACTCAACGACTGGACACTAGCTATTGAGCTTCATGGACACCTTCTCTAGATACAACCAAATCATGTTGGATGAAGCTGACTAGGAGAAGACCTCATTTGCATGAGCAAAGGCTCTTTTTTTACAAGGTCATGCCGTTCAAGTTGAAGAACGCAAGGGTGACATACCAAAGGCTTGTGGATAAAATGTTCATCCAACAGATTAGGCAGAACGTCAAAGTATACGTAGACAACATGCTTGTAAAGAGTGGAAAGGAGAGTAGTCACCTGGATGACCTTCGGGAAACATTCAAAACCCTACACCTCAATGACATGAACCTTAATCCCAGCAAATGCGTGTTCGGGGTATCATCAGGAAAATTTCTAGGCTTTATGGTGTCACAGTGAGGTGTAGAGGCCAACCCTGACAAAATTCAGGCCATATTGGAGATGACGCCTCTGAAGAATGTCAAGGAGGTGCAACCCTTAAACGGTAGGGTGGCAGCTCTCAACAGGTTTGTCTCCAAGGTGACGGACAAGTTCTTACCTTTCTTCAAAACACTAAAGAGGGACTTCGAATAGACTGACGAATGCCCAAAAGCTTTCGACTAACTGAAGGCATACCTTACGTCCCCACCATTACTCAGTCTGTCCAAACCCAATGAAGAGCTCTCCCTTTACTTGGCTGTGTCCCCAACGGCCGTCAACTCAGCTTTCATTCGAGAAGAAGATCGCATATAGTTACTTGTCTACTACACCAGCCGAGCGCTCTGGGGAGCAGAAGGAAGGTATCCTCACATGGAAAAGTTGGCCTTTGCCCTGATCATGACTACTTAAAAACTCAGGCCGTACTTCCAAGAACACACCATAGTTGTATAGACAAATAAGCCATTACGAAGGGCGATGACCAATCTAGAGGCAGCTGGACGATTGGTTTTGTGGGCAATAGAGCTCGGGGAGTTCAACATACTATACCGACCAAGAACTGCAATAAAGGCCCAAGCCTTGGTTGATTTCCTTACCAAATTCATAGCAAAGAAGGATGAAGATGAAGGACCAGCAACATGGATGATATGGATGGACGGTTCATCCAATCAACACATTAGAGGAGTTAGGGTTGTCCTGCAGTCGCCAGAGGGAGATTAGTAGGGTGTACAATCCGTCTCCAATTGCCAACGACCAACAATGAAGCCAAGTATGAAGCGGTCCTCTCGGGCCTTGACTTGGCTAAAGTAGTAGGGGCCTCATTAGTAGTCATACACTGCGATTTGCAAGTTGACCTCGGACATATCAACAGAGACTATAAGGCCAAAGTGGAACAGATGAAGAAGTATCTAAGCATGGTCAAAGGAAAGGAGAGCTAGAAGCTCTTAGCCAAATTTGTGCAAATCCCGAGGGAAGAAAATGAGCAAGCTGACTGTCTAGCCAAGGCTGCATCTGCGGAGCACATGGTCATCACCGGTCAAGTACTATCCTTCGTCCAATACTCCCCTTCCTTTGGAAAAAAAGATGTACAAGTGATTCCCATTAGAGTCGATTGGACAACACCAATGGTATCCTACCTCAGGAACGGGACGCTCCCGAAAGATCACAATACTTCCCACAGGCCGAAGGTGTAGTTGTCACGTTTCGTACTAATTGCGGATGTCTTTTACAAAAGGAGCTTCTCTTATCCGTACCTAAGATGCTTAATCCCCGATGAAGCAGACTACGTCATGAGGGAAATCCACAAGAGAGTGTGGAAACCACTTGGGAGCACGCTTGTTGGTTCGCAAGTTGATACGAGCAGGTACTATTAGTCCTCTATGCAAAAGGAGACCTAGTCCAATGTAAAGGCATGCAACAAATGCCAATGCTTCAACAATATCATACGACAATCGTCGGAGCAGCTTACCCTAATGAACGCTCCCTGGCCATTCGCTCAGTGAGGGCTTGACATAATGGGACCCTTCCCCATAGCAATCTGGCAACTTAAGTTCCTTATCGTAGGAATCGACTACTTCACCAAATAGGTCGAGATAGAACTCTAGGCCACTATCATTGAGAAGAATGTCTGAGACTTTGTTTGGAAGAACATTCTTTGCCACTTTGGCATCCCTAGAGTTTTCGTCTCCAAAAAGGAAAACAATTTGACAACGATGCATTCAGGGACTTCTGCCAACAATTGGGAATCAAAAACCACTATTCATCACCCGCCCACCCACAAGCCAATGGTTAAGTTGAGGTTACAAACCGATTCTTGCTCAAGATGATCAAGACTCGACTTGAAGGGGCAAAGGGGATATGGCCGGACGAATTGCCAAGTGTGTTATGGGCATATCGGACAACGGCTCACACGCCTATAGGTGAAACACCCTTCCACCTTGCATTTGGGAATGAAGCCATCATCCCGGCATAAATTTGATTAACCAGCTACAAGGTGGCCCACCATGACAAAAAAAGGAATGAAGAAGGAATGCGCCAACAGTAAGACATTTTAGATGAAGTTAGGGCGACGGCGAAGCAACAGATCACACGTTATCAGGACCTAATGGTAAAGCACTATAATACCAAGGTCAAACCTTGGCACTTTCAGGTTAGGGATCTAGTCTTGAGGAAGGTGTCGATAGCTACCAAAGACCTAGTGCATAGCAAGTTAGGCCCCAACTGAGAAGGACCTTACAGGATCGTTGACTGTTATAGAAAGGGGACCTACCACTTGGAGACCCTCGACAGACAAAGACTCCACCACCCATGGAACATCGAGCACCTACGGAGATACTACCAGTAGTAGACGAGTACAACCTATGTTATTGTTGTTCTTTTCTTTATGTTGTTAAAGTAGGATATTAAGTTTTTTTATTATTGAAATGAAACTCTTGAGAATTATTAAACACATTATTTACATTTTTCTACATCATTCATATTTTTTAAAGATCTACCTTTTGAGAGATTGTCCACAAAATTACTAAGTCCTACGGGATGGACGGATGACCAAGGATACTGACAGGCACCTAGTCACAAAAATTATTAAGTCTTACCTACGGGATGGACGGATGACCAAGGATACCGACGGGCACCTGGTCACAAAACATTACTAAGTCCTACCTACGGGATGGACAGATGACCAAGGATAATTACTAAGTCCTACCTACGGGGTGGATGGATGACCAAGGAAACCGATGGGCACATGGTCACAAAAAATTACTAAGTCCTACCTATGGGATGGACGAATGGCCAAGGATACCGACAGGTGCATAGTCACAAAATTACTAAATCCTACCTACAAAATGGACGGATGACCAAGGATACCGATGGGTACCTAGCCACAAAATTACTAAATCCTACCTACAGAGTGGACGGATGACCAAGGATACCAACAGGTACTTGGTCACAAAGTTACTAAGTCCTAACTATAGAATGGGCGGATGACCAAGGATACCAATGGGAACCTGGTCACAAAATTACAAAGTCCTACCTATGGGATGGACAGATGACCCAGGGTATTGACGGACACTTGGTCACAAAAATCACTAAGTCCTTCTAACAGAATGGATAGGTCATCAAAGACACCAACAGATACCCTGATTTTTAAAATATATCAAAACCTACCTTGGCGTGAAGGGGTCCTTAAGGACACCAACGGGTGCCTGGGTCCAAAAAAATTACTAAGTCCTACCCACATGCCTAAATTATTCTATGTCCTAAGGAACGCACAGTACTACCACTGGGTGGACAGATGTAATAAATATATAATACCAACGAGTAAGCAAACACACAGGCATAGTTAAGTCTTTACAACGGATAGGGGGCATATCCATAATTACAATAGACATACAAAGAGAAAGCAACAAGCAACAAGTGAAAGTGACGGATAAGAGAGCAATAAATATAAACTCGACGAGGATAAGCGTGTTTGTACATAAAGCCCAAAATAAGGCCCATCATTGTCTCCAAATTAGTTCTATAAAAAACATCAAGGCAACAATAAAAAAAGATAAAACTAGGACGGAGGAACGTCGGAAGGAGGCTAGTCTTTAGTAGCAGACGGGCCCTTAGGGGGAGACAAACCCTCAGGAACAGTCAGACTGTTAGGAATGGTTTGGCCCTCAAGAGCATGCTGGTTAACGGCCTCAGCATTAGGCTCCTTCACCTCCTCCTCGATAATGTAGACGGAGCTGTCTGCTTCGTCTCTGACGGCGTAGACACCCTCAGGAATTGGCAGGACGGTATCATCGATGACCACTTGAGACAGGTCCAAGTTAGGGTAGACGGCAGCAACCTGCTTGAGGCAATCATCGAAGCCGTCGCCATAGAAGCCGCTGCACTCGTCATTGTAACGGATAAAAGAGCAATAAATATAAACTCGACGGGGATAAGCGTGTCTGTACATAAATCCCAAAATAGGGCCCATCATTGTCTCAAAATTAGTTTTACAAAAAACATCAAGGAAAAAAAGAAGAAGAAGAAGATAAAACTAGGACAAAGGAACGTCGAGAGGAGGCTAGTCTTTAGTAGCAGACAGGACCTTAGGGGAAGAAGAACCTTTAGGAATAGTCAGACTGTTAGGAATGATTTGGCCCTTAAGAGCATGCTGGTTAACGGCCTCAACATTAGGCTCCTTCACCTCCTCCTCGATCATGTGGACGGAGCTGTCAGCTTCGTCCATGACGGCGTAGACACCCCCAGGAATTGGCAGGACGGTATCATTGATGACCACCTAAGACAGGTCCAAGTCAGGGTAGACGGCAGCCACCTGCTTGAGGCAATCATCAAAGCCGTCTCCATAAAAGCCACTGCACTCGTCATAGTAACAGATAAAAGAGCAATAAATATAGACTCGACGAGGATAAGCGTGTCTGTACATAAAGCCCAAAATAGGGCCCATCATTGTCTCAAAATTAGTTCTACAAAAAACATCAAGGCAATAATAAAAAAAGATAAAACTAGGATGGAGGAACGTCGGAAAGAGGCTAGTCTTTAGTAGCAGATGGGCCCTTAGGGGGAGACGAACCCTCAGGGATAGTCAGACTGTTAAGAATGGTTTGGCCCTCAGGAGCATGCTGGTTAATAACCTTAGCATTAGGCTCCTTCACCTCCTCCTCGATCGCATGGACAAAGCTGTCAGCTTCGTCCATGACGACGTTGACACCCCTAGGAATTGGCAGGACGGTATCGTTGATGACCACTTGAGACAAGTCCAAGTCAAGGTAGACGGCAGCCACCTGCTTGAGGTAATCATCGAAGCCATCGTCATAGAAGCCGCCACACTCGTCATAGTACGGCTGAGAGGTTCGGGGCCTTGGCTCGCTCCATTTGCTCGCAGAGGGCAGCCAACTCCATTGTCAAGTTGGTGTTCGCCTTGGCCAACTCCTCACAGTGACGGGTCTCTTGCTCCAGAAAAACAATCTTCCTTGTTAGTTCCATGTTTAGAATACAAGAAGCTTCCTTATATTGCTCTAGTTGTTTCGCTTTGTATTCTAAATGTTTTCATTACCGACAGACCTCCCCCTCATTGGCCTTACACCTATCCTAAAGGGCTTTCTTCCTTACCATTGCCTGCAAAAAGATGACGATTATAATGAGGAAGAATGAAAAAGAAAAAAAAAAGAAAAAAAAAGGGAAAGTAAACTAGACGGATACCTACCCTCACCAGGTCTAAGAGGCTAAAAGCCCCTAGGTCTTCAGTGGCGTGCTCACCGCATTCGTCCAAGTCTTTGTCCTTGGTGATCGGGTTGACCATTTCAACGGCGTACTCCTTATGGCTCACCAGCCTCTAGAAAAGGCCAGAAATGACGGGACTATGGGCCGACATAAGGCCCTTGCTAGCCCCATGATAGGGAGGTGGAGGAGATTTCTGCAATTGCTCCTCTTGGGCTGCCCCAGCAGATTAACTCGTCACCTTCTTGGCAGGACGGTCATCCTTTCCCGTGCCTTTCATCTTGGGAGCCGCTTTAGAAGGGAGCGTCGCTTTAGGGGTAGACACTGATGCCTCCCCTTGCTGCTTAAGGCAAGTAGAAGCAAACTTCCTCACCATGGTCCTTTGCTTGCTAGCATCCATCTCTGAAAAAAAAAATAACAAAAGAAATAAGGAAATGGACAAACTAGAATGGACGGCCAGAAAGATAAGCGGACGAACAGAACAAAAAAAAAAAAATTACATTGACGAGAGAAAGCGTCTAATCGTCAGGCTTCGGCCGTCGGCTCTGGACCACCAAAGAAAGCATGACTAGATCCTTCCACTTTCTTTGCTCAAGCGAAATCGCCCAAACTAGCCTGAGGAAACTCTCCTACTTTTTGCTTATTTCCTAACGGGCTTGAGCTGAAAATAAAAAAGCAGTAGGCCAATTACATAATCAAAACTAATGGGATAAAAGGATAACATACACCGACTTTTCACCAGACTCCCTTAAAACTCCCCAAGTGTTATCAAACTCGTCAGACATGCTACCCCACTCTTTGGGGTTACCTATGCAGTCCGTCCCCTAGACAAAGAAATACCTATTCTTCCAATTCCTATTAGAGTCAGGCATGTTTGACACCAACCTAAACAACGGCTTTCTTGCCAAGAAGTGATAGATGCCCTTTGACGAGTATATCTGCTGAGACTTGTAGCTGTAGAAGAACTCGTTGAGAGTAAGGCGACAGTTGCCATCACTCAACTAGCCCCATATCACCTTGGCCTTAATAAAGATCCTCCACGCATTTGAAGCAAGTTGGCTAATGAATAAGCCTAAATAGTTAGCAAACTGACGGAGTAGCTTCGTCAACGGCAACCTCAATCCAACAATAAACATGGGATCATACATACCGACGTTCGCCCTCCTACCTGAATAACACTTCTCAAACTTCCTTGGCAATCGTAGAGGGATGTGTTTAGGAATCTGGTAACGGTCGCAAAGAGTGTTGAAAACCTTCGAGGATATGGTCAGATAGAAATCATTCACAGTCAATATTAAGGGAAGGATGAAAGGTTTGTGACCACCACTATTTACCTGGCCAACAGCCCCATTACCTTCCCCATGATCTCCTCCCTCGTCACCGTTGCCTTCTTCTTCATCCACACCCTTTTCCTCTTCCTCTTCCTATTCCTCCTCTTCTTCTTCCTCCTCATCCCCTTCGTACTCCTCATCTTCCTTATCAGTAGGAGAATGGACAGACAGCTCCTTTTCTAAGACCAAGTCACCTACAAGTTGGCTAACGGATAGGCCGAAATAGTTAGCAAGCTGATGGTGTAGCTCCATCAACGACAAACTCAATCCAGCAATAAACATGGGATCATACATGCTGACGTCTGCCTTCCTACCTGAATAACACTTCTCAAACTTCCTTGGCAATCGCAGGGGGATGTGTTCAGGAATTTGGTAACGGTTGT
The DNA here is from genome assembly GCA_033629205.1 of Lithocarpus polystachyus. Taxonomy (NCBI): domain Eukaryota; kingdom Viridiplantae; phylum Streptophyta; class Magnoliopsida; order Fagales; family Fagaceae; genus Lithocarpus; species Lithocarpus polystachyus. Next base: position 40,482,016 of record CM066171.1, on the reverse strand, counting down.
GAAGAATGTTGAAAACCTTTGAGGACATGGTCGGGTAGAAATCATTTACCGTCCATATTAAGGGAAGGATGAAAGGTTTGTGACCACCACCGTCTACTTGGCTGACGGTCCCGTCACCTTCCCCATGATCTCCTCCCTCATCACCATCGCCTTCTTCTTTACCCACATTGTTTTCCTCTTCCTCTTCCTTATCCTCCTCTTCTCCTTCCCCCTCTTCCTCATCAGTAAGAGAATGGTCAGACAGCTCCCTTTCTGGGACCAAGTCAAATCCTCCATGGGCTCACGCCCCGACGGATAGACTTCATCGTAGCCCACACCCTCACGGACTGACGACGACTGTTTACTTATCGCTTCTCTATCACCTAACATCTATTTACCTACAAGCGACGGATGTATTCTAAGAACCTATTCGTGCGATGGGTCTCCAAAAAGCAATGACCAACTTGAAAAACAACAACTATGGAAGAGAATAGAAAACTTACATAAGGGGTCAATGGTTGCTCAAAGGTTAAAACAACAGATGAAGATGGACACGGAAGCAGTGGCGGAAGGACTTAGAATACCAGTGCTCTAGAGATGAAAATAAAATAAAGGGAGAAAACTAAGGAATATAAACTATTTTTAGGACGAAGGAGCGCAGTATACAAAGCGACGCTTCTGATTAGAAATGAGACCAATCGACAAATGTCATGTGTCATTTAGCATTCATTATAAAGACTACCTACCCCATTAATGACACACTCTTCAATAGAGCAATCAATACCCATGAAAACCCTTATTACTCCAAGACCCTTCGAGCATAGCCGACAAGGACCACGGAGTAGGAGGCATCTGATAAGGGTATTTTTGTAATGAAATTGGGATCCATAAACAATAGATCCTGTCAAGAAAAAGGTATTATATCAACAATAAAGCTGATGGCCTTAAAGAACCATCGACCCTAAAGAAGCTATTGATTTCATTAGGAACCGTCCAGGACCCCGCACCCTACACCAACAAGAATGCCGACGGTTACATAGACGGGTCCAGATGAAGCTGACGGGTACGTCCCTCTAGTAGACCAATGGATGAGCCCTACTGATAGAGAAGCGTACCGATGGGTCCTACGTGGCATTGCATGGTCTACACATATATATTCATATATAGAAACATCTTGCGTGCCACGCACAAAGACCTTACCACACGATTTTCACCTTCCTAGAATGGAGAGTATCCCCAAGATCTTGATAGCATTAACTCTGAGTTCTCCCTATAAGAAAAATCCTTGTATTCTCGGGATCTAGGTCTCCTTTCCACCGCTATATAAGCAACAATCCGCTTCCTTTCCTAACTCTCTCACTATAGAGTTTTTAGAGATTTCTTATTCGCTGACTTAACCTTCGGGGGGTTTTTGGCCGATATCCCACCGGTGCCTTCTGTTTGGTTCTTGTTTTCTTATTCTTCAGGTACACATCGGTGTGATCAAGAGCCATCAACAAATTGATGATTTTCATGCATCATCAAGGAAAATTATTAAGTATTCTCGAAATATGGTGATGTGGTGCTCCTTATTCTCATATTATGATAGATTAGACCATGAATTTAATAAGTGGCTTATACTATGAATGTGAGAGAAATATAAATCATGTCTCTGTACTCAGAACCATTTAAGAAGAGCACCTACGTTATTCCACGTCTACACACCAACCCACAGATGACTCTCCAAAAAAGGAGAAAAAAATTCCACCGATCATCCCTAACTCAATCTGGCCAAATTGACTCACATACGTGGTGATCATTGGAACGGTTGCAACAACGAAATGGCAAACCCACGTTAATATGTATTTGTTGTTTTGTTCTTAAAAGTTGCTTTCTAAGTGTGGAGGTGCCAATGCACCAACAACACTCTAGACAAATCTCAAAAGTTGAATATAAGTTAGAAAAGAAGAAGTTGAATATATGTTAGAAAAGAAGAAGAAGAAGAAGAAGAAAAATTTAATTATTTAAATATTAATATATTTTTTTTCTTTTTCTTCTCATATGGGCTCAAATTTTTTTTAATAATTGAAATCTATCTCATGAGATTTTTAAATTTTAAAAAAGAATTCAAACATAGATAATGTTTAAACTTATAACCATTTAATGATCCCAAAAACTATGCTGTTATAAAAAGATAAATTAAATCATTTACACATCCTTCTAATATTAGCAGGGTAAGCCACATGATAGAAGACTATATTTTTTTTAGAATAAAATTTGGTTACAAAATTAGTTATATCCTAAAGTTACAACTTTTATAAAAATAAAAATAAAATATGATTACATATTTTGAAAATTTAATTGTTAAATTGTATGCATTTTATGCTGTTAATACACTTGTTAAATTTCATGAAAATCAAATATTATTTATTATTTGGTCCGTTAACTTATTTTTTATGCATAATTTTATACTACAAAACTTGAAATTTAAATATTTAATTAATAATATAGCTATTAATTTTTTATCTTCTAGAAATTTTGTAAGAATAAAAAAAAAAAAAAATATATATATATATATATATATAATCCATTTGGGGATTTGTCAAAATTCATATCCAATAAAAATATATTAAGTAGAGTTGTAAGTTTAAGCTACAACCAAATTTAGTCTAGCTTTTAGGTTTTTTTTTGCCATTATTTTTAGGTAAATAGTAGAGAAATATTTTATAATTTGATCGAAAATAGTGGAGAAATCTTGAATCCAATATAGCCTTGAGAGTAAAGATTTCAAGAACAAACCTCCACTAGTTGCGTTCATTTATCAGAAAGAGCCGAGTGGAATCCTTTGCATCATCATTTTCTCATCAAGCTAATGGAGCATATCTTTTATTTTTGACTTTTTTCAACTAATGTCGGGAAACTTTGATTGAGATATATTTCTTTATACAAAGTGGTCATAACAGTGAACACTCTTAAGTCTCATGACAAGTTCTGATATGTCCATTAGTCAAAAGTGTTCTTTTCATTAAAATTTCTTAATTTTCTTAGTATTGCAACGTGCATGAATTTGAATGAATGATTTGGCTCATACAGATTTGATAATCACTAATTATGAATTAATTTGTTACGTGCTGACCTAAGCTATTTGCAAGGTGCATGCAATAAGGTTCATTGGATTGACCATTACCACTGCGCACCCTTGACATAATGGTCATTTCACAAGTATAAGTACTTATGGAGTATGAGAGACAAATGTTAGGGTTCAAGTCTCAAATAGGAAGTTTTACATACAAGAAGCCACTAACTACAACCTTTTCATTTTCATAAATTTTTTTTTTTAGGCAACTCATTCCAATCATTTGCATTTATATATAGATTGCTTGCTCTCCACCCTTCATATACTACAAACTCCATTCCTCCCCACTATATCAAGATTTTTCCTTTTCTTGCCTCATATTCCTCAGTTCCTTTGTTTTAGCTACCTTATTTACGTTTTAAACATATTCTCAAAAGATCTCTAAGTTTTGTTAAGATGGTTATTCGCAAATTCTTTGGTGTAATTTTAGTAATAGAGTTGATAGTGAATGTTTTTAGAGTAGCAGATGGTTTGAGCATGCAATATTATTTGATTAGTTGCCCATTTGCTGAACAAATTGTGAGGAATACAGTTACTAGAGCCTTGCAAGCCGATCCTACCCTAGCTGCCGGCCTTGTTAGAATGCATTTCCATGATTGTTTCATAGAGGTACTCTATCTTTCTCTCTCTCTCTCTCTCTCTCTCTCTCTCTCTCTCTCTCTCTCTCTCTCTGATATGATTGTTTTCCTAGACTTGGTTATTTTCAACTCGGATTGAAAGATTAGGTTATGGTTTCTTGATCTTAGAATTTCTTATTTTGTTCGATTAAGTAGGGATGTGATGGGTCGGTTCTCATTGATTCAACAAGGCAAAACACAGCAGAAAAAGACTCCCCTGCAAATTTGAGCTTGCGAGGATATGAAGTTATTGATAAAGCAAAGGAGGAGCTTGAAAAACAGTGCCCGGGAGCAGTCTCATGTGCTGATATACTAGCAATGGCTGCTAGAGATGCAGTATTCTGGGTAACCAAATATTAACAGTTCTTCTGTATATGACTACACACTTTGCTACAACTTTTGCACCACATACTTTGCACCACACACTTTGCTACAATTTTTGCCACTATTTGTTGAAGTGGTTAACCGTGAATGGTGAACCAAAAAAGAAGATAAGCTTTATCGGATTTTCATTTTTTTATCATTTTAATTTTTTCATCTTCATTTAATGATTGAGATCTAAATGTTACGGTGTTATTGATTTTAAAGGCCGGGGGTCCAGTTTATGACATACCTAAGGGAAGAAAGGATGGTAAGAGGTCTAAAATAGAAGACACAATCAACCTTCCTGCACCCTTCTTCAACGCCTCTCAGCTCATTAACATGTTTGGGCAGCATGGTTTTAGTGCCCAAGAAATGGTGGCCCTTTCGGGTAAACGTGTTACTAACTACATACTTTTGAAAATGATTAATTCTATGTGATTATGTTACATATTTCTTGTCCCTCACGCTAAGATTAGTGTAATTATTATTAGGAACATGTTACAAGTTTCTTGTTCCTATATACAAAATTATTGTGTACACTCACTTGAAAGCTGCTTGCTATCTAATTTTATTTGTAGTCTTGGTTTGCAGGGGCACATACACTAGGAGTGGCAAGGTGCTCATCATTTAAGAGCCGATTGAGTAGCGTGGATCCAAATTTAGATTCAGATTTTGCAAAGACATTGTCCAAAACATGCAGTGCTGGTGATAATGCAGAGCAACCCTTTGATGCCACAAGAAATAATTTCGATAACCTTTACTTTAATGCATTGAAAGGAAAAAACGGAGTGCTTACTTCAGATCAAACACTGTATGCATCCCCACAAACTAACAGAATTGTGAATGGCTATGCATTCAACCAAGCCATGTTCTTCTTTGATTTCCAACAGGCAATGCTGAAAATGAGTTTGCTTGATGTTAAAGAAGGTTCAAAAGGCGAAGTACGACAAAATTGTCATAAAATTAATTGATAATAAAGTTTCTATAAAGTAAATTAAGCCTTTATCTTTAGGGTGTAATTGTAAAATTATGTTAGCAAATTAATAAAATGATCCGTACCTTAGTGCGCTTTAGGGTGTATTGTTGGATGACAGCTTTGTGTTCCTTCTAGATTGTAACAATTGCTTATCCTTCGCAGCTCATGTTTTAGTTTACTGGAATTTACTAAGCAAAGATGAAAGACAATGAAACTCGGGACCACTGTCAATGGCACTTGTGGGGTTGGAATGAAGTACGATCTTAGTCCCATGGATACTGACATGGGTACGGATATGATTTAAATACGAGTATGGGTTATGATACTTCTTGAAAAACTAGGGTATGACATGTCTAGGTTATAACATTTAATTAATTAATTAATATTTTTAGGTATATTATAAATATTTTGGACATATATAATATATTTATTTTAGGTTTTAAAATTATATTTTAAATATTTTTGTCCATAATATATTAATTTTAGGTTTTAAATTTAAGGAACAACAATAAAATTCTTGAAAACACGTCTAAAATTAATTACCAAACAGTAATAAATGAAAAAGAAATAAATGGATACCCATAAAATGTTGTCTAAAGTACAAAATTAAGAGTTCAAATAAACTAAATACCTAAGTTGCACGAGTAAGATATGGGTATGGGCACTTGGCCATTTTAACCGTGTTCATGCAACATGGATGATCTTCCTCCACAGACATGTAAATGATACCACCACCACCACCAGATGTGTGCAATAACATCTCTAGTTGGAAAACAAATTTTCCCCACTTGACAAGAAAAGAATAAGGATCTTCCTCACGAAATGGACCAGCTAGCTGCAAGCACTTCATATTCCCACCACCCCCACTTCCATGTGCTTTTAACCAATGTGTACTTGTCTTATGTCTATGTGGATAACCTGAGTTACTCACACATTATTAGTCAAAGGGAAGAAAACTGAACAAAATAAAGTTTTTATTTTTGTGGATAAATTCAGTAGATATATAACAGGGGACGAGGGATTTGAATTTTGATTGTCTCCATTATAAACACCAAAATGTGCCAATCAATTGAGATATAAGATTCTTGATGAACAAATTAAACTTCAACTGCTAATAATTATTATTTAAATATTATGTAGTCTGCCACTACCTTCTAGCAATAGCGAGTATGTTAACCCGAAGTTCTTGAAAGCTCGAATATGTGTGAAAAACACAAGAGCTGTTTAGACTCTCAAATTAAAAATTACGGTGTTGGAAAATACATATTTATATCGCATATAAAACATACGCAGCGGAAAATTAACGGATTTACTTCATTCGCAATTGATAACATGTACTATGTAAATTTCAGAATATAAGAACAAGAGAGTATACCTTGGTGTGGTGAATTTCAAAACAAAGATTAGAAGCACTTGGGAACACTTTTAATCTTCACTCCAATTCTACTAACGCCCAAGAAGTGTAGTCTCTCAATCAGTTTCATGAATTTGTTTAAGGGAGAATGAGAGAGTGTCCAACTCTTACATACAAAACCATTTCAAGTAACTTACGAAATTCTGTATAGTTCTCTCCTTATAACTGATTATCTAATTGAACTAGCTTTTTGGGCCTTTCCAATTGGGCTTTAGTATGTGGCTTGCAGTGAGACTAAAAAGGAACAAATAAGACATTAGCTCCAATGGGCCTTGGGCTTTTTTGTCAACTCTTGACAAGTCCAAAGTTACAATTAATTATATTTAATACCACTATATAAATATAATTGCACTCTAGGTCTTATTAATAAATTATATCCCAAGACTTTATTGTACATGCAACGCTTCATAAAATATTTATAGTAATACAAAGTCATTAATGTAGACTGTCACTTTGTGAATTACCACATTTTAATCATTGAGTACCCAGTTTAATCCTTTAAAATTATCCATCATATATTTATGAAATCCAATTTCATAATATATACTTTAGTAATTTCTTACTAAAGTGGTTAGGCCTAACTTTCTAAATAACCGAACCTATTAAATTTATCTCAAAGGAATATTTTACATCTCCATTAAGAGACTATGAATTCCATCTTGAGAATATACGTTCCATCAACACTAAATGTGGCTGTCCTAATATACTGAGATTTTGATTGTGTCTTTAGATCCCACTCTTGATATATCAAAGCAACTTACATTTCATAATCATGTCCATTATCCTCTTAGGATTAAGAGTTCATATAAATAGAAGTTGTGAGATTTATTATTCATTTGATAGTTGTTAAGAGAATAATAAATTTCACAGCGGTCTAGTTCAATGTCTTAACTGTTAGAACATATCAACACATTAACTAGAAGTCTCCACTTCTATGATCAAGACAAATCATCTAAATTGATATGTTATAGTTTTCGCAGATGAAACGTCCAATTTCATCACCGACTACGAACTAAAATTCTAAGTTTACAAAGAACTTGTGATTTATATCTTTGGTGACTTTTCACATAAATCACATACTATGCATCTCATAGGCTATATGATAATGTTTAAATATTTATGTTACCATTATTTTAGATAATAATAAAACAACTTTATCAGTTATAACATTAAGTCATACATAATAATGAACATAGCATCATACAATAGGATTTAAGAGCACCAATCCTAACAATCTCCCACTTGCCCTAAAGACTATTGTGCACTAATCTAACTCTCATTCCCTCCAAATGTGACTCGAAAGTCTTTTGAGGCAAGGCTTTGGAAAAGAAATCTGCTAGATTATTTGCACTTTTAATCTTTGCTACCACTACATCTCCACGAGCAACAATGTCTCGAATGATATGGTACTTTCTCTCAATGTGCTTTCCTTTCTTGTGATTCCTTGGATATTTGGATTGTGCAACTGCTCTACTATTGTCGCAAAACAATGTGATAGGAACTTACTCCATTCTCATAACACCAAGATCAGAAAGGAATTTCTTGAGCCAAATAGCTTCCTTTGCTGCCTTATAAGCAGCAACATCTTCATTTTCCATGGTCCGCAATACAAGATTGCTTAACACTCCTCCAACGTATGGCTCCACCTCCCAAGGTGAACACACAACCTGAAGTGGACTTTCTGGAATCAAGATCTGATTGAAAATCTGAATCTGTATAACCAATGGGAATCAAATCCTCACTATGGTAAACAAGCATATAATTTCTTGTTTTTCGTAGATACTTAAGAATATGCTTTACAGTTTGTCAATGTTTTGGTCCTAGATTTGATTGATATCGGCTGACCATGCCAACTGAATAACAGATATCTGGTCTAGTACAAAGCATGGCATATATGAGACTGCCTACTGTAGAAGTATAAGGAACTTGTCTCATTATATTTTCTTCCTTTTGAGTGTTAGGCATTTGGTCATCAGATAGAGGAACTCCATGTTTGAAAGAAAGTAATCCTTTCTTGTAATTTTGCATGCTAAACCATTCTAAAACCTTATCTATATATCTAACTTGTGATAAGCCTAACATTTTATTTTTACGATCTCGCCAAAGCTTGATCCCTAAATAAAGTTAGCCTTACCCAAGTCCTTCATATCAAATTGGCTTGACAACCAAATCTTTACTATGACATTGCCCCTACATCATTTCCAATTAATAGAATATCATCAACATAAAGCACTAGGAACATTACTACTTTGTCTTGATGTCTTTTGTACACACATGATTCATCAAGATTTTGTTCAAAACCAAATGACTTAATTGCTTGATCAAATCTGATGTTTCATAATCTGAATGCTTGCTTAAGTCCATAAATGGACCTTTTCAACTTGCATACCATATGCTTTTGGTTCTTTGCTATGAAACCTTCCGGTTGCATCATATAGATTTCCTCTTCAAGACTGTCATTTAGAAAAGCAGTCTTGACATCCATTTGCCAAATCTCAAAATCATAATGAGCAGCAATAGATAAGAGAATTCTGATAGATTTAAGCATTGCTATTGGTGAAAATGTTTCTTCATAATCAATACCTTCTTTTTGTGTATACCTTTTTGCCACTAGCCTTACTTTAAAAGTTTCAACCTTTCCATTTATCCCTCTCTTCCTCTTGTAAACCCATTTGCAACCAACAGGTTTAATGCCGTTAGGCGCCTTTACAAGATCCCAAACTTGATTGGAATACATAATTTAATTCAGATTTCATAACTTTGACCCAATGATGTGCATCTATATTATTCATAGCCTCTTCATAAGTGTAGGGATCCTATTCAGCCTTTTCTGAGATAACTTCATAAGTTTCTCCTAAACCTATAATTCTCCTACTACGACGAGGCGCCTGTGTACTAGACATATCATGAGTAGTATCTTGCGGTGTATCTAATACAGCCACATCATTCGTAGTTTCATCCATTGGTTGTTCATTTACAGGTTCATTCATTTCAGCCAACATAACTCTACTTCTAAGAGTCTAATTATTCATATAGTTATTTTTCAAAAATTTGGCATTTGTAATAGACAGTTCCTTTTGGATACCCTACAAAGAAAACCACTTCTATTTTATACTGTAACTTGGTAGACTTTCCTTTTAACACATGTGCTGGACAACCCCAAATATGGAAATGTCTCATACTAAGCTTACGCCCATTCCACAACTCTATAGGTGTTTTAGGAACAGACTTCGAAGGTGCAAAATTCAGAAAAAACATTGCAGTATTTAAGGCATATCCCCAAAAAGAAATTGGTAGAGTCGAATAACTCAACATGGACCTAACCATATCTAAAAGAGTCATATTCCTTCTTTTTGCTACACCATTTTGTTGTGGAGTTCTAGGTGCAATAAATTGGGATACAATCCCATTTTCAGATAAGTAATCCTTAAAATTTCGAAGAAGGTATTTGCCACCACGATCAAATCAAATGACCTTTATGCGTTTACCTAATTGATTCTCAACTTTAGCCCTAAACTCTTTGAACTTTTCAAAGGCTTCGAACTTCCGTTTCATTAGGTATACATAACCAAATCTAGAGTAATCATCAGTGAAAGTAATGAAATACTCATAGCCACCTTTTGCTTGGATTGACATAGGACCACATACATCTGAATGTACTAGTTCTAGCAACTCTTGGGCTCTTCTACCTTTTGCATTAAAAGGTCATTTGGTCATTTTGTCTTCCAAAAAAGATTCACAAACTGGAAAATCATCAAAGTCCAAAGGCTTTAAGAGTCCATCTTTGATAAGTCTTTGAATCCTGTTTGAATTAATATGATCTAAATGCAAGTGCCAAAGATATGCATCACTAGTAGAAGGAAACTTTCTCTTTAATGATTTCAAATGAGAGTCACTATCTAATTCAGAATTATATAATTTATGCTTATTAGGAGTTAAAATATAAAGATTATCCACAATATTGCCAGAACAGATAAACATTTTACCCTTCTTTATTACAACATTGTCTTTAAGGATAACACAATATCCATGTTTACCTAAATAAGTTGCAGAAATTAAATTCCTACGAACATTAGGTACATACAGACAGTCTTCCAATATTAGAACTCTAGACTCAAAACATAAATTAAAAACTCCAACAGCTACAACCGGAATCCTGCTCCCATCAACCAAAGTAAGAAACAATTCTCCTTTATTAAGTTTTCTGGTCTCCTGGAACCCCTGCAAAGAATTGCAGATATGATTAATACAACCTGAATTCACACACTAGGAATCTGTGGGATTTTGTACTAAACATATTTCAAGAAGGAATGAACTTTTCATACACTTATTATTGGCAACTTTGAATTTTGGACAATTCCTCTTCCAATGTCCTTTTTCACTACAATGGAAACACTTTCCTTTGATCTTCTTTCTTTTATCGGCAGTCCCTAAGGCAATTTGTTTACCATCTTACTTGGTGAAGTCCTTCTTCTTCTTCTTCTTCTTCTTCTTCTTCTTCTTCTTCTTACCCTTGCCTTTTGACTTAGGTTGAGAAGTAGAAGCTTCACCTACATTGGCTTTAACACTAGAAGTACTAAAGATGCCTTCCGTCGCTACCAATTCATTCATTAATTTAGACAATGAATAAATCTTTTTGTTCATGTTATAGTTGAGTCTGAATTTCTTGAATGATTCTGGTAGTGACTGGAGTATCATATCCACTTGGGATTCTCCATCAATATCAGCACCCAAAACTTCTAGTGTATTCAGATTGGAGATCATCGTAAGACAATGCTCCCTCACTGAACTACCTTCAGCCATTTTGGTATTATAAATTTGCCTCATGATTTCTTGTCTTGCAGAATGGTCTTGCTCACCAAACATCTCCTTCAGACTTAACATAATATCTGTAGAACATCTGAGATAGATGCTAGGATATAGCACTTGGCCATTTCATTAGATTTTTACCAACGATTATATTGTTGTTTTTCCTCAGAAGGAGCATCTAATGAAGGAAAGCTAGGATATGGTTTAGTAAGCATATATCTGTACTCTTCAGATGTAAGAACAATGTCCAAATTTCTTTTCCAGTCAACATAGTTGGATCCAGTTAGTTTGTTTTGATTAAGAATAGTAACAAGTGGGCTAAAAGATGCCATGATCAAATTTGAAAATAATAAATATGAATATAATAAGTAAACTGGACATTATCAATTTAGCATATAAACATATAGTATGGAACCTCAATAAAACCATAATATAATATATGCAACGACAACCCAATCACATATTCAATATCCCTCAGCATAGAGTGAATATTTAATATTATGATTGATTGAAAACTATTCTCATTATTAGTGCTATCATGATAACTCTTATCAAACACTAATAATATGCCGCCATACATTTGACATCTAAATAATAATAGTAAGAACTCAGCATAGAGGATACTATAATATTTAGTCTAGTGTATACCATTGTCTAGAATCATGTGTAGCCACATTTCATCCCCTTAACAAGCTCATTTTGTAGTACCATGATACAAAACACCCTCCGCATGGAATGCAAAGCTCGAGGCTAAGACAAGATGTTTGATCAAACCACTATAAACCAAGAAGTTCAACCAATTAGGACCATGAAATAAATACTCTCCACATGAAATGCTAAGCTTGAAGCAAAGACAAAGTATATATTTCACACTACTATGAATCTACAATGGAGGCCGTGAGATTTAACCCTTGTATCTCTCTCCCACTAGATATTTTAAATTAAAGGTTTTTAATTATAAAACATGCGTAAACTAATTACACACAGTTTTGCACTTTATACATTTGAAAACAGTTAGAAAAAGTTCAAAATTCCCTTCAAATGCATAAGTGCGGGAAAAGCTTAGTCGTGAGCTTTTCGCAAAAATGGGTTAAGGCAAAAAAGTGAAAACACAAAAATTCAGACAGAAACTTTCATGACGGTCTTGCAACTGTTTCGCGAGTAGAGCTTATTTGCGAAAATTTTGTGCTACAGAGGCATTTTTCGCAAGTAACTTTGTGGGAAGTTGACCGCAAAAAACCCTTGTTTTCAGTTTTTAAAGAGAAGATCTGGACAGTTTTCAACGTTTTCCATGAACAAACAACCACTATATGAACATGGTAGATAGAATTTGATATCAAAACTGAATTTCATTGATGCTATAGTCTTAAAGATAAATTTAACATACTTAAATTCAAATTTAAACAACATTACAACATCAATATCAGTTTTTATCAAATAATAGTTTCAACAACCATGTAGAAAATTAAATGCATAATCTTCTAACAACATGAAACTAACTCTTATTCCAAAACTCACAAAACATGTTATACAGATCCGAAATTGAAGACCGCTCTGATACCAATTGTTGGAAAAAATACATGTTTGTATCACATATAAAACATATGCAGCGGAAAATTAACGGATCTACTTCATTCGCAATTGATAACATGTACTATGCAAATTTCAGAATATAAGAACAAGAGAGCGTACCTTGGTGTGGTGAATTTCAAAACAAAGATTAGAAGCACCTGGGAACACTTTTAATCTTCACTCCAATTCCACTAACGCCCAAGAAGTGTGGTCACTCAATCGGTTTCTATGAATTTGTTCAAGGGAGAATGAGAGAGTGTCCAACCCTCACATACAAAACCATTTCATGTAGCTTACTAAATTCTGTATGTTTCTCTCCTTATAATTGATTATCTAATTATGCTAGTTTTTTGGGCCTTTCCAATTGGGCTTTAGTATGTGGCTTGGAGTGAGACCAAAAGGGAACAAATAAGACACTAGCTCCAATGGGCCTTACGCTTTTCTGTCAACTCTTGACAAGTCCAAAGTTACCATTAATTATATTTAATACCACTATATAAATATAATTGTACCCTAGGCCTTATTAATAAATTATATCCCAAAACTTTATTATAAATGCAACATCTTCATAAAATATTCGTAGTAATACAAAGTCATTAATGTAGACTGCCACTTTGTGAATTACTACATCTTAATCTTTGACTATCCAGTTTAATCCTTTAAAGTTATCAATCATATATTTATAAAATCCAATTTCATAAGTATATACTTTAGTAATTTCTTACTAAAGTGGTTAGACCTAACTCTCTGAATAACCGAACCAATTAAACTTATCTCAAGGAAATGTTTTACATCTTCGTTAAGAGACTATGAATTACATCTTGAGAATATATGTTCCATTAACACTAAATGTGACTGCCCAACATACTGAGGTTTTGATCGTATCTTTAGATCTCACTCCTGATATATCAAAGCATCATACATTTCATGATCAGGTCCATTATCCTCTTAAGATTAAGAGTTCATGTAAATAGAAGTCGTGAGATTTATTATTCATTTGACAGCCGTTAAGAGAATAATAAATCTCACAACGGTCCAGTTCAATATGTCTTAACTCTTAAAACATATCAACATATCAACTAGAAGTCTCCACTTCTATTATCAAGACAAATCATCTTAGTGGATATGTTATAGTCTTTGCAGATGAAACACCCAATTTCATCACCGACTACGAACTAAAATTCTAAGTTTACAAAGAACTTGTGATTTATATCTTCTGTAACCTTTCACATAAATCACATACTATGCATCACATGGACTATATGATAATGTCCAAATATTCATGTCACCATTATTTTAGATAATAATAAAACAACTTTATCAATCACAACATTAAGTCATACATAATAACGTACATAGCATCATACAATAGGATTTAAGAGCACCAATCTTGACATATGGCTCGGTTGATTTTACTCTAACTTAAACTAAGTGCGGAATAGAGTAAATGTGAGCGATCAAACAATAAAACTACTCTAAGCCATATTCATCAAAAAACAACAATAAAATAAAAGTTAAAAGAGTAGGGTAGAAAGATGCAAACACAAGATAACACTGCGATGTGTTATCGAAGACGAAACCAAAGAACTTGGCGAAAAACCTCACCACCACCTACCAAGTGGTAAATCAATCCACTAGAGAATAAGTTAAAGTACACAAATAACAAAAGTCCCTCCAAGCTTAGTCTACCCAATGTACTTGAGCCCTCCAAGCTCCTGCTACCAACAGACTTCTCAAAATTATGTCTTCTCTAGCTTTCCAGGTCTCGCAATACGCCTGATTGCATCCACCAAGCCTCACCTACTTCTTTTGGCAAATCTCCAAAGCTTCCCAGCTCAAAAACACTCTCTACACTCTGAAAAGGTGTGGGTTGTGTTTGGGTACAAATCTCCTCTCAAGGTATGACAATGGGAGAGGGAAGGAGAAGAGACTATAATGATTTCTCACTAACGATGAGTAGCTCTCTCTCTAAAAGGTGGGTGTGTGTTGTAGAAAACCTATCTAGGGTTTTTCTCTCTGAATAGCCTCTCATACTTTTGTGGGTAATGAGGGTGCATATAGTATGGGTGAAGGGTAAGAAAGTCACACTTGAAAATCCTCCAGGCAGAGAGTTTTGCGGGTATCTCGCGAGAAGACCTTACTCGCGAGAAATTTGCGAAATCCTCCAGGTTGGCATGACTCTTCAGCTTCTAGTATGTGCTTCTCACGTGATTTTTTCGCGGGTTAACTCCTCGTGAGCTTTTCGCAAAATCCAATTGTTCTTCAATTCATACTCAATTCTTCACTAACTTAATACTAAATCCAATACAATAAAATCCCACAAAATACAAGGAACAAAATTAAAGCAATTACAACACTTTTTGTCATGGAATAAAGGCAACATAAAACATTGTTATAAATTACAACTTTACAGTCCTAATTAATTAAAAAGTATAAGTAGAGCTAGAGCTCCGAGTTGAGCATGGGAGACAAAGTTGTTTCTGATAAGAAACATAGAACAATGAGATTATATATATATATAATGGTATTGAATTTCATTCTCTTTGGAAAAATTATAATTATACTTCATTAGTTAATGCAACTGTGTATTTAAGTTTAACTAGCAGATGTTATATGCAATGCACAAGAAAATTATAATTTCATATTGATATATTTTGTAAAACATTATTTTTATAGTTCATGTATAAAGTATGGTATATATTTGAGAATTAATTATTAACATATAAGAACTTATTGTTTGAATGAAATTACAAATATTTAATTATTTTAACTAACTCAACTGTATAATTATTTTTCATATATTTTTTAATATTGGAAGTATTATTACATATTACAAATCAAAAAATTTGTTTAAAAAATAGAAATATTAGAAAAATATTTATATAAATTACCAAAATCCTTCTGTCCAAGTGATATTGCCTAGGAAAAGACAAATTTAAATCATCCCTCCTAACTTATTGTAAGCAAAAAAGAAAAAAAGAAAAGAAAAAGAACTATGTAAATTCCTTTATTATATTAATAATTAGTGCACCAACCATTACAACAAACTTTGGAATATAGCGATGAAATCTAGAGAGGAAAAATAATTTCATTTCTAAATAATAACATTCAGTGAGCTGGAAAAACAAAATTCGTCACCTAATATTATAAAATTTTAAAATATGGTGACGAAATCAATATTTCATCTCTAAAGATATTCAAATTGGTGATGAAATATGTTTTTCATCACCATAAGTTTTAAGCGATGAAATAAGGAAATTTTGTGATGAAAAGTTTTGTTACTATATGTCGTGTTTATTGTAGGTACCTATTAAAAATTAATACTTAGAAATGATGTAAACCTCATTAACTACCTTACAAGAAATTAATATTATGTCATTAAAGAAATCTTATTATTTTTTTACTGAATAGAAAAGAATACTAAAAATAATTCAACAAATGATTAATAGTCTTGTATATAGTGGAAGGTTAAATGAATAATACCTGTTTCTCTTGAAAAGAAAAGTGACACATGGCACTATTGAAAGATGAGTGGAATGCTAAATAAAAGAATTCTTAAAAAAAAAATGTGATACATGACATTATTAACATATGATGTAGAAGGCTAAATGAAAGAAATCTAAAAAAAGTCGTCATATGGTATAACAGCATAATATTGCACATAAACTTTCTACTTATATTTAGTTATATACATACATACTAGAGAATAAGAACTATACTTAAGTTTCAGTAAAAAGGAAAAACAAAAAAACAAAAACAAAAGAAAAGAAAAAAAACTATATTTAAGTTCTACCATTTTTGTCTCAA
Source organism: Lithocarpus polystachyus (assembly GCA_033629205.1). NCBI lineage: Eukaryota > Viridiplantae > Streptophyta > Magnoliopsida > Fagales > Fagaceae > Lithocarpus > Lithocarpus polystachyus. The sequence goes on along the minus strand of CM066171.1, from coordinate 40,465,364 downwards.
AGCTGGTTGAAGTAATTGAAGACAAGATACATAAAAATTTTAAAAATCACTATTCTATTATTAACTGCAAAAGACAAAAAACATAACGTGTGATGGCTGCTAAGGGTGTCCACAGGTTTGTCCGGGTTGGGTTTATGCCCAACCCGCAACCAACTAGACCAAGTTGGGTGGACATTTACCAGACCCACCACTGATCGGTGAAGGAGTAGGGTTGGATTGGTCAAGTCTTTGACGGATGGCAATCGGTCTCTGTCAGGTCAGGGAGGAGGAGATCTGGCCAAAACTTGCCAAATATAGTGAGATCTGACTAAGGAATTCGATAGATGGCAAAGAACGACGACCTTTTGGTGGTGGAATCGATCGGGACGGTTGAAATCGGGTTTCAATGCAACGACTTGCCAACAGACCCGCCAAAATTAGGATTTGGACTTCGAAAACTACCTCTGACCGCCACAAGAGTAAAATTAGGCGATTTGCGGATCAGGTCTGTCTGTTTGGGTGGGTCGGTTAGGTCCGTGAGTGATTTGGACAACCCTAGTGATGGCATATAGAATGAAGTAGGAGAGAGAGAGAGAGAGAGAGAGATATATTAAATTTAATCCTACTTTTCGGAAAGTTTTGATTGAAATCTTTTTAAAAAAAATTCTCAGAAAAGTCGGTACAACAAAATTTAAAGACATTTTCAAAATAATCATATTTTGAGTTGTGATGGACTTGAATAAAATCTTATTTTATTTTTTAGCTTATGATGTATTGACAGCTCAGTTTATCATGAAAATGTTTTGAAAATTTGTTATAACTATAGAAAAACTCCATTTTTTTTTAGCAAGCTAACTAAGCATTGACTTATACGACTACAAATTTTTTGTCCTAATTTTTAGGTTCCACTCTTTTTCTAATTATAATCCCTTTTTGTTGGCAAACTTTTTGCTTGAGATATAAAATGTAATCATGACGGTGAACACTCTTAATATTCTCCCAATGATATTCTTAAACTCCGTTAGTCTTATTTTTCGATAAACAAACTCTTAATGTTGCATACTTGCATTCATGAATTTGAATAAATGATTTGGCTCACACAGGTGTAATAATCACTATATTAATCACTACTAAAAAAACGACCTATTGCGGCGGGCCAAAAACCGCCGCTAAAGACCCAAAACCGCCGCTATAGGTACATTTGACCCTTTAGCGGCGGGTGCTATTGCGGCGGTCGATCCCGCCACCGTTGCGGTGCCGCAATAGCTCTATTGCGGCGGTCGAAAAACCCGCCGCTATAGACACACTTTTTGCGGCGGTTTTCGCCTATTGCGGCGGGTATAAAACCGCCGCTATACAACGTTTAAATTCAAAAAAAATTGACTTTTAGCGGCAGGCACAGAGCGCCGCTATTGGTGTCCACCTATAGCGGCGGGCTGTGCCCGCCGCTATAGGTAATCAACCAAAACGGGTATATTGTACTTTTAGCGGCGGGTAAAAGTTCAATTTGCCTGCCGCTATATGTGTGTACCTTTAGCGGCGGGCAGGGTGCGCCGCTATAGGTAATCAACCAAAACGGGTATATTGTACTTTTAGCGGCGGGTAAAAGTTCAATTTGCCCGCCGCTATATGTGTGTACCTTTAGCGGCGGGCAGGGTGCGCCGCTATAGGTTATCAACCAAACCGGGTAAATTGTATTTTCAGCGGCGGTTAAAAGTTCAATTTGCCCGCCGCTATAGGGTTGTACCTATAGCGGCGGGTCGTAGCGCCGCTATAGGGTTCGATTTAAAACATAAAATTTGAACCTATAGCGGCGCTTTTGACCGCCGCTATAGGTCCTTTTTTTTTTTTTTTTTCTTTCCAGGAGGCTTTAAAATCACTGTTTTGCATCAAATATTTTCAAACCTGCTTAAAACCTGTAATAATTTCAGTTTTACTAATACAATACCATAAATGTATTTAATTAACAATACTACAAATGTCTCCAAACTACCATAATATAAACATAAATATATTATCAAATACATAACGTTGTCTATAACCACCATCATAAGATTAACAAAAAAGATGTGGTCCTCTGAATAAAACAGATGTTCAAATTAAGCTAATACAATAATCAAAGTTTCTAAGTGTTTAAAAATATCCTTCAACACTTGCAAAAAAGGCAGTTGTTCTTTTGTAGTTCTTTGTACACAAGAAAGTCCTCAAACATCAAGCTTATAAGCTGCTTGGTTGATAGGATGCGGCTGATGATTTTTGGAGAGCTGGAGATTGTTGAGCCAAAGGAATGTCCTACATACAAAATAGGATTACTCAATAAGAATTTATAAATGGAATAAATTGATAAGAAAATATTACCAAGGCAACAAATTGAAATAAGCTAAATGAAGACATTTATACGCACTCACAACAACTAAACCAAATGCTTACAAAGTGGAAAAACATTGACTAAGTCTTTGTTAATATACCTGATTACATTGGGAAGAAATGTGTTGCATTTGGTGAAGCATCCGAGCCATTCTTTGCTCCATTTCTTCAAACTGACTAAGCTTTTCCTTCATCTCATCAAAACCTGCAAGTTTTTCCTTCATCTCATCAAAACCTGCAAGTTTTTCCTTCATCTCATCAAAATCTGCAAGTTTATCCTCCATGGTAGCCAAGGTAGCCTTCAGTTGAGCAACTTCATTGTCTCTTGCTTGCCTTGAGTGTGTATCAATATCAGTGAGGGCATTCTTGCTACTTCGACCACTTGGGCTTGGACCAAATCCTACCCCACGAATACGACCTTTGCGCTCCTTACCCATCACTTTGGCAAACACATCATCTGGTGCCCATGTAATACTACCAGTTGTGTCAGATGACTGCAAATGATTTGCAGGATCAGCCATCAATTCCTTCATTTTATCCTGATATTTGAGTTTAAACAAAAAAAAAAAGTTAGAAATCATATAGTTAAAATTACCCCAACATATATATACATATATATATAGGATGGGACAAAAAGAAATATAAATTTTAAACATCATAGATTATGTATACAAGAACCATTTCAACTTCAAACATCATATGGTAAAAGGTTAATCCTACAGGAACCATTTATGTATGTATACAAAAAAAAAAAAAAATAACACGAGGAACATGTAAGAACATAACTAAAGCTCATAACTAAAGCCAAGTAGCTTGTAAGGCATGAAGTACGTGATGGGAAGAGCATATTATTCCATTGCCGCAGAAATTCAAAATAAGAAAAAAAATGACATACTGTCCTAGGTTTCCATTATAATATGAGCCTCCACTCAAATGTGCCTTGTAGAACCATTTTGGCTCAGCTGAGTCTAGGCTGCACCATTTTTCATTGATGACCTAACAAGAAGTAACATAGCAGCATTCTATATTTCCCTCAATTTTCTAGAGGACACAACAAAGGATACATAAACAGCCATTTTAAGTAATAGTCTACCGATACAAAAAGATCCCAAAATCTACAGAAAAGCAAGAACAAAATTAAAGAAAAGTTTCAATCAATTGCTGAACAAGTGAACCATCCATTTTCATGTTAAGGTTATGGTGCCACCACATTAAGCACTTAATTTTTTATTCAGTTATATTTCGGTCCTCACAAAACAAAAGCAGCTAAAATAAGATTCTAAGATTCTCATTTCTGTCTTATATATATTCCTCCACATTTTTAGCTACAAAACTAACACTAAAGGCTTTTCAATCCAAGTTTTGTACTTGGCTCAACCAATTTTTAAGACCAACTAGAATCAATTTTAAATAAACTAAAATACTTATAAATATGAGCAACCCCTAGTGTCCATTTTAATTACCAGACTGCAACCAAATGAAAATTCATTATAGTTATTAGTGAGCCTATTCTAACCATTTAGCTAACCAATACATAAACTTATTCTCCTTTTTCATTTCACATACATACAGAACCAGACAACTCAAACGGTAAGATTCAATTCAATTGTTTGACTTTCCTTCTCTTTTCCTCAACTTTCTCAGCAACCAAACCGATAATAATCAAGCCAACACGAACATATTCACATTTCTAACCTTCTCATTCTACATACAATGAAAGCTCAAGAATTGAATCAAACTACAAAAACAAAAGCCAAGCACCATTGCAATCACAAAACCAAATCAGCAAACAGAAAAACAATCAAATTCCTCAAATCAATTATTTTCCTTTACATTCTTCACTTTTCCTTGCTTTTCTCAGCTACCAAACACATCCTAAATTCAATGCAACTCCAATTTGCACGTATAAACACAATACTTCCAAGATCTACGCAACAAATACAACTAAAAAAAATAACACGAGGAACATGTATCTATTGAAGCTCATAACTAAAAGCCAAGTAGCTTGTAAGGCATGAAGTATGTGATGGGAAGAGCATATTCTTATGGCTGGACAGTTGGCACCTAGATGGGGCGTTTCACCAAGCTCATAGTTATAGTTACTAGATACATGTAAGAACATTTTTCTATTGAAACAGAATCATCAAATAAATAGATAACACAAGCATCAATATAAGTTTATCATTCAATTGGAACACATAATATCCTAATCAGCCAACAAGATATTATGTGTTACGATTTCTATATTTGTGTAGACTTCGGTCCAATCCAATTAGGAGTTTGGTTACTGTTCAAAGTAGAGTTGTAGTCTTACTAAGAGAAGTGCAGATACAAAGTATATATATATATATATATATATATTTTTTTTTTTTTTTTTAACTTATGGAAGGCATGTGTGCCCTACTGGGAAGCTTTCTCTCTTTCATTCCCTTCTCCTTCTCTTTTTCCTACTTATAGTTCACTTCACTATGCCATGGCATTAATTACACAGCCTCAACAAAAGCTCACAAGATTCTGCCCATTAGAAAATAAAATGAAATTTATAAAAATAAAACACTTGATGTAGAAATATCATTGAATTCCTATTTTGTTACCCCCATCTATAATGAAGAAATCACTTACAATTTTTGCAGCCACTACAGGATTAACTATAGATCCATTTTTACGAGTATGTAGTATTGGATATAATACTGAGCGCTCTACAGGACATCCATCCGTTTTTGCCTACATTATGAACAACAAATTCATATAGTGATGAATATTGGTTTGACAAAAACTTTAGGAGAAGTTAAAATCATTTAAAAAATAGCCATAATACTTATTACCTTTTTTGCAGCGTGCACCGTAAAGCTACAAGAACCAGCAGTATGTACGTCATCCTGTTTAGAACGACGCTCCTTATTCTTCTCTGACTCTATCTACATTCAACAAAATTACATGTTTATATACAGTATACTTTAAGTATCTAAAGCCACTTTTAGCTAAACCCAAAATGCAATCAATATTTACAGTATTTTACTAATTTATCAAAGTTGCACACAAAAAACTGCAATGTATTGGACACAAGCTACACAAAAAGGTCACTATAAAATTACCATCACTATAAAATAGTTTGCCTTTCACGTGCATAAAATATGATCTTCACACACTACATTTGCAAGCATCTTCATCACAATGCAAGCATGACAGACAATTAAATGCTTAATCATTTCTATAAATACACTAAAACCAAATTGCAAATCTTCGAACATATAACAATGGTAAAGCCACAAAAGGAGTTTAGCATAAAGGTCACTACAAACCATTTTGGTATTCTCTCAATTTCTCAATAATCATTCTCCTTTTGGTATGATCCATGATGGAAAAGAGAGAAAAAAAAAAAAACATACCACTGCATCATCAGTATACCAATGCTCAACAAGTATATCCCAATCTTGTGATATGCATCCCGTGGGTACGTTGCTCTTTACCCGTGCTTTGTTTCTTGAATCAGGTATATAATGTTGTTTCTTCAACCTAGACTTATGATCCCTCCAAGCCTTCCCAATTTTTTGTAAGGCAAATCTCTTCAGAGCCGCATATGCAATAGGATCAACAGGGACAGAATATTTTCGCTACAACCAAATAGTTGAGTTATCAAATTATAAATGTTTTCATGCTAAAATACTTATGTAAAACCTAGTACAAAATGTCATAATTACAAGTATTATAACTTCTTTAATACCTCTACAAGATGCCAACACTCTTCTTTATTTTCTTCTGGCATGACCTTCCAATTAAGATACCTAATCGGGCACATGTGGCGTTTCCGTGCAATTGTACCCAAGAAACCAGTGAAAGTTCTCGCCCCATCATCAATCGGCTGATGCTCACTATTTAGCTCCAGCTCTATTACTTCTTCATCGGGAAGATCCCAAATATCCAAGTACTTGCTTGGCCCGCGAGTGACACGTAGAACTGGGTGCACGTCTGAATTTTGAAAGAGATATCAACCAATGTAAGTGATAAAGATGGCATACAATACAAATAGAATATTGGTGGAGCCATGCATTGATATCTAATACAAGATACCGATCAGTTCTTAAGAATTGCAATTTCAAGGTGGCAGAAAGTTTTCCAATGCTAAGTATAACAATTTTTATAATTAATTAAAGTAATATCGGTTTTATACTAACATTACTTGTATTAATGCATATTACAATACTTGTACCTTAAACTTTGAAGTTTTTATAAATAGATATGAATAAATAAATTATTAATCACAATGCATGAGAATGTTTACCAAACGTGAGGATGTTTACCAAAGTAGAGGAAACGACCAAAAAAAAAAAGTTTGTTAGAAGAAGTATTGAAGTCTTAGGTATGAGTGGAAACACAATATAGTTTCTCCCATACATCAGAAAGCCAACAATAATTATAGCACAATAATATCTCAAGTGAAATATATGCAAAATGTTGAAAGGTAAGTAAACAACAAGGGGTAGACGAAAAGACACGAAGTTGTGGGGTACACCCTAGACCCCAAACACCAACAGTACTCTCCAATCAGAGAAATCAGAGAAACCAACATGGCAGCAACCATCCAATAATGATAAAAAGATCATCATTGGGTGGAAGTCATCTATGCAGTGGTACCTTACCATTAAAACTACAGTGCACTTATAGTGGTCTTGGTCAGGAAGAGTTGGAAGGTAGCTATTGCCTTTTAAATCTCGAATTAACAACTTTCAATTAAACTTCAAAAAAGCAACATTTCAATTTTACGTGATTCTTTATTTGTTGTAACTATTCTTCATTACAACTTGCATGTCATGTTATATTTTATTTTGACTATATTTCTAATTCATCTTTTGGAACTCTTTGTCGGCTTTCATTGCTTGATTTAGAAAATAGAAAAATAAAGAAAAGATGCCTGTGATCCCAAACAAATGTAGTTTAAATTATTGTTTCTCCAGAATGAATATAGGTTCTTGCTTTCAAAGAAAGGAGCTTGCGTGCTCAGAGGTAGGAGCCTTTGTGCAATTCCTGTACTTTCTGAGTGTAATTGGGAATGGAATAAAGTTTCAAGATTGAGGTTAGTAACAATGCATTCTTGAGGAATCATATAGAGAATGGTGAGGCATTGAGGGCATGTTCTATGGACTTCTAGGGAATCAGAGATTCTAGCTGTGATTAGTGGAAATGGGACAAGGTTCAGATATATAAATCTATATATTTGGTCAGTTGGACTCTTTCAATACTGACAAATTCAATTGCACAGCTACTTATGAAGCCATCAGATAGTCTCATTTAATTCTAGATTAATGGAAAAATATTTGGTTTTCAAATGCTTAAGCGTTCATTTATAGCTTAGTTTATTATCTAATAAAAAAAAAGGAAAAAAAGATCAATACACAAGTAACAAGTTCAGTGGGGAAAGAATGGAAACGCTATTCTCATTTTTTATGCCTACAATTCACAAGACATATTTGGAAAATTGACTTGAATTGTTGATCATTATGCTGACATATTGATGATTGGGAAGCAGAATTCAGATGGGTTATACAAGGCAGCAGCTTTGGTCTACAGACTCTACACATCTAGTAGTTGCCTAAGCTGCTAATATTTATCATATATATACTAGAAACAAATCAGAGATATCATGCTGCAAAATTTAAAGGTGAAGAAGCCATTTTCAAAGCCATGAAGAATGATATATAATTTGGATTCGCCTCTTGCAAAAATTGTTAAGGGGAGGCACACACAGAGGAAAATAAGAGTTCTAGGAATTATGCTATTTAAGTTAATAACTGCTGCTTAAGATTGTGCTCCATGTGTAGAGCTTAAGCTGCTTGTTTTGATCTATTATTTGTTCAATTCATCAGTTGTATTAAAAGATAAAATCAATCATTTCAAAAAAGAAATTAAGCTTGCTTAGGCTCCGTATTAATATAATAAAGTAACTTCTTGTTTTTTTTTTTTTTTTTTTTGAGAATCCACTAGTAACTAATCTTTTTTTTTTTTTTTTTTTTTTTTGGAGTAAGACACTAGTAACCAATCAAGTAGCTAATATTTGAGTAATGGACACAACGTAAGTATTAAATTCAGCGATCCATGATTAGATTTCTTTTCTATCTGGCTGAGTAAATATATTAAATAACGTAACTTGAAAAAATTTATTTGGCCAAGTGAAACAAAGCAATGATGTATAATATTTGTATCCTGAAAGTGTGCAAAAGAAATTCTTACTTATTCCGTGTATCCCATCCAGAGAGATTGGCAACTTGAGTCAAAGCAGCTTTCGTTTGGTTTTTGGGTGTTTTCCTGTGACTGTGAGGTTGACCATGTCTATCAAAGTTTGTGTTTGTTTGTTTTGTTTTGTTGTGTGTGTGTGTGGCTTGGGAAATGACGAAATGTTGTGTTTCTTGGTTTATCTGGACATTAACAAGTTTAGTATTAAATTTGATTTTTTGATCTTTTTATTGTTAATGAACACTATCTTAATATTTTACTTTTACTTTAAGCTATGGTTTAATGCGTGACCTAGGTTTTATTCCTCAATTGGCATTTGGAATTTTTCTTGATTCTCTCTCACTGTGAATATGGTATTGGATGCCACTCCAATTGGCTTGGACTGTTTCAAACTTTTGTAATCTCACACACACACACACACACACATATATATATATATATATATATATTTTGGTGGTAACAAGCTGTTTAATACCAGTAACTAAATGCACTGGACAGCTAAGCCAAGCACTATTTTTTGTTTTTTTTTTGGGTCCTTAATGTCAATATTTTGAAATTTAACTAGCTTCTAGTAAAGCGGTTCACACCTAAACCAAGTATGATAGGTTGATTCTTAATCAACAATTCCAACTCTTTTAGATAATAAAAAATTAGTACGAACTTGATGAAATGAAAAGACTTTCTTTCTTGAACTAGGGTTATATTTTCTAATAAATGGAAAATTACTTGTTGCCATGTTAACATTTAATTTACCTATAGCTTAAACCAGCTAAAATCCCAAGATGTTTGTTTGGTAGTAGTGATAGTTAGTTGCCTAGTTTGGTAGCACGTACCTACCCTTCAAATAAAACCTACCTTTCTAGCTAATTGTCTTTTCTTTTCTTTTTTTGAAGAATTAATAATTTTTATTTGAATAAAATGAGTATCACTATCATACGTCTCCACAAAATAATTATATATCTTAACCCTAGTACAAGTAAAATTTACCTAAAACCTTTGCTATTATTTTTTAAATAAATAGTAATTTATGACATAGCGCTTGTGAGGGTCATTAGTATTATATTATATATATTTACGACATAAAAAAATTATATAATATTTAGAATTTAAGGGTCTTTTCCTACGTTCACTACTACAAGAAACAGCATGGTTACTTTTAGCAACAGCAAGCATGGAATGGATCAAATCAACCTAAAGGACACTTATTAGCATCATGATCATTTCCCTACAAGGTGATCACAGTATAAAGCCATTCAATATGATTCATAAAAACCAACAGTAATCATCCAATCAGTAACCACCTTGTGTAGAAGCTTCATGCGTTTCTTGATCCACTTCATCCACATCTTGTGAAGAAGCTCTTTCCACTGTTACACTCTTGGAACGAGTGCGCAGCTTTGCCTTTCGCCTTCCCATTTCAAGTGTTAAAGTCTAAAATAAACAAGTATATAAGCACAATGATTAGTAATGGTACAAGTAATTGCAAATACAATAGCTCCAACTACTTGCAATACCCAAAATAAATAAACATAAACAACTGTGTTTTTAATTACGGTCCTACATATTAAGGTTAAATGAGTTGCTCCCATTTGCTTGTATTATTATATTATGTTCACATCTTAAAGGGTTGGGTCACCTCTTAGGCTACACTAATTAGGCCCACTAAAGGCCCTATAAGAGAAAGGCCTCAAATTGTTTGATACTTAATTGGTTTTACTGAAAAAGTTATATTACTGAAATGTAATAGCACTGTCATGTTAAATGTAATAGCATTGAAAAAGTAATTGCACTGTCAAAAGGACGAGTACACAAACATAAATGTATGCATTTGTCATGTTAAATGCACTAGAATCATATCCTAATTACTATATACAAAATGAATCTCATATATGTCCATACAAAAGATTATTTAATATATTCAATCGAAATTATGTCCATACAAAAGATTATTTAATATATTCAATCGAAATTATGTTGTTAACAGGAATTATCTATTTTGTAAGGACCATCCAGAGAGATTGGTGAAGTCTTTCAAAGCATCTCTCCATGTGTGAACTCTCTTTATATTTTCTTGAAAATGCTTTTCATGTTCATCAAATGCTTTTGCATAAGTTCTAGTCTGTTTTCATACCATAGATGGATCCACATCATAAAAAATAGATACAACTATTAACCCCATCTTTTCTCTACGTTCCATGATTTTTACAAGTTCATCCAATCAAATTAGAGAACATAGAAGGGAAACTAAAGAAACAATTACACCATCGAAATACCCAAAATAAGATAAGGTTTCATAGATAAATTTTTATGCAATTTTACAAGCATAGAAACCAAGCCCTAAAATATAATGAGTGATACAAAAGTATTAACTAGAGTCCTCACCACTAGAGTCATCATCACTAGACTCATCATCATTGGACTCATAAACATCATCACCAAGCTCTTCATCATCGATAAAGTCTTGTTCAAGCAATTCATCCTCACTAATCAATGGTGTATCATAAATGGTTCCTTCTTCATCAACTCGAGCCCAAGCATGGTTGTCATTTGCATCATCACATGCATTATCAGTAGTTACATTATAAGGGACATTCTCCATATATGTATCCACTTCTTCATCATCATCTACAGCTTCAATACCAACATCAAAGACCTCCCTAGGTTTTGTTTTGACCACCACCATCCAATCTTTATGTCTCACATCCTCCACGTAAAACACTTGTGAAGCTTGAGTTGCTAATACATAAGGTTTGTCAATCAATCGATCACCCATGTGTATATCAATCTTGAAAAATTGACAAGGGGAAATCCGAAGTCATCTTTTTTGCATCCTCTCCCACTAATAACGTCAGCCCATTGACATTTGAATAATACATATCGATACTTATCAGAATAGTTCAACTCAATAATATCGATTAGTACACCATAATAAGTAGCACCACCTTCAGTAATAACACAAACTCCACTATTTTGAGTTTTCCTAGTTGTCTCAAAATCTTTAGTGCGAAACTTCAAACCATTTATGACATAGCGCTTGAACCGTTTTGCTTCATTATCTGGATATCGAGCAAACCATCTAACTTTATTAGAGAGTTCATTTCTCTTAGAAGCATCCATTGACATCACCTATTATAGAGAAATACTTTTATTATAAGTGTACTATCTAAAGTGTTACAACCAAAAATAGTTCTGTCTCTCTCTGTCTCTGTCTCTCTCTCTCTCTCTCTCTCTCTCTCTCTCTCTCTCTCTCTCTATATATATATATATATATATATAGGTGCTTTACTTACATATTCCCTAAACCAACTGCAAAATTCCTCTATGTGCTGCTTTTGAATAACATCATCAGTCACATGGAAATGAAAACTAGCCTTGATCTCCGCTATGTGTAGACTGTATAGACAAACATATTAGTGTCAATCTAGAGTATTGTATTGGAATGTTGTTAAAAGATAGCAAAGATATCACTTACTCGCGAAATGGGGTGATTTCTTCACAATTGAATAGCACATAACGATGTGCTTGGATCCATGAATTTGAATCTAGTGTAATGCTCACCACCGCACCCATGGATTCCTCAACATTCCTTACAGGCCGATTAAATGCAGTTTCAACAGATTTAAAATAGCGTGAGCAGAATGTTAAGTATTCCTCTGCTATATACCCTTCTGCAATGGAGCCTTCTGGATAAGTTTTATTATGCACATAAGACTTAAGTCTTGACAAGTACCTATTGGAACACCCAAGATCAACAACAGAAAATTGGTAAGTTAAACAAAACCAAATAGACCAAGTTAATATATGTGTTACCTCTCTATGGGATACATCCAACGATAATGAACTGGGCCAGCAACTTTGGCTTCACTAGCCAAATGTATGACTAGATGTACCATCACTGTAAAGAAAGAGGGAGGGAATATTCTTTCCAACTCGCACAATGTCACTGCAACTCTCTTCTCAAGAGCCCCAAGTTCCTCTACATTTAGTACTTTGGAACATATCTCCCTAAAGAAACAAGATAAGTCAATTAAACTCCTACTCACTTCAGGGGGCAAAGATCCGCGTATTGCTATTGGAAAAAGTTGCTGCATTAAGATGTGATTATCATGACTCTTCATCCCACTAATCTTGCGTTCTTTGAGTTTAATGCAACGTGAAATGTTTGAAGAATATCCATCTGGCACTCTTGCATTTTTCAAAACTTGCAAAAAACCATCTTTTTCACTAGCATTCATATGGTAGCAAGCATGTGGCATACGCGTCTGATCATTCCCAACCTTTTCTAAGTGAAGTCCACTTCTTATACCCATATCCTTTAAGTCTTGGCGTGCCTTCAAGTTATCCTTTGTCTTGCCATCCAAGTTCAACAATGTGCCAATTATATTATCGACTACATTCTTTTCAATATGCATCACATCAAGATTATGACGCAACACATGATCCTCCCAATAAGGCAAGGTGAAAAATATACTTCTCTTCTTCCACACTGTTAAGGCTTCCTCCCCTCTTTTTCTTTTATTGGTCAAATTAACTTTTTTCTTCCCAAACACATGATCGGCTATAGCATCCGTTTGTAACATGATTTCCCCTCCGGATACTGTAATAGGAGCTGATCTCATATCAACATGCCCATCAAATGATTTTTTTTGCTTACGGAATTTATGATCACTATCCAAGAATCGTCTATGCCCAATGTAACTAAATTTCCTTCCATATCTTAACCAATGAGACTGACTATCATAGTTACAAGAGGGACATGCAAGAGAACCTTTGGTACTCCAACCCGAGATATCGCCATATGCAGGAAAATCATTTATGGTCCACAATAATGCAGCATGCATTTGAAATGATTTTTTGGAAGACACATCAAACGTTTCTACTCCAACATCCCATAACTCCTTCAGTTCCTCTACTAAAGGTTGTAAGTACACATCTATATCGTTCCCGGGTGAGGTTGGACCGGGAATCAATAATGATAGCATGAAATTAGACCTTTTCATGCACATCCATGGAGGAAGATTGTATGGGATCAAAATGACAGGCCATGTACTATGAGAAGTACTCATATTTCCATACGGGTTGAATCCATCAGCTGCTAATCCAAGCCTTACATTACGAGGCTCAAATGAGAACTCTATGTACTTAGAGTCAAATGATTTCCAAGCTTCAGAATCAGCAGGATGCCTCATTAACCCGTCATTCACACGACCATTGGCATGCCATTTCATATGATTAGCTGTTTCAGGAGACATAAATAGTCGCTTCAATCTTGGCTTTAAGGGGAACCACCGTAGGATCTTTGCAGCTTTCTTTTTTTTTCTCTTGGAGGAAGCACTAGTACTTTGTTGACCTTTAGACTCAGTACTTTTCCATCTTGAAAGGTTACAATTTGGACAAGCTTCAAGGTTGGCATTGTCCTTCCAATATAAAATACAATCTTTAGGACAAGCATGGATCTTCTCATAGCTTAAGCCCAGATCCTTAATAATCTTCTTAGCCTCATAACAATCTTTTGGCAACTTAGCATTTGAAGGAAGAAAATCAAGCAAAAATTCCAGCAACATGGTAAATGATTTGTTGGTCCAACCATTAAGACACTTCATGTGATACAAATGCACAATGGCTGACAATTTGCTAAAATGCTTACAACCTTCATAACAAGGTTGATTAGCATCTTCAAGCAATTTCATAAACAAAAGTGCATCTTCATTAGGACCTTCTGAAGGACCTTCAATGGGTTGGTGTACACTAGGGACTTCTTCCGTTGGCCCAGATGCCATATCTTGTATAGGGAACATGTCATGCAATATGTCACGAAGATCAGCATACTCTATCGGGTTTTCTTGGACATGAATATTAGGAATTTCGGTAGAAGTCTTTGCAGACGATGATTCCCCATTAAAAATCCAAGGGTTATAACCCCTACAAATCCCTTTTGACACTAAGTGAGCCTTTACAACATCTATAGGCCACGAATTTGTATGCACGCATTGTTTACACGGACATGAAATCGTGCCATCAAGGTGTGCATGGTTAGATGCAAAATTTAGAAACTGTTGGACTCCATCTAAATATTCTCGCAACCTTCTATTGGTAATTTTCATCCAACTCTTATCCATTGCTATAAAGTGGTTTACAAGAAAAACCTATAATGTGATTTCATGAAAACAAAAACAAAGAGTTAACACACATTTCATTTACACAATTTCACTTAATTTAAGAAACAAATCATCTTTAATCATTCACTTTTAGCTATGTTCCTAATCAAACAATGAATGTAAATGCATAAAGAAGTTATCAATACATTTGGTAACTACAACATCATTAATAGCAATATTCTTTAGGAATGGACATCTCTTTACATATGCAATTCCATTTTAGCGTTCCATGTGTGAAAAAGATAGAGAGAAGCCCTTCAAATGAATTAATCAAATAAAATCAACTCAACAACAACCATCCAATATTACACAAACCAATCAACACTCCCAATATCAGCTAAAACCACCTTATTACTCCATGCAAGCCACCTGCTTGCCCCAATTCAACAACCCACCACAAACAGAGAGAGAGAGAGAGAGAGAGAGAGAGAGAGAGAGAGAGAGAGAGAGAGAGAGAGAGAGTACCTTAGTCTTTCACCAAGTTCACTTGCTTTGATCACACGAACTTATAGTGCCTCCTCTTTTTGCAATCTGCCAACAAGAAAAGAATATATATAAACCTACAGATGTGCTATAAAAAAAAATATAGGAAGTGGGATCACACGGCCTTGATGTAGGTCATTAGTTGTGAGTAGTGAATTCATATAAAAGCACACGAAAGCATAAATTACGCATAAACTGTTTTACAAAGTTTTATATACATCTAATAAAGCAACTGAAAAGTTTAACACTACCAAATTTGTAATCACCTCATCCACTAAACCTCCATTCTATTAGCATAATGCATCCACAAAGTGGGGATATAACTTTTTTTGTGAAGCCATAGCAAAAAACAAAAAAACCTTTATGTGAAGTACACTTTAATGTCATGGTTTATTACTTTATTTCAAAGGACCCCTAGATTAAACTATCGAGTTGGAAAAAAAAATCTGAAAAGGACCCAAAATCCAAAAACCCGAAAAACCAAGATCCAGTGATTCAGCAAAAGATTAAGAAATAATAAAAAGTTAACATCAATATCCAGTGGAAACAAACAAAAATCTTAGAACCGACACAAGAAGACAAAAATATAAAGTTTGAACGAAAACCAAAAATAGTGAGAACACAGATCTCAAGATGATATAAGTGTAATTTTAATTAGCACCAAAAATTATGCATACAACTAATAGCAGCAACATTTGCAATGTATTTCAGAAAAAAACTAAGACCGAAATCCTCAAAAGTACAGTAAATAGTGCCAATCCACATAAGTGTAATTGTCTTTGTCTTCGATTAGATAAAATTGTTAATAAAAATATAAATTGTAGATAAGATCATGACAAGGAAATTACACATTACATACAATGGATGACTAATTTAAGTCATTCTCTTCTATTATTATTTGTTCTTTTTATCTATTTAGAGTTAAAGTAATCTATATATAGGGTTATTATTAACAAACTTTGATAATTTTTGCCCCTAATAGTATAGATCATAAATCAAGGTACAAAATAAAGACACGAAGTAGTCTAAATGTTAGGAATACATGACAAAAACAACAATAAAATGCAGGATTCTCTTTTTTTATTCACTGCTTTGAGAGTAATGCTATCCTCCGTATGACAAAAAAAAAAAAGGAAAAAAAAGAAGAAAAAAAAAAAAGAGACCAATAGCATCACTTAAATAATTGCTACATCAATACTCTTAAAGCATTTGTTAATTTAAAAAAAAAAAAAAAAAGCACTAAATGTGGATCCCATATTGTTAGGATCTAAACGATTCTTATTGGTGTATAGTTGAACTCAGAAAAAGTGGTTGTAGTGGGATATGAAGCACGTACAGGATATAGTTAGATATAGCAATTTGATATATAGTTATGAGTGCAAAGGAGGGTCCTGAGTTTAAACTTTAAAGAGAGAAGAAGACTGGATATTTTTTTTGTTTTGGCTGAATAGAGTTAGTGCACTTTAGATCACTAATTTGTAGAATGTTGATAACATGAGAAATCAATCGTCTAAGAAAGAAGTAAAATTTTGGTAAAATTAAACCACATGTGTAATTTTAATTTATCTCATTTAGAAAAGTCAATATTATCAAGTATATATTGTGTAATTAAATAGCTTTATTTTAATTGAAAATACCAACCAAAGGTCTAATTTGTTACAAACTTAATGTGCAAGTCCAAGGATCACATTAACACTGACGTAAGAACAAGGATAATATCTGTACCCCAAATTATAACCAAATTATGAAGTTATCATTTAGAAAAAAAAAAATTATGAAGCTATCATTTTTATTTTATTTTATTTTTTTGGTTGAGAAAAGCAAAGTTAGATATAGCAATTGTGCACACTTAATCTAGTAAGTATATATGACTTTGTACTTTCTAGTAAATTCAAAGGTAAGACAAGGTAAGAGGCTGAATGGGCTGTACGAGTAGTAGAAGAACCAGGGATGGTGTTTCTTGCGGCCCACAATGATTATGAGTGATGATAGTGAACTAGGGATGGTGTTTCTTGAGGCCCACAGTGATTATGAGTGATGATAGTGAAGCCCAAATGGTGGTCCATGAGCCTTGGCATTGCTGGACCAAGAAATTGATCATTAATAAGACCACTCAACGTTTTCAGCTTATTGAGATTTTGTACATTTCTTTTTTTAATTCTTATTTTGAAGGACCAAAGTAGACCGAAAGGAACTGAGGTAGACTAAATGGACCTAATTGGACCAAAGTTGACCGAATTGAACTGAAGTGGACCAAATGGACCAATGTTGACTGAAGTGGACCTTAATAGACTGAAGTAAACCGAATAGACTGAAGTAGACGGAATTGGACTAAATATACCAAAGTGATCAAATTGGACCGAAATGGACTATGGATCAAAATGAACCAAATTGGACCAAAACTTTATATTTACATTATTTTCTTTGTGTAATTAAAATTTTGGTAATCAAAAGCCAAAGAGTTTATATTTTAATCTTTCTGGTACTAGCCCTACATGGGTTTCTATTCCCTACAGTGATATGAAGCTAATTGAGGATATTACTCTAATGGTTTACCTTGACATAGTTTTTACCATTTGATCTTGCATTTGTGCCCCATTCTAGAATCAGCACAGGGAGTAGTGTCAAAATTTGATGAAACAGATCTTGCTCTGTGTACAAACGCTTTAACAAAGGAGAAAGAGGGTTCTCTAATGATTCTGCTTGAGACTTGGTTCATTAACTAGATAAAATATAAGACCCTAAACAGCAAGTTCTACAATCAGATTAGCATGTAACATAGTCGAGGGAGCAAGAAGAACAAGAAAAGGAGCCTAATCAAGAAACTGAAGCATCTCGACAACCTGAAGATGATTCAAAACAGCTACTTTAAGGGAGGAAACTCTGGAGTCGGTTGATGGGGAGAATTTTGTACAAACATATGTGATTCAAGAAAAGGGCATTGGGTTCGCTACTGTGGGAAAAGAAATTGACCAAGCAGCTACTATTATGCCTACTAAAGTGCCAAAAATACATCTCAATCAACTACACATAATATTTTACCACAAGCTAAAATCAAAACAAACAAAGATTGCATGATGAAAGAAGAGATTGAAGAGATGGATAAGTTTGTTCCAATAGCAACAAGTTAAAGATGTTTCCTATTATTGATTCTGTAGGCATGCAGGATTTAAAAAAAATTTACAGATAACATTATCTATAATATAAAATTGAAAAAATTTTAAAACGTAGCACAGTATTTCTTTTTCTTTTTTGGGGATAATTTTAATGTTTATTTAGCAACGATAATCATCACAACTAATAACAAACTTACAGGTGTCAGATACCTGTTTAGAATGGAATTATTCTTGAACAAGAAAAGCAACTTGTTACAGTCTACAGATAAAACCCTTAAAGTCTCAACCACTCAAAACAACGGAAAATTATTGAATTGAATGCGTACTCTCGAAGGAATACACATTTATGGTCCTATGAAAGTTCCAATAATTACCACATAAAGAAACGGTTAAGAAATGAGATGAAATCAGAGAAAGACCTAAAGCTCGGCTTCAAGCTCCTCACGCTCGTGTCTAGTGGCAATGGGCATTACATCTTCAACTCTCTTCTTCACCGCACCATCAGCTGCACAAAATAAGAAATGAAGAAACAAAACCAAATCAATCACACACACGCACTAAAATTAATAACGTCCTCAAATCAAGGGGAGAGAAGAGTGTTGGGGGGGGTGGGGGTTGGTGCTGTGGTTGTGAAGCTACCAAGCTTAGAGATGGTCTCCACAAAATTTTCATCTTGTATTTCCTCCACACACTTACACATGTTTTAAAGCGTTTGGTCCTTATATGTTGCATTTAAAAAAAAAAATGCGAATCATAGGTCACTATAATACAGCAGTGCCACTTTTATAGTGCAAAACAGTTCTAATAATTATGATAAAAGCAAGCTATAGACCAGATTAACTACAGACAGGCACTCTTATCATCTAACTATTCTTTATATTATGTCCAATAATATATGGAAATGTGTAATTGAAATTATAACTTGGAGCCCAGATAAAAACTTGAGTGCATCTTCTATGTGTCTTCGAAAACAAAAAGGCGATGAAAATAAAAAGGTAAAATAAGAAAAACAATATATAATATCCTTTTTGCAGCATTCATGTACTGCAACTGAAAATGTATGTATTCAATTTCAATCCTTAAGTGTAGATTAAATGATTAAGTAACAGTTTGAACTTCAATAGTTCCAATGTCAGCATTGTGAAACTTTTAAGAAACCAAACCTTTTATCTATTTCTCATTAAATTTATTTTCAAATGGTATGACCTTTCCACTCTGATAATTGTGTCTTAGGTGACATAATTATAAATAACAAGCTTTGAAATTCATATACCACATTTCAAATAGCAACATCCAAATTGCAGATTACCTGGTACCAGAAAATAACACAGGAACTTTTTGTTGATCAAAATAGTTGAGTTTCCAAAATATTAGCGTTGCTCTAAATTCTAATTTATGTACCTCATTACTTTTGAAATCCGAAATCAAACAATGTAATAAAGTAGGCAGAACAGAAGACATACTCACTTTTTGTTCCAACCCTGCAAAATAGCAAGAGTTATGTCACTTACGAACAAAATCACATGATTCTTTATTCACCCTACATATTCAGCTAAACCAAGCAGTCATATTTGCCTGAATTAAAATTTAATTCTATCTCAAGCCATTATATTGACCCAGCAAGAAATCATAACCTAGAAGAAGAGTTGACAGAAACAATCTTCCTCAAATCCTTTCTCAATAATTTTCTAGTTGCACTCTTGGGTAAGGAATTGACAAAAGTTACACGTCTTATTTTCTTGTATGCTGAAACCTACAATCAAGAGGAAAAGAAGATGTTCATTTTGACAAACAAATTATTGATTATTTTATCAATTCAAATTTTAAGTTATAAAGATTACTACAGCTCAGAGAACTTGAAGGCACCTGTTTTGCGACAAAATCTATTATCTCTGCTTCTCCAAGGGAGCTTTGAGGCTGTCTTACCACAAAAGCTATTGGGACCTGACCAGCTTCTTCATCAGGGTATCTGCCAAATTTGACAATCGTCAATAGGAACTTATAGCTAATGCCACATTAGTTCTACAAACAAGCAAAATATAGCTCTTATATATGGCATGCTGTAACATTAAAGATCGAAAAATGCTACTCTATCATTCCAAGGGCAAGGGGACATCCATAAACCATGAGTAAGTTATTTTAACTTACGGTATAACAGCAACATCAACTATCTCCGGGTGGGACTGAAGCAAATGTTCTAGCTCTGCAGGGGCTACCTGCAGAAAGTATGTATATACCAATGCATGAGCTCCTAGTTGTGTTCTTTTAAGAATAACATATGCTCGTTATAAAAAGAAAAATAAGAATGCAAAGGATGAGTGACATTATATATACCTGATATCCTTTGTATTTGATCAATTCTTTAAGCCTATATACAACAAATAGGAAACCTTCCTCATCAATATAACAAAGATCACCAGTTCTCAAGACATTTACTTTCTAGTGGGTCAATCTCAGTGTATTGATCATGATGTGATTAAAGGATGTGTTAAGTCAAGATCAATAAGAACTAGGGCGGTAATTGAGTCAAGTTGTTTATAAATAACTCAAGGCTAGCTTGGAAAAAAATTTGTTTATGTTCATTTGTTTAACAAACAAGCCAAGCTCAAACCTAAGTTTTGGCTCAATTGTTAAACGAACCAAGCTCCAACGTAATAATGTGTTTGTTTAGGAATGAAATTCAAGTGCAATTATGTACTGGGTATCCAAAAACTTCTTATGATTCTTTTTGATTGTTTGGGAAGGAAAAAGTAAAAAGGAAAAAAGAATCTGTGTAAGTAAATTCATTTTGATTAATCCAAGGGAAACAAAAAAAAAGTTGCTTAATTTTCAGTTGTACATGGTTCTGAGTGGCTCTCTAATCTCAACCTTGATCTAGTTATATGGTGATCTTAATTATTTGTGAGAGAATTGCCACAAATTCTTTATGAACCTTTCATTTCTCATGAATTCTCCTCATTTTTGTCTAAATTTTCAAATGGTACAATTAGATTTCCTCCTTTTTCTCCTTTTCAAACTTTTGTTGTCTTCGCCAGAATAGTGCTAGAGATATAAACTATTTCATAAAAAAAATTTTAAGTTGTCTTGAGATAGTATTTTTTGTTTTGTAAGAGATCAGGCAACCACAAAGAAATCAGGAAAGATTGAAAGAGAAGAAAAAGGCCAAACTTACAGTTCATTAGACTATTAACACAGTATCTCCATTCCTTCTTCCTAAGCTCAGCCTTTTGGACCTATAACATCGAAAAATACAGTTCATTAGACTATTAACACAGAATATTTTTTTTTTTTTTTTAATGTAAAAAGAGAGGGAGAGAGAGTAAATTACATAGTACCAGTTATACACGAACCAAACCATTTTCTTTTCCTAATTAATATAGCAAACATTAATTCTCATGCTAACCGAGCCTCGTCTTCATTTTTGTGCAAATTTGAGACCACAGAGACCAATACAGCCAGTTAAGAGGCAGATTCAAATTAGAGTCGCAAAACCCACATTTGAAAAAACAATTTAAAACTCAATAACCCATATTTGTACTCTACAATTTTTTTTTTTACATACAAACCAATAAAACAGTATAAACTACTTAATAATAAAATAATAAAAATTATTCCTCTCTCTCTCCCTCTCTCTCTCTCTCCTCTGTAGTCTCTTTTTCTCTTCATCCACAAACACCAAACCACGACCACAAATATAACCAACCACCACAACCACGATCAAAACCAGCAGCCTCTACCACAACCAAAACCAACCTCCACAGCCACCACAATCAGTATCCATCCAAAAAAATCAATCCCATAGCCAAAAAAAAAAAAAAAAAAGGAAAAAGAAAAAACTAAGCTAAACCACAGCATAGCAGCCACCACTCACCACCACCACTTAAAATCCAACAACACCACCACAACCACCACCACTACCAAATCTATACCCACAAACCCAAATAAAAAAAACAAAACAAAAACCAAATTACAACTACCAACCACAAAAAATACAGCAACCATCACAGCCAAACCTACCACCACATAGACCGGACTCCACCAGTTAATGACCCTCCAAAACCCATACTCCACATCAGCAAAACCTGGGCAGTACAATGTCAAGGTTTAATTGCAAACCATCAAGCTATAACATTTAACAAAGAATCTCTCTCTTTTTTTTTTACTATAAAAATTTTATTTAATGAAAGGAAAGCTTAAATGGGAGAGCTTCATAAAGAATTGCACACTTAAGTTCAAATTACCATTGAAATCAACTAACGAGTTACAGGAACCCCCAACCCATGCAAAGTTCAAATAAAAGACACAAAAAACAGACTAAACTTAAGCTCTATGATAAAACTCTCCACGCCTTCCAGAGTTTGATTGTTCTGCTCCTTACAAATCACCCACATAAAACAAACCACATGATGCTATTACTATGCTTCCTATACAACCCTTTCCAGCAAACTAGACATCTAACATCCTCTGTGGCATTACTCAAAGCACTTCAAAAGTAGAAAAACCAAAGGACCACAAATCATAAGCAACTGAATAACGGTATAATAGATGGTCCACAAATTCACCACTTCCCTTACACATGCAACACCAATCAACCAACAGTATATTCCTCTTCATAAGCAGTTGTCCACACAAAGAAAGTCACTTTCTTACTAAAGAATCAAGTTATTAGCTGAAGAACAAATAAAAGCATAAAATTTAGAATAAGTTTTAAACACAGTATTGATTTCCAAATTGTGAAAACTTGACTTCAATGAACCATAAACCTATCCAAAATGAATGTGTTAAAAATTATTCTCCTCTCTTGACTCTTGCCTTCCACACTAAATTCTAAAAATCAAAAGTTGCTTTCATTTCACGCACTCCACCTGAGGCAAGTACTACTAATAATTACTTCCAATGAAATCCAATCAAGCAAGCCCCGAAGTCAAAAACCCAGAAACAATACAACCCAGAATTGCATTTACAAAGACAAAATCATCAACCTTTGAAACTGAGTCAAACTAACCCAGAAACAAAATCACATGGAATTGCATTTTACAAAGACAAATTATAAAGACCAAGTAGTTTAATTTGTAAAAATAAATAAACAAATAAATAAATAACTGGAACTATTTGTTCCAATCCAAGTCAAAGATACATTCTTTTTTCAGGTATTAAAAATCAGACACCACGTACCCCAGGTTTGCAACAACAATATACACTTTGCATGTGATAAATATTGATTTTAGTGTAGGCTGCAATTTTCTTTTTGCCTATCACATTTTCTTCTATTAACAGGGATCTATCTAACAATTATGTGGATCATTAAAATAGTTTCCTATCTTCTTTTCTTCTTTTCTTTCTTGTTATCTTTTCTTTTGTACTTTTATCTCTGCCTTATGTTTTTCTGCATAAGGTAGTGTTCTTTAATATATATCTTATCAAAAAAAAAAAAATTAAAATAGTCACATAAATCTTGAGAACCATGGAACTTCTATATATGAACTTGATAGAACCAGTACTTGCTACAGTATTTACAAAAACAGGAATAGAGATGCAACTACCGATTTGCAAAGAATACCGAGAACCAACTATGGACACACAGAACTGCAAGTCTGCAATATAACCTCATTTAAGTAAACGAAAACCACCAATTTTATATTAATAAGTACTTGCAAAACCAGAAGTTTACACAAATATATGATATATTCGGTTCAACATGTTCAGAACAAGAATATCATATAACAAAAAAGGGAAACTAAAAGAAGATCAAAATTTTTTTTTAAAAAATTGCGTCAAGAAATTGCCAGAAGAGATGTAAACAGTAAAGCAAAGTCTTTGAATATGCTGTCTAACATCAGAATCCATTGCTGCAAGCATCCCAAGAAATTCATACCTCCAAGGTGATGACTCCACGAAAATGTCTTTCCTCTTGTTTTTTAGTGTATCCAAGCTGCAATATAAAGCTAAATTAAAAAAATTTCTCAATATTACAAGACAATGGAAATGATAGAGATAAGAACAACTGAATTCAGTCCTAATAAGGGAGATGACACGTTTTTAATTGAAGTCTAAAAGTGTGCCTAAGCACTAAGGTCTTTCAGAGCCTAGCGAAACGCAAAGGCATAAGCCAGAGCTAAATGAAGTGTAGTTTGCAAGCATAAAACTAAATAATGACAGAAGGAGATGGAACAGTTTAACTTAACAAATGCAATGATCCAAACACTTATATTCCAAACTAAAATAAATCAATTTAAATCACTTATATTCCAAACATATTACATCAACAAAGACAAATTTACAGAACGAAGAGGTAATGAAAGCAACATCAGCCAACAACCACCGTGACCCACACCTCAACCTTAAAAAAAATAAAAAACAAAAACAAAAATGGTGATGCAGTGAAGTAAATTGAAAAAATACCTTGGAAAACCGATCGGACGCTGAAGAAGAGGCCTCGATGAGCTTGGATCGGCAATGGAGCTTGGATCGGCGTTGGGTGAGCGGTGAGATGGAGGACGGGGCGAGATGGGTCGGCGGCGTGGACTGGGTGAGATGGGTCTCGGCGATTAGGAAGAAAGTGTCTGCGAGAGAGAGAGAGAGAGTGTGTGTGGAGGACTGGGCGAGATGGGTCGGCAGCGTGGGGTGGTGGGTCGGTGGCGTGGAGGACTGGGTGAGATGGGTCTCGGCGATGAGGAAGGGAAGAAAGTGTCTGAGAGAGAGAGAGAGAGAGAGAGAGAGAGAGAGAGTGGAGGACTGGGCGGTGTGTGTCGGCGGCGTGGGGTGGTGGGTCGGCGGCGTGGGGCGGTGGGTCTTGGCGATGAGGAAAGGAAGAGTGTCTGCGAGAGAGAGAGTGAGAGAGTCTGTGTGTGTGAGAGTGTGTGCGTGGGAGAATAACGAAAAGGCGAAAAAAATGAAAAGGGCAAAAAAAAAAAGAGGGAAAATTTGGGTGAGGTGCGGACAATTTGAGGGCCTATTGCGGCAGGTCAGTGTGGCCCGCCGCAATAGGCCCATTTCCCGCCGTTAAAATAAGCCTATTGCGGCGGGTAATTGGCCCGCCGCAATAGTACGCCGCAACATACTAGACCTATTGCGGCGGGCCAATGTCCCGCCGCAATAGATCTTATGTTCAGTGGTCTATTGTGGCCGGCCAAAAACGAGCCACAACAGGTGACTTGTAGTGGCAGCTTTCGCACCCGCCGCAATAGGTCGTTTTTTTAGTAGTGAATTTGTTATGCGTCCTTCTCAACAACAAAAAAAAAAAAATTGTTACGTGTCGACCTACATGCAATAACATAATTAGATTGACCATTTGGAGAAGAACATGAAGAGAAAGCAGTACTATCTTTAGCCTTTTTCTTTTCATACACGTTTTTGGGGAAACTCCTTCCAATTCTTTACTTTTATATATACACATTGCTTGCTATCCACCCTTCATAAACTACAAACTCCTACACCTATGAAGCACAATGCGGATTCGGGTGTGGGGCAGGTGTGGGGCAGGTGTGGGTGCGGTGCGGTGACTCAGTAATTTTTGAAAAAGTAGGGTGTGGATGTGATGGGATACATTTTTTAAAAAATTATTAAAAATATTTTTATTTATATTTTCTATATATTGCTAAGTATACCTTTTCATATAATTGTAATCATATACCAATTTAAGAGCAATAGTAGATAAAACATTCCTGTAGACATTTGATTTTGCACCCATGATTTAATTAAGAAGAATGACTTGAATGATCATTCATATACCCCACAAATCATGATTGCATTACATGCATCAATTTGTTCTTGCATTACATGCATCAATTTATTCATTGCATATCATAAAAATGATCTTAAGATTCTAACGATCGCGATAGTGTGTCTGGTTTCCAAATCGAACCGTCGGATCAAAAGATATCACATGATCAAGTTTGCATGATTAGCATGCATTGTATGGGGTGAAACCGATCATGTGTGATTAATTGAAATTAATTTTGATTGGTTGATGATTTAAATTAATTAAATGAATTTATGTGATTGGTGGAGTATTTTTCTTAAAGTGAGATTTGTTGTATGGGATTAATATAAATAAGCTAATAATATTTAAAGACTGTGGATAATTAGGCTTTTGAGATAATTATATTCAAAATAATTATTTTAAAAGTCATAATTATCACTTTGGAATGAGGTTTATCATGAAAATAACTCTAAAATTCATTCAAATACAGTCTTAGAGTTGGAAAACACAAAAACGTGCTAATCAAGTAACAGATTTTAGATTCACGTTCTAAGGCACTTTTGGCATAGTATAACTCAAAATTCGGACTAGGCTACTTCTTGAAAAGTTGTAGAGAATTGAATTTCCCTTCAGCTGTCAAAATTTTGGCTTAATCCGAATTTTGAGCAAAGAGATATGATCAAAATACAAAACTGGTTTTGATTTGAAAAATCAACTTACTCTTATCCAAATCTCTTTTTTTTTTTTTAAAGACTTTTCGCCATAAATTTTTTGCTTTTTTTTTTTCCTTCAGCATTCCAACCTCTATAAATAGAGGATACATCTCATAATTCAGCACACTTTTCATCCCCTAGGGAGAGACACTTTTTTACGCTCTGAGAAGCACACTCTTTTAGGCTCTCAAACTACTCATATCTGCTGATCCCCTCTTTAATATTTAGGGTTTTTAGGTTTCAAAGATAATTGAATAAATTTCTTTGAACCCTAAAACATTCTCTCAAGAACAAGAAGTGCTCCATGCAAGAGGTTGTTTTCAATCACCCCTTTTCTTTATGTCTTTATTTATGATGATGCATGTTTTTTTTATCTATACATGAATTGTTAACCATTATTTTGTTAAAACATGATCCTGATTTATATATATATATATATATATATATATATATATATAATTGCTATGATCTTTTTATTAATTTCAAAAATCTGCATGTAACCAATTATTTTTATTAATTAAAAACAGATCTGCATCTTTCTTAAATGTAGATCTAAATTTTTCTTAAAATAAAAATAGGTCTGCATCTTTCTTAGATTTAGATCTGAATTTTTCTTAAAATAAAAACAGATCTGCATCTTTCTTAGATGTATATCTGAATTCTTCTTAAAATAAAAACAAATATGCATCTCTCTTAGATGTAGATCTGACCTTTTCTTAATAAAAAACGGATCTGCCTCTTCTTGGATGTAGATCTGAATTTTTCTTAATCAAAAAATGGATCTACATCTTTCTTGGATGTAGATCTGAATTTTTCTTAATAAAAAATAGATCTGCATCTTTCTTAGATGTAGATCTGAATTTTTCTCAAATAAAAAACTGATTTGTATCTTTCTTAGATACAAATCTGATTTTTTTTAACATAGCAGATTTTGAAATAAAGAAAAAGATCATGCATTGTTGTGTTTGTTGTTAGTTGTGTTTAGTCCATTTTGCATAAATTTATCTTATGAATGAAACTCTCCTAAAAAAAAAAAAAATCTTTTTCATATTTTTTAAACATATAAAATTAGATCTAGTTTTCTGTCATCAATTCTTAAAAAAAAATTTGATCTTTTATAAATCAAAAACCATTTTTCTTAGTTCTCAAAAATAGATCTGATACTTTTTCAAATCAAAAGACTTTGTTTTATGTAATAAACACAGATTTGAATTTTTATCTCCAAAAAAAAAATTTTTTAGATTCCTAAAAATAAATCTGATTTTTTTTTATATATATATAAGTCAAAATCAATTTTTTTAATCATCAAAACAGATCTGACTTTTTTAAAACAAAGAAGAAGATTCACTCATAAATAAATTTGTGTGATTTAATTTTGTTTACATGTTCAACATATCATCCACAACATGCATAAAAAGGGTACATAGGTCACAAGAGTCTAAAAGACCAGACTCTATTTACGCGGAATGGGTGCTTAACACCTTCTCATTTCGTAACCTAGTCTCTGAATCTAGTTCTTTTGGATAGGTAGATCTAAACCTTGTCTTTGTTTTTTTTTTTTTTTTTTTAATTTTGGGTAGAATGTAACTAGGACAAAAAGCCATGTATTTTTGGTAGATTGTAACTAAGACCCAAAACTATGTAATTTTCAATTTTTCAAACATGTATTTTCTTATTCAATCAATGAGAATAGTACAATTCAATCATGTTTTATTGAGTTTTTTCTTATTTTTTTGTATAAAAAAAATAAGTGACGACTCCACACCACTTACCCAAAAAGAAAGGTGCCCTAAAAGTACCAAATCTCTTTTTTGAGAAGCACTCCAATTTTGGTGGTCTCTCCCAATTCCATGATGTTCAGAAATTAGAATACAATCCACAAGTTTGAAACTAAAACAAAATAAAAGATAAGTGTTCAAGACAATCAAATACAACCGTCATCCTCATTGTCAAGATCAATAGCTTCACTTTGAACTTCACTTTCACTAGTAGTAACACTAGTGCTAGCATTCCCAATAACCATGGCCTCCAACTCTGGTTCATCAAGTGTAAGGGTAGGATTCTCAAGAATTCCAACTCCTCTACGTATGTCACTCTCATTCCAAAAGTCTCTTGCAATATCCCACTTCTTTGTTGCTGCATTTACATACTCCTCATGGCACCTTGACAAGAGTCGAAGATTAGAATGCACATATTCCAAATCCTCAACATGTGCAAGAGCCAATTTTTTTCTTTTTAAGAAATGAATTAATTTGTATGTGCTCCAATTCCTCTCAGCACATGAGGATGAAGAAGGTTGTCCAAGAAGTTTAAAGACAAGGGTTTGAAGGTTTGGTAATGAAGAGCCATAGTATTGCTGCCAAACCAAAGGTTGTAAGACCCACCTATCTGACAAGACATCTGGTGAAGGAAACCTCCCTCCTGAAAATGCAGCAAGCTCAACTTTCATCGTCCTCAATTCATTTCATCTTCAAAGTATCGCTCCAAACTTTTGCACATTTCTATAGAAATTTCATGATCTTGATGTGGAGGGATGCGTTTTGGATTCTCCGAAAGCCATTAATGGAGTAATACCTAGTTAAAATATATATATATATATATATATATATAGATGATGAAATTTGTGTTTTACTAGAAAGGGGAACTACGGAAAATAGAAAATGAAAGTACTTGCTTAGGATTTAAGGAATGAGCCAAGCAATGTAGTTGTGTACAATTTTTAGTCCATCAATCAATGAGTATATCATACACCACATTAAAAAATGAGCTATACTCATTTGCTTCCAAGCCTTCATGCCGATATATTACTGCCTTCACCTTCTCTATCATTGAGTCCCACATTTCATACACAAGATGAAGACAAAGTCTATCTGTGTCAGCTTCTCGTAGCATATCATAAATAGGTGTTGTGAATTCAATGATATAATCAACAACATCCCACCAATGATCACTTAGAATCAAATCTTTCACTTTTTGAGCTTTTCCAACATCATCCTCCCAATAAGAAGCCCATTGGTCACTAATAGCCATGGCTTGAAGGCATCTTTTTATCAACTTTAACCTTTTTAGCATAACAATAACCGAAGCAAATCTATTATCAACAACTTGGAGCTATTTTAATGGACAAAATTCATTAAACATTGCTAACCTCATTGAATGGTTCATGATAAAAACACGTATGAAGGATGGATCATCAGCAATACGTGTAATCCAACTACATTCCTCATATGTAACTTCATTCTTTTTAGAGTTTTTTATTGCACAAATATTCTTCAAAGCTAGATTGAGAGTGTGGACAACACATGGTGTCCAAAATATTTTGGGAAACTCACCTTCAATAAGAGCTCTAGCAACCTTTATCACATTAGCATTATCAGTGATGACTTGGACAACATTTTCATGTCCAATATCTTTTATAGCATCCTTCAACACCCCAGCAGTAAAATGATTGTCTTTGAACTCACCTAACCCATCAATTGCCTTTATAAACACTAGACCTCCATCTGATGCATCCATAATATTAATAAGAGGCCTCCTTTGTGGATCTGACCATCCATCAGAAACTATACTTACACCATTTGCAAGCCAAGAGTCCTTAATTGGTTTCAAAGGCCTTTCAACATTAACTCTTTCTTTTTGCAAAAGTGTTGTTCTCAAGGCATTGTATCCAGGAGGAACATAACCCAGAATGTTATGGGTAGCATCATATGCATAGAATTACGATAATTTGGGTTCCTTGCAAAGTGAAACGGAAGCCCACCAGTATAAAACATTCTAGTAATTTTACTGTCCAATTCAGCTCTAGCACTATTCTGGAATGCTCTCTCCAAAGGAGAATTCGCAATCACCTTCCTCCTCTTACCATCAACCACTGAATCTGTACTACCACTCCCTTCCTGTCTCTGGAATGAGGGAATCAGCCCATGGAAAGGTGTGGGCAAAGGAATTCGACTTCTGCATTCTCGCTCTAACTTATCATTCTTAACCTAATCATGCACTCTCTGCATTTTCAATATATGGCTCGGTGTCACATTCTTACATGCTCTAAAACTTTTACCACTAATTTGTGATAAATGAGCCTTAACCCTAGAATAGGATCCCACAAAAATTCCATCACAATAGTTGCACTTAAAATGTGTGTTTCCACCTGATTTAGAAGTAGAAGTAGGAGGTGTTTCAAATTCAGTTACATACTGTCAAAAAGGACCATTTGATGAAGGTTTTATGCTAGTAGCTTCATCCATTGAAAATTTAATAATTTCAATTTAAGTTGTTTAACCTACAAACAAATTGACAAATATATAATGGCTAAATAAGAAATCAAGTGATCAACCCAAGTCTCAACATTACAACTTATATAAAAAAAAAAATTTAAAAAAATCAGATAATAGATACAGATTGAGGGACAGATATAGAATAAGCAATAGAGCATGTGAGAGTATAATGGAGATTGGAGGGTGAGAATGAAAGCAAAATACCTGAGTGAGCTTGGGAGTTGGGTCAGTGTTAGTGAGCTTGAGACCAAGATTGAGATCGAGAGATGGAGAAATTGAGACCGACAGATGGAGAGATTGAGACCGAGAGAGCTTGGGCAGTGAGGCAAAGGAGAGATTCTGAGCAAGTGGTCGTGGGTTTGGGAGTGAGAGAGGGAAGACAGAGAGTGAGAAAATGAGAGAGGCAGAGAGGAATTGAGAGGGATTAGGATTTTTTTTTTTTTGTTTTGTTTAAAGTTTCTTCAAAGTTCAAAACAATGAGTTTTGCTTTTGTATAATTTATTATTATTATTATTATTATTATTATTATTATTATTATTATTTTTACTAGAATTTCTGCTTGAGTCAAAGTCGGTTTCGGCCCATTTCGGCTGATACGGTTGGATTTGGCGTCGAATCAGAGTGAGTTACAGTGAATCTGCAAACGAAAAAAAAAAAAAAAGTCAATGCAGCATGAACACGTGGTCAGTGGCATCGACCACAGTATCACACACCGCATCAATGCGCATCTGGTGCGGATGCAGCAGCCCTGGAGCCGCACCCGTGCTTCATAGTCCAACACTCCTCAATATATTACATTTTCCTTTTCTCGACCTCATATTAGCTACCTAATTAATTTAGGCTTCAAACACGTTCTAATGAGATCTCTGAGTTTAGATAAGGTGGTTATTGGCAAATTTCTTGGTGTAATTTTTCTAATGAAGACGATTGTGAATGGTTTTAGTTTTGGAGTAGATGGTTTGAGCATGGAATATTATCTGCTCAGGTGTCCATCAGCTGAACTAATTGTGAAGACGGCAGTTATCCAAGCTTTGGAAGCTGATCCTAAGCTAGCAGCCAGCCTTGTTAGACTGCATTTCCATGATTGTTTCATATAGGTACTCTCTCTCTCTTTCTCTCGTATGACTGTCTTTTAAGGCTTGGTTATTTTCTTTGTTGATTAAAAGATTTGGTTAATTATACTTTCTTGGTCTTTGAATTTCCCGTTTTGTTGGTTAAGTAGGGATGTGACAGGTTGGTTCTCATTGATTCAACAAAGCAAAATATAGCAGAGAATCCCTCGGAAATTTGAGTTTGCGGGGATTTGAAGTTATTGATAAAGCAAAAGAGCAGCTTGAAAATGTATGCCCAGGCGTAGTCTGATGTGCTGATACTCTTGCAATGGCTGCCAGAGCAGTTTTTTGGGTAACCAAATATTAATTTAAAGTGAGTCATTTTCATTATAATGATTGAGATCAATTTGTAATGGTCTTATTGATTTTAAAGGCCGGGGGTCCTCTTTATGACATACCCAATGGAAGAATGGATGGTAAGAGGTCTAAAATAGAAGACATAATCAACCTTCCTGCACCCTTCTTCAACGCCTCTCAGCTCATTAACATGTTTGGGCAGCGTGGTTTTAGTGCCCATGAAATGGAGGCTCTTTGGATAAATATGTTACAAGTTTAAAAAATGATTGATTCTATATGATTAAGTTACAAATTTTGTGTCACTCACACCAGGATTAGTGTAATTAATATTAGGAATATGTTACAACTTACAAGTTTCTTGTTCCTCCAGAAAAAAAAAAAAAATATATATATATATATATATTGTGCAAACTCATTTGAAATGTGCATGCTATCAAAATTGTTGTGATCTTGGTATGCAAGGGCACATACACTAGGAATGGCAAGGTGCGCATCATATAAGAAACGATTGATGCACGGCACTGATCCAGATTTAGATTCAGGCTTTGCAAAGACATTGTTCAAAACATGCAGTGCTGGCGATACTGCAGAGCAACCCTTTGACGCAACAAGAAATACTTTCGATAATCTTTACTATAATGCATTGCAAAGGAAAGCCGGGGTGCTTTCTACAGATCAAACATTGTATGCATCTGCAGAAACTAAAAGATATGTGAATGGCTATGCATTCAACCAAGCCGGGTTCTTCTTTGATTTCCAACAGGCAATGGTGAAAATTGAGTAAGCTTGATGCTAAAGAAGGTTCAAAAGGCGAAGTAAGACGAAATTGCCATAAAATTAATTGATGTTAAAGCTTTCTATCAACTAATTAGTTAGTCCCATTAAAAAAAAAAATCTAAGTTAGGTGTTTTAAGACTGGAAATTTCTGTTTCTTAACAGATAAATGCGTGATAAAGGTCCTTACCTTAGTTTAATTTGTGTTTCTTTAGATTGTAATTAACTATCAATTATAAATGATACCACCACCATTTTTATAATTGAAATTACATACACAAATTAATCGTAATGTTGAATTGGTTACTGCAATTCCATAATTTCATCTAACAATCAATTTCTTGATTTATTTCAATCCCATGATTTTATCTAATAATCAATGTCTTGGTGAATGGCAAAGCAAAAGTAGTTTCTTAGAAGAGCCAAGCTAAATATATCCAAACATTTTAAAGCCAAAGAATACTCTTTTTTTTTTTTTGAAAACAAACTCAAACTTCATTCGTTCAAGAATAAAAAGAGAATTCAAATACAGTGCCTCCAATGCTGGAGGAGGTGACTCTTACAAACCATACAATATCCTCATCTACCTGCCTAGCATAACGGGCCAAAGAGTGTGCAACTGAATTCGCATTCCAGCGAACACAGCTTATCTCCCCATGCCTGAGTCCCCTTAACAACCACTGAATATCCTTATAGACATTACCTAGGCGAGACATATTACATTGTGGCGAGTGGATGGCCTTCATTACTGTTGTGCTATCACCTGCAATCACCAAGTCAGAGAAACCAGCTTCAATTGCGAACTCTAAAGCTTTCCTGCATGCCAATACCTCCACCTCCTCGCTGTCTGTTATTGTAGGACCCTTAGATGAAAGCGCTGCCATGACCTGACCTTCATTCCGGATCACCGCCCCAACTCTGAAGGTTGCCATATCTGCAAAGACCGCGCCATCAAAGTTGAGCTTGTAAATCAAACCATTAGGGGCCTGCCACGAATTCATCAACCCAATCGTCATTGGCTCTGGAACTGCCAAGTGGGATTGTGCTGCATTAATTTCTTCGATGTAGTCCCTATCTCTTGCATTAAGCGGAGAAGGTTCCTTTAAATTACTATCATGCAGGAGCGAATTTCGTTGATTCCATATCAGCTAGCATTGGACCCAGAAAAATTCAAGATCATCCACGGAGAGCTTGTGCATCAAGTCTGCAAATTGCTGCATAATGTCGTGTTGGCCACTCAAGCTTTTTTGTAATTGGATTGAACACCCAGCCCACACATCCTGAGCCGTTCCACACTCCCACAGTGCATGAATCACAGACTCCGAATGCCTCAGACATATAGGACAGCTATCATCCTCGATAATTCGACGCGGAGCCAGATTTGCACGAGTTGGCAATATATTCTGACAAGCTCGCCATCCAAAGACCTTTATTTTGTTTGGCACCTGTAGCTTCCATATCTTATCCCAGACATGGCTATTTGACACCGGAGCTGAGCTCTCACCCTCACAGCCCGCTTCCTTCAACAGTA
This sequence comes from Lithocarpus polystachyus, assembly GCA_033629205.1. NCBI lineage: Eukaryota > Viridiplantae > Streptophyta > Magnoliopsida > Fagales > Fagaceae > Lithocarpus > Lithocarpus polystachyus. The sequence goes on along the minus strand of CM066171.1, from coordinate 40,430,627 downwards.
ATATCGCAATATGGTAACCCGACTTCACAGAGTACCTTCCGTTCTTATTATGCAGCCACAGCAACACATCTGAAACATAACTGTGACTTAGCGGAATTCTCAAAATGGCATCTGCATCAAACCTGTGGAAAACCGTGGCTACCAACTCCTTATCCCACTGGTAATTACTCCAATCAATTAAGTCCAAGACCCTCCATTCCCACTCCACTTCATCTGATGGTATAAGCACCTTATTTGAAGGATGGTTTGGAATCCACTTATCGTGTATCACCCGTATGGAAGAACTATTTCCCCCTCTCCAGCAACATCCCTTCTTTAGAATCTGTTGACCTGCAATTAAGCTTTTCCCGACATACGAGCTATTTGGGTTGTCAAATACTTCCAGAATGCTACATCTTGGGAAGTACTTTGCTTTGAAGCACTTGTAGAGAAGTGATCCTTGGTCTTGCAATAATCTCCACCATTGTTTAGCCAACATGGCTAGATTGAAACTCCTTATATCCCTGAAACCCATCCCTCCTTCCTTCTTGGGCAAAATCAATGAATCCCATCTCTTCCAGTGAATCTTCTTTTCGTCTCCACATCCCACCAAAACCTGGCACACATAGCATTAAGCTCATTGCAGAGCTTCATTGGCAATTGGGATACTCCCATTGTGTATGTGGGAATTGATTGAGCCACTACCTTTATCAATACCTCCTTCCTAGCCCTAGATAACAATCTCCCCTTCCACCCCTGTATTTTTTTCCAAACCCTTTCCTTAAGAAAAGAAAGACTTGATATTTGGACTTGCTATCAGCGTGGGCAAACCCAGGTAAGATTCAAATTTCTCCACTTCTTGGACTCCCAAAGAATTTTTTATCCAATCCCATTGTGCACCTATAGTATTGCCACTAAAGAAGACAGAGGATGTCCAGATTGATACATTGCCCATAAGTCGTGGCATACAGCTAGAGGATGTCAATGATGGCCTGTACTTCATCTTGCTTTGCTTAGCAAAACAAGAGTGATTTTTCTGCAAATAGCAGATTTCATATGCTAGGTGCTATCCGCCAAATAGAAACTCCATGAAGTTGTCCCTCCTCTTCTGCTTTTGCTAGCAAAGACATGAACCCCTTTACACATAACAGAAACAGACAAGGGGATAGAGGGTTTCCTTGATAGCATGGTTTTAAAAACCAAATTGGACCGGCTGGTTCAACCGGTTCAATTGGGAACAGGCCTCCAATTCGGTCCGGTTATGACTAAAAACCGAAAATCATCCCAAAACTGAAAATAACCAGAAACCTGTCGGTTCAACCGTAAAAATCGAAAACCGGTATGGTTGAACCAATTATTGGCCGGTTTACTTAAAACACCAATATGCAACAATTTTGACTAGATAGTAAAGATTTGAAAAACAAAGCAATCAACCATGACCATCCTTTGCCACTGAAAAAGAAAAAGAATAGGAAAAAAAAAAGAGTAGTTAAGGAGAGGGATTCTTCAATGGAGGCACCATCTGACTATCTGAGCACACCCAAGAATGTCGACCAAGACAACTTAAACAAGTCTAAAAGAAAAGAGAAGAAGCAGATCTAAGTTGAGAGAGAAGGGAGAAATAAACTTTAATAAAAGAAGTGGGGATGACAAGGAGAGAAACAAGTGGGGTAGGTTGGAAAGTGGGGTAGGGATATTAAGTGTAAGTTTGGATAGAGCTGATAACAAATTTCAACTTTGTTGGGCGTTTTTCCATGGGTCTCGTGCACTATTCATGGGACTCGCAAGTACAGAATTCAGTAAAAAAAAATTTTTTTAAACTGGGTCCCACATTGCATTATTCATATTTATAAATTATTTTGCTATAGTATTTTCAGTTTTTAATTTTCAGCAAAAAGCGGTATCCAAACAAACCCTTAAATGGTTAATTATTAGAGTTTTTTTTTTTTTTTTTTTTTTTTTTTCAATGTTGTCTTGTAGTGTATGTAGTGTCGTCCTTTTGGGGTGTGTGTTTTTTGCTTTTGGGCTTTTGGCAACCTTTAGGCTATTAGCCTATTTCATGAATTTTGATACAGAGGAAAAGAGATAAGTAACATGTTACCTCCCAATTGCCAATTTTGATCATATAAATAAATAATAATAGTATATAATAAATGTAGCCAAAGCATAATATATATATATATATATATATATATATAAAAATGCACAATAATAATCCATATAAATTTAATAATAAATAACACTACAATTTTTCTTTTTCTTTTTTATAAGAATTACTAATTTATTATGTATTGTTAATTTCATACGAAATATTTTTAATACTATATAAATTGTGGATTTGTTATTTTAATTTTCTAAATATAAGATGTGATAATTAAACTCACATTTTTTTAAATAAAAAAAATATGTATTTAAAACTAAATATTCTTAGTTTTAAACTTATTACATATTTTATTATTTATATATTATAATTTAAAATTATTAATTAATTAATTATGACCTCATCAGTTTGGCCATCGGTCCAACCACAGTCCGACCATAAAACCAGGAACCACTACCTTTCTAGTTGTTTAACCGGTCCGGTTTTTAAAACCATGCTTGATAGAGCTCCCTAGATGACATAATATTACCATATGCTTTCCCATTAATACAGACAGAGAAAGAGGCAGTGGTGACACAACTCATAATATGATCAGCCCACACTTCAAGAAAACCTAACTTGTTCATCATGCCCTTAAGAAAGGTCCACTCTACCCGGTCATATGCTTTGCTAACATCCAACTTCAATGCTAGAGCACCTTTTTTACCTTTCTTTTTGCAATGCATAGCATGAAAGGTCTCATAAGCCACAAGTACATTGTCAGTGATAAGGTGACCTGGAATAAAAGCACTTTGGGTGGGCAAAATTAATTGGGGCAGAATTAGCTTCAATCTATTAGCCATAACTTTTGAAATTATTTTATAAATAACATTACTTGTTGATAAACTTGTAACTTCATTAACATGTGTTAATTTCTCATGTATAACGCAAATATTTTTACATAAGGTAAGTCATTACAAAACTACTTTTTTTTTTTTTTTCCATCCAATCAATTTGTAAATTGTGATTTTTTAAATCATATCAATCATAATTAAATATTCTATAAAAATTTTAGATCAAGATTTTGTTAAATAATTTAGAGATGATTATACCAATAATAGAGTGTGGGGGCCTTTTCATACTGTTGGGCCTCGACCCCTTCTACTATACTATGGCCCGTTAGTCTAAGGTAAGAGAGTTGAGATTGGCCTTGCTGGGACTGAGCTTCAGGCCAGCTTGTGCACAAGTCAGACTCACCCAATGTAGAGACAACTGAACATGAGTACTGTGGGCTGAACGTAAGGTGTGGTCACAGCAGGAATAATTGTTACAAGTATTATAGCAAGAATACACTACAGCAGAATAACTATGATAATAAAACGTATTAAGTAAAGCTAACATCGTAAATAAAGTTAACATAGTTATGGCAAAATAACACAGCGAGTGGGAATAATACTATAGTAGAAAAAGGTAATTAACTTAGTAATTTCTAGCCAAACAGTGGGTAAATCATCCAATGGACATAACCAATGAAACATCTTATTTGTTGAATTATGGGCTGAGCTTTTCAACAAAAGCGAACCTAAGAAGGGAGCCAATCTCCAAAGCAAGTAACCTCAACAAAAAGTTCCTGCCATAGAAGTTACTCGCTCTGGAGAAAGGGCCTAAGTGATTTGAGCTTTGATTTACAATTTTTAGAGTGGGTCTATCAAGAGGGAGAGAAAATGTGGTCTATTGATGCATGCCATTATTCCTACTACCTTACTTTCTCTCTAATTTTATTTTAATCTTTCTTTCTTTTCTTTTGTCTCTCCGTGTTTTCTCTTTTCTCTATTCTTTCTTTTCTACCTCCCTTTCATTCTCTTTCTTTTCTACCTCCCTTTTTTGTTCTCTCATTGTTATTATTCATGGCTACTCCCTTTAATACCATCTGCCATTGTAGGATTTACCCCCTTTTCCCCTCAACCGTTTTTGGCTTGTTGTGGACATTTCTTCAATATTGCCCACTAACCTGCTAGTTGTCCAGCCATTACCTCTGCCTAGAGTGTGTTGGTTGCACCACTCACCATTTCTAGACAAAATTACTTGTCTTGTTTCTTACCTCTTTGTGTTTTTGTTTCATCTCAAGGGATAAGGATTAAGCTATCTCACCACCTACCTCTATGACATGCATCAAGTGGTCCCAGCCCACAGTTACCTCTTTTGGGTGAAATGCCATCCTAGCAAGACATTCCCCCAAAGAAGCTTGGGCGAGAACCTTAGAATAGACCCCCCTTTCTTCCCATCACCAAACCACACCCTTTGAATACCTTGACCTATGGCCCACCTCCCATATATTGGCTGGACATAAGTAGGTGGTGCCCTGGTCATTTTTGCACACTCCACTCTGTCTGTGTCTGTTTCTTTTTGGCCTTTACACCATTTTTGCTATTCTTGCGTTGTTTGGTTCTGCTATGCGTGCTAGTTTGTGTTTATCCTTTGTGGAGTGAAGAATGCATGCGCTTTTGGTCTCATGTTTTCTTTCTTTTATCCCTTCCTGGGCCGAGTATTGTACAGGCAAAAGCCTTCATCTCCATAACTTGCTGAGCCCATGCTTTTGTCTATCTCCTTCATGTCTGTGGGCTTTTTAGCCATTAATCCTGCCATACTACTTCATTGTGTTTTCCATATTTACCTCTTATCATTCTTATGAGCTTAGTGGCCATCATTCCTGCCATGTCAACTCATTTAGTTTACCACTTTATTTCTTGGACTTCTTCTTTTCCTCTTTTTACTCCCATGGGTTTATTGCTTAATTCCTTGGGCTTCCATGGCCCTTTTACTATATCTTTACCTCTTATTACTCTTATGGGCTTATTGACCATCATTCTTGCTATTATGTTCTAAAAGTTTAGAACAATTGGCAAATCGTGAACACAAACTTGTCTAGATATAAATCTTAGAGTCTATAGGTATTATTAGACAATGTTCAAGGTGATTCAAGTTAAGATTCAAGAACAAGTAAGCTGCAGAAAAAAGAGTTCAGAAACTGCCTGGTTCGATTGATCAAGAGACAGGCTTGATCAATCGAGAGTCGTATCTACAAAATTTTAATTAAGCCCAAACAGCAGTTCAAGCCCAAAAAGGATTAGGGTTTTAGATCTACTTCTTTTAGTATATAAAGGAAACTCTAAGCACATTTTTATAAGACTTTTCAGAGAGAGAAGACTGTGCCTCTTTTGTATCTAGGATTTTGTACCCAAAAGCTCTCTAATGTCTTCTACCGGTGTTATTTCTTGAAGAATCTCAAGATCCGGTGTTATAGAAGTTGCTGCCTTCTCTATTCATCAAAGGTTCTGATGATCTAAACCTTCAAAGGTGGTCTTCGAGTCATAAACAGGAGAAATTGTGTTTTTTTTTTTTTTTTTTTATCACAAGTGTAGGTGCTTGTGTTGCAAAGGCCAAGGAAAAAAGTAGTCCGTAGACTCGGAGCTATCATATGGTCGTGGCAGTAAGTTTTCTACATGAGGTAGCAATAGGATGTTAGTGGTCTAAGTTTTATTGTAAAAACTTCAATTCTTTCATAGTAGATCTGTTTTACCTTGAGGATAGCTAGGTTAAATCCTCCTCAGGTCTTTTACCGGTTTGGTTTTTTTGAGTTATCATATCACTGTGTTATTTACTTTTCCACATTAATCACATGATATGATTTGAATGTGTTTAACCTAGATCTTATAAATGAACTTGTTAATTAACTTGGCTTAATATTAGGTTAAACAACTTGTGTTTAAGGGGTCTAAAAACTGTACACTTGTCATGTCAGCCCAATGAGTTTACCACTTTATTCCTTGAGATTTCCCAGCCTATTTATTTATTTACCTCTCATTATTCTCATGGGCTTACCACTTCAATCCTTGAGCTTCCTCGATGCATTTACCTCTTCTTTAGCTCTTGTTACTTTCATGGGCCTGCTGGCTATCAATGCTGTCATGTTAGCCCACTGGGCTTGTTACCATAACTCTTACCATTTTGCCCATCATTTTCTTCTCATCTTCCTTATTGTTGGGCTTTTTCTGCTGTTGGACCCTTTGTCAAAAATGGGCATCAATGTAGAGTATACTAATAATTTTAAAATTAATAAACATATTAAAAAATTAATCAAATTTACACAATTTAACTAATAAACGTTGCTTTACAAATATATAGAAATCAATATAAGGAAATATAACAATAATAAAAATTGAATATAAACCTTATTTTTATAGATAACAAATACAATAAGGATCTATAACTCTTTAACCATGAAATCTGCAATTGACTTTTGTTTTAAAAATAAAAAAAATTTATGTATATTTCTAATTCTCCAAATATAAAATAATAAAAAAATATTTTAAAAAATAATGAATGATTACACTAATGTTATTTATTTATAAATTTATAGAAACACATATCTTGAACATACTTTATTTTAACGAGCTACATATGATATATAAGAGTATTAGAAAGGAAAATATAATGCATTAATTATTTATATAAACTTATATATATATATATATATATATTTAAAAACATATAATTTGAATCACTTTAACTTAACACGAGTTACATATGGGATAAAAGTAATAATTTGGAAAAAAAAATTATGTACGTGTTATTTAACTAATTTATTTTTTAAATCTAGGGGCCCATTAGTTAAGTTTTATATTTAAAATTTTATTTATTTTTATAAAAAAAAAAATAGGAAGGATGTGGCCTTCCCCCTCTCCCTCTGCCTCTAACCTTGATTTGGTTTTCAATATATAATATAGAAAATATATACTTTCCTACAATTTTTTTATTTCTTTTTTTTTTTTTTTTTTTGGTAAAAAATAGATAAATCTTGAAACTCATAAGTCTCGCAAATAAAGATTTGAACATGAAACCAAGGCTGTCTCAACCACTCAGGGCATGGCCTCAAACCCCAAGTGGGAGAAAGTCCCAAGTATTGGTAAAAAAAAATTGCAAATATTAATCAATATTTAAAAAAAAAACCCAAGTATTAATTAATAAAATCTAACACACTTATCTGTTAGGCTTTGGGGATAATGGGGCTCTCAGTTTCGAGTAGTAGCCCGGGGGAAGGGGGTGGGGTAGAATGTAGATTATGTAAAGTTCTAAGTATAGATAAAAATAAAAATAAAAAAATCTATAAAAAAAAAAAAGTAGATGAAAGGTTTAGGCTTGTAGGAGTATTAATTAAGCTACTAATAAATTTAGGAGTTTGGCTTACCTCTAGTAAGGCTGTAAGGTTGTCCACGAGTTGGGTTTGTGCCCGACCCGGACTCGACCCGAAACTTTCAGGTAGGTGAAAACGAAAACCGAAACTGACCTGGAATGCTAGTCGGATAGTTCGGTTCGGGTCTCCTCGGGTTTCGGGTTGTACCGGTCGGTTTCGGGTTTTGTCGCGGTGCCGTTATTTGGTCGGATCTGTCGAGATCTGGCCGATATTTGGCTGGATCCATCGAGATCTAGCCAAATCACGACAAGATCTCACCGGATCTCGTCGGATCTAATGGGATTTCAAGTAGTTCTTCTTCGGGGAACTCCAAATATTGCCAGTTTTTGTAAGTTTCCATCAAAAAACCTTCAAATATCGTCGGAAGTTTTTGGATTTATGATCGGGTCGAGTGGCTTGGGTTTTGGGGAGGAAACTCGCCAATCGACCCGAAGGTGTTGGGTTCTGTGGGCGGCGACCCACCACAGACCATCAAAGTGGTCGGTTCAGGCGGTTTTCGGTTCAGGTTTGGGTGGGTTGGTCGGGTTTTCGGGTTGGGTGGACAGTCCTAACCTCTAGTACTTTTTTAATTGGACATTTCTTGTTGTTTTAAATATATAATGGTAAGTAGTGGTGAGTTTAATTACCACTTTTTATTTAGTTAGTGAGTGATGTAACAGTTTCTCATTAAAATAAAAATAGATTCCAATTAAAAAAGTACTGGATGTAAGTCAAACCCTAAATTTAGGCAATGCAAGAAAATCTCTATGCTGATAGGTGCACCTTATTATCTTACTTTTGATCTCTTTTCATGAGATGGTTGAAATTCCCCCTTATTGTTGGAAACCTTTTTGCGTTCAGATATAATTCTTTATAAAATGTGGTCATAACTCATAACAGAGAACACCCTTACCTTAAAATCTTACGTAGCCAAAAGTGTTATTTTCTTTAAAATTGCCTAATAATATTCATCTTGTAAACATTTCCAAATATTTAGTGTTGCAAAATCATGCATGAATTTAATGGATGATATGGCTCATACAGGATTAATATAATCACTAATTGTGAATTAATTTGTTAAGTGTCGAACTACACATGCAATACTAGCTATAATTAGATTGACCATTTGGAGGAGAACATGATGAACGAGAAGCCACATATTATCTTCAACCTTTTCTTTTCCATACAATTTTTGGGGGGAAACTCCTTCCAATCATTTTTAATTATATATAGAATTTCTTGCTCACCACCCTTCATATACTACAACTCCACTATACATTAAGATTTTCCTTTTCCTCTCAGCCTCATTTTCCATACTTCTTTCGTTTTAGCTACCTTCTTATTACGCTTTAAAAGTATTCTAATCAGATCTTTAAGTTTAGTCAAGATGGTTATTGGCATAATTCTTGGTTTAATTATACTAATGGAGATGATTGTGCATGGTTTTAGATTTGAAGTAGTAGAAGGTTTTAGATTTGATGTAGTAAATGATTTTAGATTTGGAGTAGTAGATGGTTTGAGCATGGACTATTATCTGCGCAGGTGCCCACTAGCTGAACTAATTGTGAAAATTAAAGTTATCAAAGCTTTGCAAGCTGATCCTACCCTAGCAGCCAGCCTTGTTAGATTGCATTTCCATGATTGTTTCATAGAGGTACTCTCTCTCTCTTTCTCTCAAAAGATTGTCTTTTTAGGCTTGGTTATTTTCTTTTTAAATTAATAAAAAGAATAATTTCTTTATACTTTCTTGATCTTCGAATTTTTAATTTGTTCAATTAAGTAGGGATGTGACAGGTCGGTTCTCCTTAATTCAACAAAGCAAAACAAAGCAGAGAGAGACTCCCCAGCAAATTTGAGCTTGCGGGGATTTGAACTTATTGATGAAATAAAAGAGGAACTTGAAAAACAATGCCCTGGCATAGTCTCATGCGCCGATATTCTGCAATGGCTGCCAGAGATGCAGTATGCAAGGTAACCAAATAACCAAATGTTAATTTAAAAGTGAATATATATATTTTGTCATCTTCATTATAATGATTGAGATCAAAATTGTAATGGTGTTACTGATTAATTTTAAAGGCCGGGGGTCCTCTTTATGACATACTTAAGGGAAGAATGGATGGTACGAGGTCTAAAATAGAAGACACAATCAACCTTCCTGCACCAACCTTCAATGCCTCTCAGCTCAGTTACTTGTTTGGGCAGCATGGTTTTAGTGCCCAAGAAATGGTGGCTCTTTCGGGTAAATATGTTACAAGTTTTGAATATATATATTTGATAAATTCAATAGTTACACTGACAAAAGGTAACTTTAAGCCCTAGATATCTTCATATGAAATATTAAGATGTGTCAGTTTAGTTATAAAACTCATGACTTAAATGAATGATTAATTTTTATGATTATGTTACACATTTCTTCTCCCTCACGCCAAGATTAGTGTAATTATTATTAGGAACATGTAACAACTTACAAGTTTCTTGTTCCTGCAGACAAAATTATTGTGCACAGTACTCATTTGAAAGCTTCTTGTAATCTAATTTTTGTGATCTTGGCTTGCAGGCGCACATACACTAGGAGTGGCAAGGTGCTCATCATTTAAAAACCGATTAGTCGGTGGCTTGGATGCAAATTTAAATGCAGACTTTGCAAAACATTATTCACAACATGCAGCGCTAGTGATACTGCAGAGCAACCCTTTGATGAAACAAGAAATACTTTCGATGATCTTTACTATCGTGCATTGCAATGTAAATCCGGAGTGCTCGATTCCGATCAAACCTTATATGCGTCCGCAGAAACTAAAGGAATCGTGGATAGCTATGCATCCAACAAAGTCATGTTCTTCTCTGATTTTAAACGGGCAATGGTGAAAATGAGTATGCTTAATGTTAAACAAGGTTCACAAGGCGAAGTACGACAAAATTGCTATAAAATTAATCGATACTAAAGTTTTCCATCAAGACTAATTTGTTTGGCAAAATAGTTTTCAAATGGTTTTTTTTTTTTTTTTTTTTTGAAAAAACTCCAAAACTAGCTTCTTCTTTTTTAAAACATAAGTTAATTTTTATGGTTTTGCCTCATATTTTGACAAATAAACTACAAAAAAAAAAAAAAAAAAAAAAAAAAAAAAAAAAAAAAAACTACGATATAAAGAACGGACAAGCATTTTTCTTTTTCTTTAGGTTGTATGAGTGGAAAGTTCTGTTAATAGATAAATGTGGGATAATGGCCCTTACCTAAGTGTGATTTGTGTTCCTGTAGATTGAAACAATTGCTTGTCCTTGGCAGCCAGTGTTTTGGCATTCCCTCTTTTTGGAATTGAGTGGATAATGTACCTGTCGATTTTTATGTGTAGAAAATAAATGAATATAAATTTAAAGATTTTGTAATTCCTTTTTTTGGAATTGAGTGGATCATTGAGGTTTATATATATATATATATATATATATATATATATATATATATATATGAGATGGGTTCAACTTCAAGTTACATCTGATGTAACTTGACTAGAGTTACACCCATTTTTGACCGTTGATTCTCCTTAAATCTAGCAATTAGCAAAAGACTACTTCTCACATCATTAATATATAATTATTATTTGACAGGTCAACTCATTTTAATTAAATTCTCCCACATCCACCAACTCTGTCTCTGTAATAATCATCTTCCACTTATTGAAAAAAAAAAAAAAAAAAAATCTTATTCTCCCCTCCCACTTCTAATTCTGTTCAAATAGGAAGATAATATATGACCTTGAAATTAATAGAAAATGTTTGTAAACAATCTCATCAATAGTTCTTTTTACTTCCTCCTTCTTTGGTGTAAATTTAATCTTGGACTATTGGTGGTGAATACATTGCTGAAATTCACATTATATTGGACTATAGGTGGTCAATAGAATCAGATTATATTTGCCCGAATGTACATAATTTTAAGATCATTATTGAGGTGTTTTGCCAAAATTTACTTGTTTAATGAACCTCTTGAAAGTCGAAACCATTGGCTGCATCTGATATAAATACAGCCTGCCCATCCTTAACCAAGGTGATTTACTTGATGTATAGGAAGATGATTATTAATAGTGAGGTGGTGATAAAAAATAATTACATATTAATGATGTGAGAGGTAACCTTTTGCTAACCGTTAGATTTAATGAGAATCAACGGTCTAAAATAGGTGTAACTCTAGTCAAGTTACACCAGGTGTAACTTGAACCAATCTATCTATCTCTCTCTCTCTCTCTCTCTCTCTCTCTCTCTCTCTCTATATATATATATATATAGTTTAAGTTATCTGGTATAACTTTAAACAATATTAAATCATTTAATAATTATTTATTAAGTGGTGTATAATTATAAAAAATTATATTGGGTGTGATTTTCCCATTGAATCCCATGACTCATGAAATTTTAATAACTCACTTAAAACCCAAGAATTTTCATCTCCCACAACTTGGAACTTGTGTGAAAGTTAAATATATCTCTATTTTTTGGGTATAAATAGAGCAAAATTGTAAGAAAAAAGTAAATATGCTATATTTACATAGAATATTGTCATCATTTATCCATCAAGGTCAAAAAAATAGAACACAACAACAAAGTGAGTATTGTCCACGAGAGAGAGCAATGATCGTGCTATTAAAAGAAGGAAAGGCCCTAAAGCAAGGTCATAGTGAAGGGACGAACTCAACATAATCTCTAGCATATGGGCAATGGTGGTATCTTTGTTGCTTTCCCAAGGATAGTGGTAGCTGGGGCAAAGCCTGCTTTCTTCGCAAAGCGAATGAGAGAGAAACTTAGAGGAAAACACATTCTCTCTTTTTGATGCCAGAAAGTGGAGAACGCACGAACAATCCCCCAACTAGTTGTAGGGTGGTGCTTGTGGTAAGCTGCCTTAGATATGAGGAGTTCGTCTAGTTAGTGCTGTCTCTTGCTTGTTCCTTCCAGGACGACAGGACTAGGTATGAAAGAATCCATATTTTATACTCATAAACAAACAAGATTGGGTGGGACAATGATTGACCTTTAGTATATTCGATCAATGACGAGCAACGGAAGTTTGGGAACATTGAGAGAAGGGGAAAGAGCAGCTATCCATTCACTTTCCCGAAATAGCAACAGAAATCTATTCCAATGTCTGTCGTGAATCTAAAATGACGGCACAACATAAACCACCAAACCTTTGGAGCCTCCGCTTTGCTTGGGGAGGGTAAAGAGCTTCCAACGCAAAGCGGCCTTTCATTCCCTTGTTTTGTCATGGCACCCCCCCCCCCCTCCTTCCCTCGAAAGGTGTATTAAGCCAAATTTTTTATTTTTGAAAAGTGTCAACGTTCTTGTTGAGAGTCACTTTATAGGATGTCCAATAATCTATGACTCCCATATTAGTCTATGATTTGGTCTTCAAATTGTAAGTTTTAGCTCGTTCTCGGCTTGCCTCGTCTTAAGTTGGCCCTTCTACTCCATCTTTGAGACCGCGGGCCTCAATGTTCATTTCAATCACAAGTCTTGAAGACTCTTGAGCTACAACACTAAGCCAAGGAAGGTTAAGACAGATCTTAACATAAGAATAACTCGACATTGAGGTAACCCTGCCAACTTCTCCGATGACAAGCAACCTATGCTATCCCAATTGGGATGAGAAAGGGGGACTTGAAGGACAATGGGTGAAAGCCCGATCCCCTAAGGCTAGTGGGTTGGCACAAACACTGGATTGAAATCACACCGGTATGTATTCATGTCATCACTCATCAGCCACTTGCTCGAAGAGTAGTTGTAGAATGGGCTGGCTAGGTGGAGGATGTAAATTTCTAGACTTTCCTTTCTCAAATCTAGAAATTTCTAATAGATGAAGTTTTGGTTCCGAGATCTTGAGAAAAATGGCTTAAATCAAATAGAGTTGTGCAAAATCTAATTGAAATGACATTTTATAGAGGTGGATTTAGTGCTAAAAGAGAAGTTTATTTTACTCTACATTTAAATGCCCTTAGAGGTATGATTTTCAACATGATACAAAGTAGATCCAAAGTGCTTTCCCTTAGAGCATTCGCATCCGGGGTTGTTTAAAAGTTGCTATTTTACAATCTAAAAAGTTACTTTATCTATTATACTATCTCACTTTATAGTACACTAAACATCCCAGTTTATATTTTTCCATACAACACAATAAAATAATATTACTACACCATAGAATATTATAAATCTTTCCTCTCTCTACCTCTCTGTCCCTTTTCTCTATCCAACACCATTGATTCAAACGCAAGCCCCAGCCATCGAAACCAAAGCCTAAGCACCATTGAAACAACCCAGCACCACTAAAACAACCCAACTTGCACCGATTCAAACGAGCTCTAGCCACTGAAACATCCCAGTACCACCGAAACAACCAACCCACATTGATTCAAAGAAGCCCAGCCACCAAAACAACATAGCACCACCGAAACAATCCAACCCACACCGATTCAAATAAGCCCAACCACCGAAACCAACCCATCACCATTGAAATCAAGCCAAACCACACCGATTCAAACTAACTTACCACCAATTCAAGCAAGCCTCAGCCACAGAAAATAACCTAGCACCATCGAAATCAAGCTAGACCACCACTAATTCAAACCCACAATCACCAATTTAACATCTATTGAAAGCCACAACTTCAAACCTAAAACACAACAAATCGTAACTAAAGCAACCCGCAACAACAAACACACTGCTATCTACTAGAGAGAGAGGGCGACAGTGATGGTAGTGGTGATTTAGGGAGAGAGAGGGAGAGAGAAGAAACACGGAAGGGAAGAGAGAGAGAGATGAGTGAATAAAATAATTGATTTTAAGTTTACAACTAGGTGAATAGTAGGTTGTAAATCTAGCAACTTACTGTAACTAGGTTGTATTATTTTTAAGATAAACAACCCCGGGTGTTACATGTTTTAGGCCACATAGTGTGTAAAATAGCCATATGGGAGGTTTTACCCCCCCCCCCCCCTCCCCCTGTCCTAATGCTATTGCTCTTATGTGCCAAAAAAAGAAACAAAAAAAAAAAAAAACAGTTGTCCTTGATCCTCTATCAATAAATCATATTTAAGAACCTAAATTCAATTGATAGTTTGAAACCATAAATATTATCACCATGTGTCGTGGGTATACACTAACTTCAGGAGTAGAGGCACAATGTTGGTTGGGGGGGCATAATTTCTCAATTTTTTATAATATGGGCTATGAGAATATGTTGGGCCTTTCTCCAAAAATTGAATTTTGACATGACTTGGGTTAATAATTGCATAGCCTAGTAACTCTTGTGTGTGTGTAACAGGAAATCTTTAGTTGCTTAAGTGGTTTCACCCAAATTAAAAAAAACTTTAACTTTTATAGCTTTACCTACAAATTCCTAGCTATTCTTTTTTTTTTTAATTGCTAACCCCAATATAGTACAAGTAATTTTATTGGTTACATAGAGTCTAGATACAAATGTTTTGTAAGTAGACTTTATAACAACTTTTTATTATAGTACATTTTCTCTTGAGGTAGGTTACCCTTTTAAGTGGTTGTGAAGAAATTCTTCAAAAGCTTTTCACTTTGTTAATGAATTCTTAAATATATACTTGTGGTGATAAATGTGATTGATTTACACTTGTGAATTCTACTTTGTTTTAATTAATCTTGCGCCTAGGTGATATCAACTTTGACAATATGTTAGGAACTCCTCTAGGTTTATAGATAATAATTGTTATAATGTTGCATTTAGTTAGTTAGTTGGTTAGTTAGTTACAATTCCAAGCATGTTTATCACATTTAACACATATTGGAATTATTAATACATATGAGGAATAACAGGACCATTAGAATAAGGTCATGTGGGCCAATAGAATAGTTTTATGGTTCTATAAATACTTACTTGTAATCACATTTTCATTGTTGAAGAATAAACCAATTGCTTAGTGCATTAGTACATCTCTCTCTCTCTCTCTCTCTCTCTCTCTCTCTCTCTCTCTCTCTCTCTTTAATCTCTTTTTTTCTCTATGGAAGGTGACTACCTCGAATTAAGTCAATTTCCCTACAATTCCTACTCATCCCCATTAGAAACCATTGGGTTCCTAACTAGTGGTATCAAAGCCGTCAATCTTGAGATGGATGAATGTGACCGAATAGAACTTTAGAAAGAATTGCAACAAATGGTAAACAAAGTTTTAGAGGATGTCAAGGCTTTGTATGAATCTCACAATGCCGTTTTAGAGAAGGTCAAGGCCTTGGCTGAATCTAACAAAACCATGAATGAAGAGCTCTCAAGATTGCAAGAGGGTCTCGAGAATATAACAAAAGAGGGGTTACAGTCTCTTAATTCAATGGAACTCGAAGAACAAATCAAGTTCCAAGAATCTACTGTTGTTGTTGCAATCTAGGATGTTGATTTTTGTGTCAAAGTGGATGATGATATATATGTAAACATTGTTCTTGAAGTTTAGTCCAAAGAACCAACAAAGAAGGTGATGATGATCTTTCAAGAACCAACAAATGAACATTGCAAATATGCTAATGCAAGAATAGAGTTTTTGGAGAAATAAAAATGGATAATTTGTCAAGAGGACTTTCTGTTGGTAGTTTTAATTTTGGAATTGGCTCCATTAGGTCAAAGCATATGGATGTTGCACCCACAAAGATCTTCCCTATGAATAGTTCTTATATTCCACTAGCCAAGAAAGTAGAGCTTATAGTGGCGTGTTCTTTAGCTAACCAATTTGCAACAGTGGCATGTTCTTTAGTTCCCTTTTGGTCAGTCGCTAAAGGTTGTATGGGGAGCGCCGAAAGAAAAGAAATTACATGAAAATCATGTGTCTTCTAATATCTTTTCAGTCAATCTCTAAAGGTTATTATGGGAAATGTGGAAAGGAAAGAAATTACATGGAGATTATTGGCACTGACTTAAGGGAATTGACTAGAAATCAAACTCTTGCAATTTTATTCAAGGTCCAAGAAAGCTGGTTTTTTAATAGGACCACATTTGCATGCCATTTCTTAGTGTTGTTGTTGCTGTTTAATATTTCATCTCTTTATTTGCATGGCATTGCCAAGTAAGGCACAAAGTGGTTCTAAAGTGGCTTTAATTGAAGACTACAAGTGGACAACAATGGGACTTTGCAAAGTAACAACAAGGTGTCCAAGAGTGGCATAAAATAGCTCTAGCAAGCATTTGGGTCGTAGTAAGAGACCAAACTTTCATTAAGATGCACAACAACACCTTAGGGCTGGTGTTTTGAAGGGAAGGGAAATGTTAGGAACTCCTATAGGTATATAAATAATAATTTTTGTAATGATGCATTTAGTTAGCTAGTTGGTTGGTTAGTTACTTACAATTTCAAGCATGTTAGTCACATTTAACACATGTTGAAATTATTAATACACATCGGGAATAATAAGACCATTAGGATAAGGCCAAGTGGGCTAATAGAATAGTTTTATGGTTTTATAAATACCTACTTGTGATCACATTTCCATCATTGAAGAATAAACCAATTGCTTAGTACATTAGTACATCTCTCTCTCTCTCTCTCTCTCTCTCTCTCTCTATGGAGGGTGACTACCTCGAATTAAGTCAATTCCTGTATAATTCCTACTCGTCCCCTTTAGGAACCCAGTGGGTTCCTAACATAATAGAATAGGTAGGTGCCAAAACATATTTTTTGGGGGTTATCTATACACTTTTTTTTTTTTTTTTTTTTGGGGTTTGAAAATGTGAGTGAAATTTTTTATATTTTATTATAGATACTATACTACAACTACAATTATAGAGAAATTCTTAATTTAATTTAATTAAAAAAAATTTAACAACATTTGTTTTGATGAGATACTATCTTTCATATAAAATTGAAAAAAAATATATATTTTTTGAATAATTGAAACATCTATAAGTTTTATATAAAAATTAAATTTAAATTGCATATTTATATAGTATCTATGGTATATTTTTAATGTTATTCACATGTTATGAGATAATTTTTGTTTAGTTGAAACTTTTATCTGCTTAAGCATTTGAATTTTATTTTTGAAAAAATAACTTCATTTACCACTCACAATATTAAGAAATTTGTGGAATACACTAGATTTCTAGCATTATTTGACACAAATAGCTAAGTATTACACCAATCAATAATTATTTTAAGAAATTATTGTTTCAAGAAATCTCAAAAAAAAAAAAAAAAAACTTGACTTTCTTTAATTAACATCCCATCTGAAGTGTCTGAGTACTAAAGTAAATTAAAAAAAAAAAAAAAAAAAACTAAGCATATTGAAGTATTAAACACACAATTTAAAAAGTGCATGGGTTGATAAAACCTAAAATTTCTTAAACAACATTTTATTACTCATACTAAATATGTATTTTATTCTAAATTTGAAATTGAATTCCCTTTAACTACATGCCTTAATCTATATATACATATAAAACCGAAACTTTTGAAGCTCTCACAAATTTCCACATCAGCATAATATTAAAAAAAAAACATAAAACATAAAAAAAAACGTAATAAAAGTTTTCTAAAACCCGATGCTCCCTTTCGCGATCCTCCTCGATCAGACCCACGACAAAGCATCACATTGCATCTAAAGACCCACAGACACAAAAGCTTTGAAATACATGACTTTTTTCTGTCCAACCTCTCTTATGCTCTTTGATAACTTCTTAACTCTTCGACAACTTCAGAAGCCAGGACTACTTCCTTAGAACTATCCCAAATCTGCCAATCTGATGCTTCTCTTTTTGTATCTTGGTCTCTTCTCTTCTTCTCCTTTGTTTCTTGTGAGCTTTGCAATACAATTTTTTTATCGTGGTCTCTGCGTTTTCCTCTACTCTTGGTCTTCTTCGTTTCTATTGGTTACCGCTTCTCTCTATTGATTTTTGAGTTTTGCTTTGGGTTATCAAGTTATGAACGACGAAAGGTAAAAAGAGCCAACTGCCAAGACTTTTATTTTGTAAATTTTGAAATGTAAGTACATATTGGAAGAGAACATGTGGAGGAGATAATATGAAGATTATGAAAATAAATAAAACCTAAAAGCAACAGAGAATGAGTGGAGGTGAAAAAACGTTAGTTATAAAAAATTAAAAAAAAAAAATTGTTGTCAAATGTCAGGTACTTCGATACTTGAGATGAGATATGTGTAACAAAAATATTGTTAGAGATATTACAAAGTGGGTTTTACTCAAGTATACTTTTAGGGTATATATTAATAAATTATTTTAGGAAAATTTTTTGACAAAAAATGAAGTAGCTTGAAGAAGTTGAGAAAAGAGAAGAGCCTAAGAAAGGGAGGAAATACATTTTTAATATTATTTCATAATATTACATGTTTCATCTTATATTAGAGCTAATTTAGCTTACAATAATTGAAATTTGAGAAATGTTTAAACCTAAACACGTTAACATGTGATTTAATTTAAAACAATCCCGTGCATCGCACGGGTTAGCGACTAGTATATAATTATCATACATTCTTGTAAGAAAAAAAAAAGAGAAAAGAAAATTATAATAATTTTCACAAAAATAATAAATTTTACTATGCCTTTTATAAACTTCATATAATCTATTTATATTTTATAACTCTGTTATTTTTTTATGGGCCAATTTATGTTTTTTGAGAGACCAATTTTACTATGTCTTTTAAAATTTTGTCCCATAGTATGTGGTGTACTATACGTCACAAACTATTTTTTTTTTTTAGAAATTGAAAATTTTATTTTAACCTAATATGTGTATATGATGCTCTTTTCTAAAAAACTTAAATCCCGATCATTGTCATTGCCTCTAATACTCTACAGGCTCTTATACATGTAAAAGGCGACCATTGCAAATAGGTGTGATTAGAGTCATAGACAATTACTTTCTCCCCTCTCGAGTATTAAGCAAAGGCATGACTCCTGAGTCCTGACCCAACGAAATATCTTAAAACCAGAGGGCCCAAAAACAGTTGTTATATATTATCAAATTAATCAAGCCAGCGTTGTTGTCTTTTTCAGAACATTTTGTTTTTTCCTGAGAATTGAAGCAAAAGTTTCTCACTCCTTTCCGTTGGATTCTCATAATCACAGATCCAACAGCTGCATTCTTATTTTTTCTCGAGAAAGAAAGAGTGAGAAAACAATAACAAAATCAAAGTGAAGAAAAAAAGAAATGGAGAAAATGAACCAGGCGTTGGAGAAGATGAAGATGATAGTGGGAATGGAAGTGGACGAAGAACAGCAAGAAGAAGAGAGTAGCAGCTCCTTCGCTTTCATGGATGACTTCAATCGCAACTGCACCTTGTCCACCAAACAGGTTCCATTCCTTTTTTTTTTTTAGTCTAAAGCTCTAAACAGGTATAAAGACTAAACCAAATTATGTGAATTGTGAAGAGAAAAAACTTCAAGCTAAGAACATTGTGTCAAATTGCAAGTAAGTTTTATTTATTTTGGTTATGAGATGAATCTGAAATTTAATTTGCATTTTAGACTAATACGACCTAGTGTGGCAAAAACTTCTTCTGTTAAAAAATTAACCCTTATGTTGTTTGCTAAGGGAAGGGACAATGTATGAGAATAATTAGAGGATTCAGGATTTGCCTTTTGATTTGAGAAGAACATGCGTACTTGTGTGTTCTAGTTTGCTCAATTGGTAAAGTCTCTTGGGGTTAAATAAGAGATTTAGGGTTCAAACCTTGCAGACACCAATAACCAATTGGTGTCTTGTATTGATAATGAAGCATTAATTACCAAAAGTTATATGACAATCGAGTCGATTTGATGATTTAAGTTCATTACATACATGGAGGTCCAGGACTGACTGGAATAGGGTTAGGTTATGTCGAAAGTAGATGATCTTAAAGACTATTTGAAATTCAAAAAAACTGCGCAATGTGTGGTGGGGGGGGGGGGGGGGGGGGGGGGGTGGTCCTCCCCTTGCAGGAAAATAGCTGGTTCCTTCACTCATGGGGCATTTCTATGGTTGATTTTCCATGTGAAGTGGGTGTTCAATACAAGTTATGATTGGTTAGATCTGTGTTTTTTGTATCCTTTATTTTGGGAATTTTTCATGGGTATGTTGGTATGTTTTGTTTTCAGCTATATAGTTTCAGTTTAGTATCGACAAGCTTTTATTTTTAGAGTATTCCATGTTTTGCTGATTGACCTTTGAACATTTTCTATTCATTGATAAGATTCTTTTGAATTTATTGATCTCACTCACTCTTCTTTCGGATTAAACAGAGGTTTTATGGTTTTGCCATATGCTTTGTTGCTGGTTTGACTTGTACACTCTTGGTAAGTTTTGTACATTTAGTGATTTCAGTTTAGATTTCTTTCTGGTTAGTTACTACTGATTATTTTGAATTATATATGTGCTTTGAGTGGAAAGTAAATGGAGGTGAATTCATTTGGATAAATAGAAAGGTGGCTTATTAGGTGTTCGTTAAAATGTGTATCCCTGCTAAGAACCTTGACAACTAGTAAATGTATATTGAATGAAGGAATTATTACCTATAAAAAAAATAAAAAATAAAAAGGCAATTATTGGCAGACTATTGAATCTATGAAGTTGTTCTAGTTAGATACATTTGGATGAACCAGATTTTGCAGAAAAGGGTAATTTCCTTTCCATCTATCCCAGTTGCTCCAATTCCCCAAATATGTGACACTTCTGTTCGTAAAAACTAAATTTAGTGCTCCAAAAATTTATTTTATTTATTTATTTTGTCCTTTGGTTTGCATTTATATAAGCTGAAGCATCAAGGGCAATGGGTTGAAATATTCATTAGGATTTTCTCGGGAGAAAGTCAAGAAAAGTACGGCTGTAGCATCTCAAGAGCTCATTGTAAAATAAATAAACTTAGTTTCATGCCTTCACATAACTAGAGTCTATACTTTAGAAACTTTATGCATCAAGATACTTAAAAAAAATCATTATAAATTGCATGAAAGGAAAATGAATCTCTCAATTAGAACGAGCTCATTAGTCATGACTAATTTATCTTAAAAAGCATGCTCAATCATGCTTTGTTTGCTAACTGGTTCTCTGTGTCAAGGATTTCATTGAAGATTCTGCTGTTGCTCATATTTTTATTTATTTTTCTATTGATAAGTAAGGATTCCTCCATGTCTCATTTCCTTAGACTTTTATACATCTCAATTGAAGTAAGTATAAATCTCGTTTATTGGTTATTGCCTTTATCTTGAGCAGCCTCTTTTGCAAGTGGCTGGGTAATTTTTACTGTACCAAAAGCACTCGTTTTCTGCCGACATGTGTGGTCATTGTACCATTTCTTGTTTGCAAGCTTAAATTTTACTGCTGGGCTTGCTTTCTTGGGCCAGCCCTTTGTTAGATATCTCTTACCTTTTAATATAAATTGGCTTAGCACAGCTACCAATTTTCAATTCAGAGATTGTCGCAGAAGTAAAAAATGTATGATATATACATTAGGATACTAATTGTTACTTTAACCTTCCTATGCTTCAATGAACCGGAATGATCATAAACCTTTCCACTTGGCGCTGAGATACATATGAATTCAAGTCAAAATTTCAAGTGTGCTAATGATCTCTAACTCAAATGGCACTTTGACATAGTACATTGGGGAAATTTATCCATGTGTGCATGTTGTGGGTTGAGGGTTAGGAGAATTTTTGGATCTAGAGTTTAGAGATGTAGAAGAATGGGTTAGGGCTCAAAGTTGACTTGATTTTGATAAGATGGGTAAAAAGGACAAGAATACTATTTATTGAAGAAAACAAGTTGCTAGAAAATTATGGACAGCACTTGTGTTCATAGTTAAAGAATGGTTTTGATGAGTTATTTGATGACTGTTTAGTAGAGAAACTATGTGGGCTTATATGATTTTGATAGGTAAGAGGAAGGTCTTGATTTGGGGTTGTAAGGGAGAGACAAAAGAGAAATTTATGTTGTTAGTGGCTGTATGAATAGTATCTATAAATGATACCGAGACGAAGAAAAAAGAGAGGGAGAAAAGAGGAAATAGAAGCGTACATGCCTCAATTCTCAAAACTAAATATATTTTTTATAAAACAACTTCCTCTTATTTTAGTACAATAACACACTTATATAGACTCTAGATCTTAACTTTTTTCTAAGAAAACTTTGATGGGTATGAGCAGACAACTCTAGATCTGAAATTGCATTTTCTGATAACTTTGTTTGTTTGGTTGTTGGCATCAGGAAGTCTTTTCTTTCTCCAGCTTATTAGAGTTTCTTGATCATTGTACACTTAGCGCTTGGTTGTGACGTACATCTAGTATACATCCTGTATATTGTTTCCTTATTTCTAATAAAACTTATTACTTATATGGATTAACTATCTAATAAAACTAAAGCAAATCCTAATTAGACTAGTAAACTAAAACCTAATAAGGTAATAAATGAATAGCTTGGACTCAAAGAAAATGGATCTAAGATACTTGGATCTCCTAGAAATTTCTATTCTCAACTAAATTACCAAAATACCCTTATATTTCTTGAGTTACTGAAATTACTGTTTTGACCCTGAATACAGAACTTAAGTTTTTGTAACTAGGGCTATAGAACCACTCGATGTATACTTCAATTGGACTTCACATGTGGACAAAATAAAATAAATCTTGAATAGACAAATTTGCAGAGCAGTAATTAGTTAATCTTCCTTGTCTGCATCACACTTTCTCCTCTCTTAAGAATGGTGGGAGGGTGGGGCTTAGGTTCAAAACCCATTGGGTGTATAACTTACAGACATCATGTGCAACTTTAACTTATTACTTTTTCACTTAGCAAAGAAAGAAAAAGGTATTACTCTTTTAAATAGATTCATAGTTGCATTCACTTGATCAGATTAGAAAATTTAGTTGGCATAAGTAACATGGTAGTCCTTGAATCATATCTAATACACCATATCTCACTTCATGTATGCTTTTTAGTGGGGGAGCTCTGAGAAATTTTATAATGGATTACTCACAATTGGAAAAGGTATATTGTTTCACAGTTTTGCTAGAACTTGAGGTTTAGTCACTGAGAAAGAGCTACTTTTGCATGAGTTAGAAATAAGAAAAATTTTGATTCTTTCATGAGGATAGGAACGAGTTAAAAGGTTTAATGCACATATTCTTCAAGGGAATCAACCTCCAATAGTATCTCAAAGAGAACTAATCACTGTATTATTCTTCAATGAATTCCACAATACAATCAGTTTAGTCTTATACTCTACTGACTAGCAACAGAGTACAACAAACTACAGCTTATTCACTCAACTAACCAAGTACAAGCTTCTAATACATGTCTTAACCAACTATAACTAACTCTGTGCCAGTATTTACTGCGCAAATAATAGTGCAGTAATGTATTGTACTGGAGCCTTAACAGTTTTTTCCCCCTTTCCATGCAACAGTCGATGCTTGTATTCTTCAACCCAATCAAGTTCGGAATGACATTCACAATGGGCAATCTTCTTTCACTTGGAAGGTGCGTTTCTAGATTTGTAAGTTGTATGCCCCATTTTGCTATTTTCAAATTAAATAATTTGGTGGCCATGCGTGTTTCTTTCTTTTTCTTTTTTATTTTGTTATTTCTGCCCCAGGGTGGTGGGATTGAATATGGTATTTGTACTTAATGTGGATGAGATCATGTGAATTGTTTTGGTTTTTTCATTTATTTTGGCTCTATGGATGGTCCAAATCTGATATCTTCCAATTTCCATTAAAGTATCAGATGATATCTTTTGAGCTTATACAACTGCAAATGATTGTCTTTAAATAAATGGTATAGAAAATAAAGGAGTAGAGAAAGGCTATTGGTCATTTCATGCATGGTCTTAAATTTAGGTTTTATTATTCACCTGTGTTTCAGATTTGAAATGTTGTGATTTCATTCCTGGTTTAAATGTAATCTTACGGTTCCAGAGCATTTTTCTTTGTCCAAATTGATATGAGAGCTTTAGTTATTTTTCCACTGACTGTGGGCAGTCTTTTTTAAGAGATGAATTTCTTCTTCTTCCTCTTCTTCTTGTTCTTCTTTTGTTCCCGAATTTGGCATGTAGTGCTGGCATCCTGTTACATATTTAGATAATTGTATTGTTACTTGTGTCAATTTTTTAATTCAGCCTTTTGAAATAAATTAGGCGTGTAGCTATTTCTTTTTCTTTTTCTTTTTTCTTTTCATACGTACTCTCTATGGCTATTTTGCGTTCTTTGGATGCTAAGCTGGACTCGTTTGTTTGGCAGCACAGCATTTCTCATTGGCCCTAAGAGACAAGTGACAATGATGCTTGACCCTGTTCGTATATATGCCACAGCCTTATACCTTGCAAGTATGATAATCGCCTTGTTTTGTGCTCTCTATGTAAGTTGCACAGTGGCCATTTTGTTAGTTTTGTTTGTTTCTACAACCACCCCCCCCCCCCCCCCTCTCCTTTAGAGTCATTCTAAAGGTGTTTTTTTTTTATTTTCTTGGGTATTGAAACAGGTTCATAACAAGTTATTGACACTTTTGGCAATTATTTTAGAGTTTGGTGCGCTAATTTGGTATGTCAAGATGCTGCATTCTTTCTCATTATACCTCTCGTCTATCCAATCTCATTCTTATGTATGGAGTTGAGATCAACATAAATTTCATGTGGCATATTATATGGTGGACAAATTTAAGTAACAAAATTGAATCACTAGCAAAACAAAATGATGATAAAAATTCATACAAGAATGAGGTCAATTTCTTAGGTTTTGAAATGCATCTCTCTATAGATTGTTGAGTGAAAATAAACTTATTAGGCATGCTACAAAAATCAAATTACCAATTTGGATGACTTGCAAAATTGATATTGTGGCATATCCTTCTTCACAAGTGTGGGTGCAGGGTGAGGTTGTTTAAAAAAATTCAAAAATTCAAAAAAAAACCTTTAGAGGGTCTAACAAGTGACAAAAGTTTTGAACTCTAGTGTTTACAGTGTAATGATATCACAACTGAATCTTGTGCTCTGCTATAGTTGATTTTTCTTTATAGAATGTGTGCTGAATTTTTTAGTATTCTGGAGCTTGTATGGCTTTTGCCATGCTCACACCATTTGATTGCACCATCACCTGAATCTTGTGCTTGGCAGCATGTTGATATTGATAGTCTATTATAGTTGATTTCTCTGTAGAATGTGTGCAAAGGTTTTCTGTATGCTGGAGTTGTATACTGTACGCCTTGCCCACTCCATCAATTTCACTATTTGTGTCCAACAAACAAATGAATTCCCATATTGGCCAAAACCTACAATAAGTTTCAAGTTGTCAAAAGGGAATTGGCTTTAATTTTGAATGCTCAATTGAGATAAGAAAATAGTTTTAATCAGCTGACTCCTTACTTATTTCATGGTTATATATGCCAGATCTCATAAAGAAATGGAAAGCTATTATGTTCTTTTGCGTACTCCTTCAGAGATGTGCTACTTCTTTTTTCATCTTTGTCATTGTTGCACCACGTTATTTATTTATTTCTCCATTCTGTCATGTGATTAACAGGTATAGCTTGAGTTACATTCCCTTTGCGAGGTCCATGGTTTCAAAGGTCATGGTTGCTTGTTTTGACACAGAGTTTTAGGCTAATACAGTAAGAAACTACTATTGATGTACCCTTGAAGTGCTTCTGACATGATTACCATTTATACATGTTATTGAACTATGGAGTCTTGTTCAACAAAAAAACAATAACCGAGTCTTTTCACCTAGGCTGTTGAACTGTGTCTGAACCCAACTAATTGAACTGGAATTTTGTCTTTGTGAGCTGAAATTGTGGTGATCCTATGCAAATCTGTAATTACATCTTTACGTTTCTTCTATTTCTTCCATCTTATTCCCATTTTTGTTTGGGTCAAAATTTTTCCATTATTTCCCATACTTCCTGTGGTTGCAACTATTTGTTGTGCTGGTGTGCAATTAATGTTATGTATCTCAATGTTGTAGTTGTTTCTCACTAACACAGCTAATAAATATGTAAGCAACTAATTTTTGTTGCTGTTGTTGTTGCTGTATTAGTGCTGAATATCAATTTTAATACACTATACTAACCAGAAATCCAAACCTAAAGGCGTACATAAACAAGTTCATCTATTCCAGCCTAATTTTGTCTGCAGATGAAATTTATTTTGCAGACCTGTGAAATTTATCACATGTTATTCAAGGAAAGAAATTCATAATTTCATTATGCATAGACCATCACCATTGAATGGTTAATGTGTACCCTAAGGGTATACGTTAACTAGACTCTTTTTTTATTTCTAAACCATAAAGAGTTCTTTGTTATTCTTTCCATTAACTTTTATCACACGTGTTTAATTAACTAATACTATTTTTGTTTTCTTTTTGAAAATTTGAATCTTAGATGTGTCCATTAAAAACACTAAAAAGTGTCAATTGGCTACAATTTGACATATCTAACCTGGATCAATACATTGTAAAAAGAAAAAAGAAAAAAGAAAAGATACACATGAGATTAATATGGCATGAAATTGTTGGTCATAAACAGAGTGAAAAATCTATTTAAAGTTTAATGGTAGAAAATATAATGTTTTCATTATTTATGAACATTTTCATTATAATGCTAATAAAGTCACTTAGGGAGTGTTTGTTTAGAGATGAAATAGAGTGGATGGAAAATTTTGAAGAGAAAATAAGAAGGAAAATATTTTTGGAGTATATTTGATTGGATGGAGAGGAAGGAAAATAAATGGTGGGATCTAAGTGTTTTTTCTCCTGACTCATCAAAAAGTTTTTTTTTTTCCCAAAATGGAAAAAAAAAACTGAAAGAAGAAAATGGAGTTGCTTAATGGGCTTTGTCCGTACATTGTTCTTTTTTTTTTTTTTTTTTTTTTTTTTTTTTTTTTTCCTGTGGACGTTCTCCCCTTTTCTTTTCTTTTTTTTTTTCTTCTTCTTCTTTTTCTTCTTCTTTCTTTTTATCTTTTTTTTTCTTCCCTCGTTGCCTCTTCTTTCCCTTTTTTTTTTATTTTTTTATTTAAGTGTATGTTGCTCATATTCTTTTTTTTTTTTTTTCTTTCTTTTGCTATCTTTTGTGTTTTTTTTTTTTTTTTTTTTTCGTTGTTTATCATTTTTTTTTTAAATTGGATATCATTTTTAACAAAGGTATATGAGTAAATTAACACAAACTCACTTTTTCAATCTCTTCTTTTTCACTCCCAACCAAACAAATAGTAGGGAAATTAAAATTTTTTTTCTATCTTTTCATTTTTCCACTCCTCCAACCAAGCAAACCTTTAAATTTTTTCTTTGTAAGATAACATTAATCATAGATAATAGAAACCTCTGGAAGACTGTCCCTTTAAAGTTTTCCTTCATATGCCTTGTCTCGTGACTTTAGTCAATGGCAAAATGGAGCACAAGTCAATAAAATGTTTTCATTAGCATTGTTTTTCTTCTCTCACTTCAATGAAAAAGCTAAAATTCTAATTGGACTAAACGAGCATCCAAGTCTAAAGCGTGTTTTAACAATCAAAACTTTGGAGTAGTCTTAACATTAATCATATCATTGTTAGCAAAGAACACGAAGGAAATCAGGATCAGCTGCCTAGCAAATCCACTAGCCACCATTATAAAATAAAGAAGCCACTACCTTCTTTGGGCCCCCTCTGGCCTATCTTGCTTTTCTCAAGACCCATTTATTTACCTTCTACGTCCATGATCCATTATTCTTGCCACTCGGGCTTAATGGTTCTTTTTCTTTATCAATCCACCAACTCTCTTCTTGCCCACGTTGTTGGGTTTCTTCCTGCTGTGGGCCTTCGAAAATGAATATCAAAATCCTTTCACACCAAACCTTATTGAAGTGATTTAAACTTAAAAATTGAAATTAGCCCTCCTTTTTAAATGATTGTGTCCAAATGGAGCAAAAGTTCAGCGTGTTTGATATGGTGTTTTATGCTGCTATGGACTTAGTTATTAACATTTTATTCTGGTTTTATTTGCTGGTAGTCCACATCTAGGTGACTAGGTGATCTCCCTCTACCCATCTAGGATATATTTTATGCTAATCTTAAACTTGGGTAGCACACGGAAGCGAGTACGCATGATAGCCAAATCCAGTGGCATCAACACCCTACACTTATGTCATTTTCCTTCTTAGTTTAATTATTATTAATGACCTTTAATTTCTACTGGTTATATATAACACTGCGAACATTGAACATTGGTTGTCTTGAATTTTTTCCCAATAACAACTTGTACTAGAATTTTGAGGAATGTTTGAAAAAATGCCACCAGGCCAAAGAATTATTAACCAAAAAAAAAAAAAAAAAGCTGGGTTGAATAGGACCTGACTACCATCTATCTTCACTGGAGGAATATATTTATCTAAAGCTTAGGATACCCAAAGAAGTTAAAATTAGAATTAGAGGTATAATTATGATAATCTAGGCACTAATTGCTTCCACGATCCTTGTGATATATAAAGGCCACTGCAACCCATGGGCATTCTGTGATGTAGAAGAGCAAGAATGGGCCACAACAAGTCCGAGGTAATAAAGTGAGAAAGTAAGGAGTCATGGCAAGTCCATAAATCCCAAAGATGAAGCAGTTGGGCCGAGGAAGCCCAAAAGAGTTAGCAAGGTACCCATGGGTATGTAGAATGAGAAATAAGCTGAGGACGCTCAACGGGAACAAATGGGCCGAGGATGCCCAAATAGAAAGGAATGAGATGAAAGAACCCACAAGCAGCGTAACGGGCTGAGGAAGCTCAAAGTAGCATAAGTGACTGTACAGGGTCATTGAAAAGGGGCTAGGCAGCAGGCCTAAAGAGGCCTAATAGGTGGAAATTGAGTAACATCACGACCGAAGTAGCAAAGCGGTATGGTAGAAAATGGCAGCAGGGTGCCCACAGTCAAGCAAGGCCTAATCCTTGAAAGAGGCAGGCTATAAGAAATAAGAAATCAGATGGTAGTTCACGCTGTAAAAGGTCAAGGATAAGCGGCAGAATGCACAAACGAGCCTCCAGACCACGACAAACGCATTTATAGCAGACAAACTTTGGACGTACGCAGGAGTAGAGCATGCGCAAAGCCCAGGCTTTAGAAACTTGTACCAAGCCAATACAAGGGTGGTGGATCATGGGTCAGAGGTAAAAGAGGGTATGGTCTAGCCGTAAGGAGAAGAGGGAGCCTATTCTGGGTTTCCCGCTCAAGCTCTTTTTGGGGAAATGTCTTGCTGGAATGACATACTACCCAAAAGAGGGAGGATGAGCTGGAACCACTAAGTGCATGCCATGAAGGATAGGGAGAGACAACACCCATACCGTAGTAGACTAGCATGCCACGATGAGCAAACAAACAAAATAACCTTCTTTGTTTGGCAACAGGGATTGGCATGGTTAGCACAGGTAAGTGGTGGTGGTTGGGCAGCTGACAAACCTGTGGTGGTTGGCAAGGACACCCAGACTAGACAAAGGTTGTTAAGGGTTAAAATGGTAAAACAGTAGCCACGGTAGGTAGTATAAAAAGGGCCTCAGCCGTGCGCAGTGGGCACGACAGAATAGTAGGAATCACCCCAAGAGTAATAATTCTCGTATCATACTAGGAAAACACAAAAAATAAAGAAAGAAACAGAGGAAAGAAAGTGAAATAAAGAGATGTAAGGAAAAGAAACAGAGAGTTAAACAAAAAATAAGGAAGAAGATAGATTGGAGTGGCAGGCATACACGAATAGGATCATTTCCCCTTCTCTCCCTCTTAAAGCCTACTCTCTGCTGAGGATAGCAAATCTGTTTAGGTGCAAGCTATTCAGGTCTGTTCCCTCAAAGTGAGTAATTTTTGTGGCAGGATCCTCATGCGAGGTTACCCACGTTGAGGAAATGTTTCCCTCCTTAGCCTCAGCCCTATGATGAAATCGAACATGGCAGATTAGTCGCCTTTTCTTTGATTTTATGAACTAATATTGTCATTCCTCATCCTGTGTTTGTCATTTCCCATTTGTGATTTGTTGTTTCCTTTCGCTTCGACTGTTTGTTTAATCTGTTTAACAATAGCATTGTTCACCTATTATTATCTTATCCACCTGTCATAGCTTTTCATAGTAACTTCGCCTACCATGGGCACGTGACTAAGGTTTCGGCAAACGTGGCATAATTTGTGTGCAAGCCGGGCCAAAGTGATTTGCAATTAGACCGGTCCCAACTCTCTTATCCAAAACACTTGGGCCTAGCACAGTAGGAGGCAGCCCAGCCCAGAAATCACAAAAGGCCCACCACATTTAAATTGGCGACTTCACTAGAGAGTTGGGAAAAAGATAAGGACGAAAGACAGAAGTCCTTGCAAGCAGATGCCCTAAAATCCAGAATGACGCGAAACATGAGTGTTGTGCCCTCGCAGGCAGAGTCCAGGCCAACAATGCCCCACCAACAGCAGCCTAACTAGGCGAAAGGTGTTAATGGAATGGAGGCTGAACCCTAACCACAACCAAGAATCCCTGCTAACAATGCCAATGTTTTCATTGAGGTGTTGCAGTCATATTGCAGCACTCGCAGCAGCAAATGATGAAAAAAATCCATCAGCTGAAGACAGATAAAACAAAGGAGAAAGGGAGCCAGCATGTCCCGAAACATGCGGCAGACAAATAGGAGACACTAGTTAGAGGCACTCTGCAGAATGTGGAACAGCGTTTCATCACCATGGCTGAAGTAGCAATTCTCCTAGAGCAGGAGAGGGCCAGAGCGCCAAAGGAAAGGTTCTATGCACGGAGACCTCCTTACTCGCTGAGAATACTTAGTAAACCATACCCAGAGAGATATGAACCGCGAATCTTCGCGCAGTACGATAGCAGGAAAGGAAGTGTCGTTGAGCATGTAAGCAAGTTCATTGATACTTTTGGCCCTTACGCGGCAGACGAGGACTTGTGTCTTCAAGAATTTTCTAATTCATTATGTGACCGTGCGTACACTTGGTACATCGGTCTAAAGCCAGGATCAATCCTGACTTGGGATGACATGGTAAATGTATTTTGCACTAAGTATTTCCACGGAGAAGAAATAGTAACGCTTGCGACCTTGTAGGCGACCAAACAAAGAACTGGTGAGGATTTGATGGAATACATCAAAAGGTTCAAGGACATAGCACTTGATTGCTATGACCAATGTGAAGAAAAGATGTTAGTGGAAATGTGTATGACAAAAAATCTAGAATGACGCGAAACATGAGTGCTGTGCCCTCGCAGGCAGAGTCCAGGCCAACAACGCCCCACCAACAGCAACCTAACCAGGCGGAAGGTGTTAACGGAATGGAGGCTGAACCCTAACCACAGCCAAGAATCCCCGCTGACAATGCCAATGTTTTCATTGAGGTGTTATAGTCATATTGCAGCACTTGCAGTAGCAAATGATGAAAAAAATCCATTAGCTGAAGACAGAAAAAAAAAAAAATGAGAAAGGGAGCCAGCATGTCCCGAAACATGCGGTAGACAAAGAGGAAACACTAGTTGGAGGCACTCTACAGAATGTGGAAAAGTGTTTCATAACCATGGTTGAAGTAGCAGCTCTCCTAGAGCAGGAGAGGGCCAAAGCGCCAAAGGAGAGGTTCTATGCACGGAGACCTCCTTACCCTCTGAGAATACTTAGTAAACCATACTCAGAGAGATATGAACCATGAATCTTCGCGCAGTACGATGGCAGGAAAGGAAGTGTCGTTGAGCATGTAAGCAAGTTCATTGATACTCTTGGCCCTTACGCGGCAAACGAGGACTTGTGTCTTTAAGAATTTTCTAAGTTATTATGTGACCGTGCGTACACTTGGTACATCGGTCTAAAGCTAGGATCAATCCTGACTTGGGATGACATGGTAGATGTATTTTGCAATAAGTATTTCCACGGAGAAGAAATAGTAACGCTTGCGACCTTGTAGGCGACCAAACAAAGAACTGGTGAGGATTTGATGGAATACATCAAAAGGTTCAAGGACATAGCACTTGATTGCTATGACCATTGTGAAGAAAAGAAGTTAGTGGAAATGTGTATGACAAACATGATCAGAGAATATAAAGCTGTCATGGAAAACTTGGAAATCTCCCAGTTTGCACAATTGTTACAAAAGGCCAGAAAGACTGCTCAGTCAGTAAGGCCGAGTTCTGAGAAAAGAAACGCCCCATAGGCCATGACAGTATCCACTAGCAAAAGAAAGAGGAAAGCTGTCGGAAAGGAGTACGACACCCCTCCGCCATTACCTTGCACTCCAAAGGAGTTGGACGTGCTGCTAGACAAGTGGATAGCAGACGGAGTCTTTAAGCCTAATCAAGTTTCTAGAGAGCCCACAGAAGAAAAACGGAGGGACCCACGCTTCTGCCACTTTCATAACTACATGCAACATCCTACCGCAGATTGGTGCACCGCAAAATCAAGAAAGAGACTCTGGAACTGACCCAGCCAGAAGTGCAAAGGAACCTTCTCCCAAATCACAAAGGGAAGGGTGTAGCAGTGGTCGTGATCTACGCAAACCCAGGGGAAGACGAAGAAGAGAATCCTACCCTGCCTACTACAGCAATTACCACGTTGCAAAAGAGTTCCTAATTCAAAAACTTGTTTGACCAGTTGGGGCTCATGACAAAAGAGCAAACGATAGCAACAGAAGCTTTGGTAAGCATTGCCTCTGGGGCCGAAATAGAATGCCTAACGGCAGAAGTCGCAGGTGACAGGGCTTTCCTACAGGAATCAAGTGAGATCACTTTCAGCGATGAAGATATGGAAGTGGGATACTCAGACCACAGAATGCCCCTTTACTTAGCAGTAGCCATAAACCAAATCCCCATCAAAAGAGCCTTGGTGGATACAGGCGCCTCTGTAAATCTCATCCCATTAAGCACTTTGTAAGCCGTGGGAATTTCAGAAAGAAAGATTTAAAGGTGTCCAATGGAAGTGACGGGGTTTGGAGGAAGGGGTGAGTACACCACAGGCCACATCCAACTATGGCTAAAGGTGGGACCAATAGCCTCCCCAGCCCGCTTCCATATGGTAAAAACAGAAGTCTCATACCACGTACTTCTGGGTAGACCATGGCTACATAAACATAGCTTAGTCTTGTCCACCTATCATCAGTGCGTAAAGGGAAGATTGAATGACAAAATGATGCGTATAGCGGTCAACCCATCACCGTTTGAGTAGGCAGAGGCCCATCTGGTGGAAACCATGTTTTATGACCAATGGGCGCCATTTAGAAAGA
This sequence comes from Lithocarpus polystachyus, assembly GCA_033629205.1. Classification (NCBI taxonomy): domain Eukaryota; kingdom Viridiplantae; phylum Streptophyta; class Magnoliopsida; order Fagales; family Fagaceae; genus Lithocarpus; species Lithocarpus polystachyus. Next base: position 40,397,145 of record CM066171.1, on the reverse strand, counting down.
GCTCAATGTCAAAGCCACAAGGAACCTTCATACCTAGATAGGAAGACATCCGAATTGATCTGGACCCTGATTTGAGGGAGTTGCTATCGTAGAAAAGGAAAAGGAAGGAAGTGCCCATTATGGACTCAGATGACACACCACAATATTTCAGGGTTCGAGGCCCTGACGGCAGAATTATATACAAATTATGAAGGTGCGCGAGACTCACGTCTGATGCGCAAGCGGGCCCCAAACAAGCATGGCAGCACAAGAATTTGGTGTGCTACATGGTGCAAGAAAACTCACAAGAAACCAACGAAGAGAGAGATGAGAAAGTCGTAACAAAAAAAGGCGTACAGGTTGCAATAGAAGAAGAATTGGAAGAAGTTAACCTGAGGGCTGGCCCACAGGAACTAAGGCCCATCTCGATTAGTTCAAGACTGTCAGAAAAGGAGAAGTCAGAATTAATACCGTTGTTGAGAGAATTCAAAGATGTCTTTGCATGGGATTATAGTGAAATGCTAGGATTGGACCCTGGGCTAATGGTGCATACATTGAATGTGGACCCCAAGGCCAAGCCAGTGGCCCAGCCTGCAAGAGTTTTTCATACCGAGATCGAGGGGCAGATAGTCAAGGAATTGCAAAAATTGTTGGCCGCAAGCTTCACTAAGCTTATCTAGCATCCGTGATGGCTGTCCAATATAGTGCCAGTAAGAAAGAAGAATAGGCAAATAAGGTGTTGTGTAGACTTCAGGAATCTCAATAGAGCTTGCCCGAAAGATGAATTCTCACTGCCAAACATAGATCTACTGATAGATTCTACGGCAGGAAGTGTCATGTTTTCATTTATGGACGGATTCGGTGGATATAATCAGATCAGAATGGTGCTAAAGGATGCAGAAAAGACTGCTTTCAGAACGCCCATAGGCAACTTCTACTATACGGTGATGCCTTTCGGGTTAAAGAACGCAGGTACAACTTATCTACGGACTATGACGGCCATTTTCCACGACATGATGCATCAGGAATTGGAGGATTATTGGATGACATAGTCGTAAAGTCAAGAAAACGAGAGGAGCATGCCCAAGTATTAAAGAGAGTATTTGAAAGATGTAGAACTTTCAATTTAAGAATGAATCCCCTAAAATGTGCATTTGGAGTATCCTCTAGTAAATTCCTGGGTTTCTTGGTTCATAGCAGAGGAATAGATGTGGATCCAACCAAAGCTACAACTATAGCAGCAATGAGACCGCCGGCCACGGTGAAGGAGTCGAAAAGTTTCTTAGGAAAAGTCTCATACATTCGTAGATTCATCCCAAGATTAGCATCAATCACTTCGGCCTTCGCCAAGTTGCTCAAGAATGGGCAAAGTTTCGAATGGGCAGAAGCACTGTCACGACCCAAATCTATAGAACATGAATTTAGATGCACAACTAACCTACAGAACTTATATAACTCCATAAATAAAAAAATTAATCCAAAATAAATTAAACTCCAAGGAAATAGCGCTCTTAAATAAAAACCTCTTACAAAAGCCTAAACTCCACAAATTGGAAATAATCTCCACTAAAAAAAAAATTACAAAAAAATAAAAATAAAAATAAAGGTAGCAGAAATTCTGTAAGTCTTTATGTAACGACCCAAGGAAAAGCGCTAGCCACATCTGCGCTATACCTCAAAAGGACTAGTCAATATTGAAGCTCCTTGTAGTTGTTAATAAAGCCCAGATCTACCCAGTAAATACCCGATGTGGGACTCATCACACACCCACACACATCACACAATCAATCAATCAAATTGGGACATCACAATCTCCCCCACTTAAATCCCTAACGTCCTCGTTAGGGTCCACTTTGTGGGGTAATGTCTCCGAGTCCACACGGGGTTACCGGGTCGGCTCTGATACCATATGTAACGACCCAAGGAAAAGCGCTAGCCACATCTGCGCTATATCTCAAAAGGACTAGTCAATATTGAAGCTCCTTGTAGTTGTTAATAAAGCCCAGATCTACCCAGTAAATACCCGATGTGGGACTCATCACACACCCACACACATCACACAATCAATCAATCAAATTGGGGCATCACAATACTCATCTGTAACAACCCCGCCCCAAATGTGTAGATATTGTCCGCTTTGGGGCCCATACCCCCTCACGGTTTTGTTTTCCCCCAAAGCACACAGCAGTGGGAGAAAAGGCCTCTACACATTAAAGGGAGGTCATTCCTTATAAACACATTTTCATGTGCTTTCCTAGGCGATGTGGGATTCCATGGAATGCAAGACCCCCCTTTTGGGTCACTACAATCCACCCCCCTTACGGGCACACGCGTCCTCGCGTGTGGGGCCCACACTTCCGGCTAAGGCATGGCTCTGATACCATCTGTAACAACCCCGCCCCAAATGTGTAGATATTGTCCACTTTGGGGCCTATACCCCCTCACGGTTTTGTTTTCCCCCAAAGCACACAGTAGTGGGAGAAAAGGCCTCTGCACATTAAAGGGAGGTCATTCCTTATAAACACATTTTCATGTGCTTTCCTAGGCGATGTGGGATTCCATGGAATGCAAGACCCCCCTTTTGGGTCACTACAAGCACAGTAGATGGCCTTCAAAAGGTTACAGCAGATCATGATGAACCTCCCTACTATGAAAACCCCAATCTACGGAAAGCCATTGCTGCTCTACTTAGCCACCAACTCGTATGTCATAGGGGCGTTGATTGCCCAAGAAGATGAAGGTGGTGTAAAGCATCCAGTCTATTACATCAGCCGTGCCCTGAAGGACACGGAGACTCGTTATCCAAGAGCAGAAAGGGCATGCTTGGCTATAATATATGCCTCACAAAGGCTACACCATTATTTTCTAGCTTACAGAGTGTGGCTGATGATCAAGTCTCATGCAATCAAAGCTTTGTTACAGCAACCAACTCTTTTCGGTAGAATATCCCAGTGGTTGCTACAATTATCACAGTATGACGTGAGAACGGGAATGCCCAAGGTGGTAAAAAGCCAACCAATAGCAGACTTGCTGGCATAATTCTCGGGAGACGAAGAATTCCTGTTGGATGACGAGGTTCCGGGGGAAGTAGCTATGGCAAAAGAAGTCCAAAAGTAGTGGGTAATGAAGTTTGATGGGTCTTCCACCACCCAATTAGGAGGAGTGGGAGTAGTCTTGTACCATAAGGAAGACAAGGTCGTGGCGCTTTCATTTAAATTAGAATTCCCTTGTTCAAATAACACAGCAGAATACGAGGCCTACCTAATGGGGTTTGCCACGGCCCTCAAAGTGGGGATCAAGCATTTAAAAGTAATGGGTGATTCGAACTTGGTGGTCTGCCAGGCCAAAGGAAGTTTCACCTTGAAGGAACCCATCTTAGCCCCGTACAGAATGATGGCCCAAAAGATGGAGGAAAGGTTCTCAACTTTCGAGATAGGGCATGCCCCAAGGAACGAGAACTGGTATGCGGATGCGTTGGCTGCACTAGGCTCACAGATAATTTTTGAAGGAGTTAATTATAGAAACCTTGAAGGAAAGGTTCCAAGAGGAACTATGCAAAGAAGATTGAAGGATTGCTATAAAGGTAGCCTTGATGAAGAGAGAAGATATAGCAGAATTAAAGGTGCCAAAAGACTACACCGTGGTAAGAGGAGAGCTGTACTGCAGAATGCGAGGCAGGGTCTTGTCTAGATGTGTGGGGCAAAAGGAGGCCCAAAGGAAGTCTTTACCACAGACTGCAAAGGGCGGGCTTTTATTGGCCAAGTATGAGTAAAGATGCAAATCAAGCTCAAACCCAATGTGGAGCCTGCTAACTTGCAGCAGATAGAGAAGAGAGTTATGTCGTGTTCACCAGTGAAGACTGGAGAAGCCTATTCATGCAGTACCTGACAAAAGGCATCCTACCACAAAAGCATGGTGAAAGATACAAACTGAAGAGACTAGCGACACGATATTTTTTGCATGACAAAGTCCTTTTTAAGAAAGGATATGATGAGGACCCGCTGTGTTGCTTGGGCCCTGAGGAAGCAAATGAAATGATGAAGGAAGTGCACGCAGGAGAGTTTGGGGAGCACCAGGGAAAAAAGTTGTATAGGTGCCTACTACAAATGGGTTACTACTGACCCACCATGAAAAGAGACACAGCAAAACTCGTAAAAAAATGCCACAGTTGCCAAGTACAAGCCAACCTGATTTACACTCATTCGCAAAACTTACGGCATGGTCACCCCATGGCCCTTTCACACTTGGGGGCTTGATTTGGTGGGACTGATTAATCCACCATCGCACAAGTACATATGGATCTCGGTTGCTATGAAGTATTTCACCAAATGGGTAGAGGCAGTACCACTTCGCAAAGCCACAGGAGGTGCAATGGCAAACTTCATCATGGAGAACATAATTGTCAGTTTAGAGTGCCCCATAGAATTATTAATGACAATGGCACACCCTTTGTCAACAGTGACGTAAGAAAAATGCTGGAATTCTACCTAGTCAAGCACTATCGGTCATCGCCATATTACCCTTAAAGGAATGGGTAGGCAGAAGCAACAAACAAGACACTCAAAAAAATTATCAGTAAAATGAGCCAGGAGTACATGGGAGGATGGGCAATGCATCTGCCAGACGCTCTTTGGGCCTACAAAAATTCGCCAAAGTCCGCCACAGGGCTTTCACCCTTTTCTTTGGTCTACGGAATAGAAGTGATAAGTCCAACATAATTAATGACTCCCTCTTTGAGAATTATGTAGATGTGAAAGAAAGAAAAGGAGAAGGAAATCTTTATGGCAGAAAGATGTGAGGACTTAGAAGGACTTGATGAGAAGAGAGAAGAAGCCCAGGAAGCCGCAGATATAGACAAAGGATGACAGAAGCTTATGGCAGGATGACTAAAGAAAGAGTGTTCGCACAAGGGCAGCTCGTGTTCGCAAGACCATCTAAGTTTTCACCAAAGTAGGAGGGACCCTTTGTGATAAGAGAGGCGCATACGAGTAGGTATTATCGTCTGACCCAGACGAATGGCAAAGACCTGACGGATCCTCTCAATGGCAAGTGGCTAAAATGTTATTACGCCATTAAAAAAAAAAAAGGTTGTGTAGTTATCCCTTTCCATGCTTAGTAGACTTTATGTTTCCTTCAAGTGACTATGTCACAAAAACAAAGTTGTAATATGCTTTTGTCAATGAAAAACTACAAGTATTGTAAAAGCACATTATCATAGTCATAGCAAGAAGTCATAGTTATAACAAAAGTAGTAATAGAGTGTAGCATCATAATTACAAACCCAAACTATGGCAGCTATATCAAGACTTGCTGAATAAGTACTAGGAAGACAAGAAATGTGCTAAGTAGAGAAATAAAGGAAGGAAAACAAAAGGGAACTGCATACTCTCAAGGAAGTCTGGAAATAAGGGACTGATCTCTAAAGTGACTGGACCCACCAATGCTAGAAAGAAGGCACTCACGACAACCCTCCAAGTCTTCCACCTCCTTCGTCAGAATCTCCAGACGCGCATTAATGGCATCAACAACAGGCTGAACACTCCTTTTAAAGAAGGCTTGGGGAATCTCACGAAGATGATCTAGGATGAACTCCACGGTAAAGCCCATACTGATAAGCTCTTGTACCGTAGCCCTCCACTACAGGATCCTCTCAGTGGAGACAGTGTCAACAAAGTTATGCTAAATATCGTTCATCACACTCCTTAATAGCTTCAAAAGGTGCCCCTAACAGAATGGCCAAGAAAAAAACCTCTGCATGAAGTTACCACGACTGCAATAGACCGCCTCCAAATCAAAAAAGCAATCCTCAGGAACTCTGAAGCCATGGAAGTCAACATAGGGAGGCCCAGAACCCCAAAAGTCTGCAAGATCGAGGTCATTGACCTCAAGCTGATCAAAACACGCAAAGAAGGCCGCAGCCCCACTCACAGGGTTCGAAATCATGGAAAAACTACTACCTACCTCAAACTGAGAAAGGATGGTGGGGGTCAGACCTGGTAAACATGGAGTGTGATATGAGAAACCATGAAGGAAGCAGAATGAGCCTACGAGGAAGGAACCTAAAAAAAAAGGAAGAGAAAAAAAAAAAAAAAAAATATATATATATATATATATGTAGTAAGGGGAGGGGAAGACTTACCAGGACCTGTGGGGGTAGTAGGAACAGCATAAACGGGCGCAGGAGATATGGCAGAAGTTGATGATGCTGCAGGAATGGCAGGAACGGGCACTACAGGCGTGGCAGGAGAAGTGGTTGTAGGCAATGCAACTCCTGGCTCCTTGAAAGCCTCTACAATTAGGAGAACAAATATACAAAATGAGGAGATGGCGTCAGAGAAGATATGTACATATATATATATATATATATATATATATAAGGAAGAGAAGGGAAGAGGAATTTCACAAGATAAAGGAGAATACATACCCATAAACTCGACCTCATGATCACCCTTCTCCTCCTCATCAAACTCAGACACCTTCTTCTTCATGGCGGGCTCGTCATTAGGGTCCTTAAGAGCCTCCTTAAAATCTTTGAAGGATAAGTTTGCATCAGGCCCACGAGTAGCAAAACTAGGAATGGAAGAAGGGGTAATCACTAAAGAGGAACCATCCTTCACAGCCTGAGATAGAGCCGCGAAGGGATCGCTGGTGGAAATGATGAGAGGTGTAGCAGGAGAAACAGCCTCGGTCTGAGCAGCAGCAGCAGGGATGGGTCCCTTTTCAGGAGTAAGTATCTCGGCAAGAATAGGAGTGGTCTCACTAGCCCTCTTAATATGAGTACCCTCGTCTATGGGTACCAGCTCAGTGGAAGGGGTAGGAGCCTTAGTAGGAACTCCCTGTGCAGTAGCAGGAGTGGTAGAAGCCGTAGTCTCAAACACCACATCAGCCCTATCAAAGAAGCCTTCCATGGGTGTACCTATAGAGGCAGAAATCTCCTCGGCCGTGGGGTGATATATGGAGATAGGCTTGAGCTCGGCCTGAAGAACACAAGGACGAAAAAATAAAGAAAAATGGGGGATGTGCGTGTAATCGTTGACAAAAAGAGAAGGACGAAAAAAAAAAAAAAAAAAGGGAAGGGGGAAACGGGTAAACAGTGACATGGAGCAAGGGAAAAATGTGCACAAAAAGAAAAAAAAAAAGGGAAGAATGGAGGAATACCTTAAACTCTGGCTCATCAAGTGAAATAGGACGGGTGGCAGATGAATCCTCCTTGTGCTTAAACTGCAGAAGAGAAAAGGGTACAAGAAGAAGGAAATGAGACAACAATTATACAGAGTTAGCCATAGGAAGAGCCATATACAAAAATAATGAAGGTAAAGGAAGGTTAGAGATAACATACTCTCGGCTCAGTAGGGGTAGGTGCGAGAGGAGGAGACGGTTTCCTTTTGCTGCCTTAGGTCCTGCTGGAAGATGAAGCGTCAACAGATGGCTGTGGAATAGTAGACCTAAACTTGCCTGCAGTAGGGCGCCTGCTGGAACGAGTACGAGCAGAAAAGGAGGAGGGGATCTCTCTAAAACTACGTTACTCATAGGAAGAAGGTCACTCTCGAAAGGTACGATGTCCGAACAAGTCTCAGAAGAATCATCACCCTTCTTTTTCTTCTTCACAGACTTAGACTTGGCAGAACCCTTCTTCACAGGCCCGGAAATGTTAGTCACCTTCACCTTTTTTTCCCAACCCGCAAGATAATCACCGTCATGCCAGAACCACCCTTTCTCTTCCTCAATCCACTCGAATATAGCAGATCGACTCTGCTTTCTAGCATACGCCAACACAAACTTAGAAGGCAGGAGTAATCGAGGATTAGTAGAGACAACTGCACCAAGCTCGTCAGGGGGAATAAGAGAAAACCCGCGGCTACCCAATAGCTCCTTCTCAAATGAGGTCATCACAGCCTGCCAATACATAGCAGTAGTACAAACACCCTCCCTCTGTGAACCTGGAACAGTAATGGCAGTAAAACACTTACTCCAAAACTCAAAAGCCGTGTGTCGCAGGAATGGTCGAACAGAAGTAGGGAACTCCATAAGGGAAGAAAGGCCATTTGGAATATCCCGGTCCAGCCCAAACTGCCTCTTCACTCTATTAGCAAGATAGTGCACAAACCTAACACCCTCATCATCCAAATAAGGCAACCACCCAGCATTGGTGGCTGTCAAGTAAGTGATAGCCCTCTCTTTGAAGCCAGTCAAGGGGGTAGTAGTCCCAGTAGTATCAACAAACGGAGCCATTACAAAATCGACAAATGTGTAACCCGTGCTTAAGTTCCTATAAGCCCTCTATGAGAACCCAACTCCTTTATCAAAAAACTCAACAACAGGATGATCAATTGGCTTCAAACTAGCCCAACGAAAAGCTAAAGGAAAGTCAAACTCAAACCTATTGCAAAAACCAGTAATGACTCTCGGGCATGACTGATACTTCTCCTTAGCGAAGTGGACGGGTCTACACTTCGCCAAGTGTCTAGCGCAGCGCTTATACAACAAATTCTACAAGATGGTTCTATGGATGGAGGTAGTAACTATGTGACAAGAATTTGCCTGATCCTTATCACTCCGTAGAATATCCAACTACACATACAAATGCCCCAAGAACATAGGTGCCAGTGGCAGACTCACCCCGGCAGATATCTTAATGGCTAATCGGAAATACAAAGGCTTTACAGCATAATGGGGATGAGAGTCGAAGATAAACTTACAAAACCAAAATGTGATGAAAGCCGCAAGGCGAGCGGCAACAGAAATTTTTGGAGGAGGAACTAACCCAATAAGACAACTTTGCGTTGCCACTCATTCTCTTCCTCAACTCGGCCTCCACGGCCTCTTCTTCTGGGGAAAACTCCAAAGGATCAAGGTCAATGTCGCCAAGAATAGGCAAGAGCAATTGACTCGGCACATCTTCAAGAGTCACGGTGATCTCACCGCAGGAAAGAAAGAAAGTATGGGTGGCAGTGCACCACCTGCGGACTAAGTGGCGAAGGTTGAAGAGATTCCTATAGTTGGATAAGCAACAGGAGGAAACAATAGCCTTCAACACACCAGCCCGCGTAGCGACTCCATAAAGGCCTTGTCGAACAATTCCCTATCCACCCACTCCCTCCAACCCGAGGCAATGCTTGATCCAAACTCGTAGAGAATAGGCACAGAGAGTGAAGTACCTTGACGGATGATGAGGTCTGGAATCGAAGAAACCAATGGAGCCCAAGACACGTCTGTGTTGCGATGGCAAAGGGCAAGCCACACACGGCCCGGCGGCGGGAACTTTTGGGAAGTGGACATGAGCATCATACCAAGGGTCAATGAGAGGAGTGCACTCGCTGTCAGGGTCACGCCGTTCTTCCTCCTCATCGGAATGGTCTGATCCGGAATATGCATTCTCTTCGCCTACCTCTCGCGTGGAGGGGTCATTGGAGACGATTTCCTTCCCTTTACGGTGGGAAGAACCTGGAATTTTGGCTGGCATCATGATGAGTTTGTTAATCAGAGTAGATGGTTGATGGTATGGTGTTTGGGAAAGAAGATAAGTGAAGGATGGAGAGAGGAAAGAGCATTTGTGTTGGAAATATGAAGGGACCCTTTCTTAAATATCAGCATCATCAATGTTGACATGAAAGGATGCGATGGGTCAGCCATTAGTTAAGGGAAGGAATTAATGAAGCGAAGGCCATGTTTTAAAATGGCTGCTAAATTGGGAAATTCAAAGAGACGACACTGTTCGTGGCAAGAAACAATATATATATATATATATATATAAATAAATAAATAAATAAATAAATAAATAAATAGATATATAAGTTGGAGTCCACTGTTCGAAAAAAGCCCGCAAAGGAAGAAAAGGAGAAGAGGCAGGGAGGACAAGGAAGTCTTTTATTCACATATGAACCGCATGAGCGTTTCATATGCTCAGGGGGCTAAATGTTGATATTCATTTTCGAAGGTCTAGTAGCAGGAAGAAGCCCAACAACGGGGGCAAGAAAAGAGTTGGTGGATTGATAAAGAAAAAGAATCATTAAGCTCGAGTGGCAGGAATAATGGATCATGGACGTAGGAGGTAAATAAATGGGTCTTGAGGAAAGTAAGATGGGCCAGAGGGGGCCCAGAGAAGGTAGTGGTAAACCCATGGACATTATGTGATGTAGAAAAGTAAGAATAGGCCACAACAAGCCCCAGGTAATAAAGTGAGAAAGTAAGGGGTCATGGCAAGCCCATAAATCCCAAAAATGAAGAATGAAGTAGTTGGCCGAGGAAGCCCAAAAAAGTTAGCAAGGTGCCCATAGGTATGTAGAATGAGAAACGGGCCGAGGACGCCCAATGGGAACAAATGGGTCAAGGATGCCCAAATAGAAAGGAATGAGACAAAAGAACCCACAAGCAGCAAGTGACCGTGCTAGGTCATTAAAAAGGAGCTGGGCAGCAGGCCCAAAAAGGCCCAACAGGTGCAAATTAAGTAAAATCACGACAAATGCAGCAAAGCAGTATGGTAGAAAATGGCAGCAGGGCTGCGGAAAGAAGAACGAATGGGCTTAAGAAAGGAAGGCCCACAGTCAAGCAAGGCCCAATCCTTGAAAGAGGCGGGCTATAAGGAATAAGAAATCAGAGGGTTCATGTCGTAAAAGGTCAAGGATAAGCGACAAAATGTACAAACGAGCCTTCAGACCACGACAAACGCATGTACAACAGACAAACTTTGGACGAATGCAGGAGTAAAGCACGCGTAAAGGCCAGGCTCTACCAACTTGTACCCAGCCAATACAGGGGTGGTGTGTTATGGGTCAGAGGTAAGAAAGGGTATGGTCTAGCAGTGAGGAGAAGGGGGAGCCTATTCTAGATTTCCCGCTCAAGCTCTTTTAGGAGAAATGTCCTGCTGGGATGACATACCACCCAAAAAAGGAAGGATGAGCTGGAACTACTAAGTGCATGCCATGAGGGATAGGGAGAGAGAACACTCATACCATAGCAGACTAGCATGCCACGGTGAGCAAAAAAACAAAATAATCTTCTTTGTCTAGCAACAAGGATTGGCACGGTCAGCACAGGTAAGTGGTGGTGGCTAGGCAGCTGACAAACCTGTGGTGGTCGACAAGGACACTCAGACCAGGCAAAGGTTGTTAAGGGTTAAAATGGTAAAAAAGCAGTCACAACAGGCAGTATAAAAAGGTCCTCAGCCGTGTGCAGCGGGCACGACAGAACAGTAGGAATCACCCCAAGAGTAATCACTATCGTATCATACTAGGAAAACACAAAAATAATGAAAGAAATAGAGGAAAGAAAGCGAAATAGGGAGAAGTAAGGAAAAGAAACAGAGAGTTAAACAAAATATAAGGAAGAGATAGATTGGAGTGGCAGACATGCACGAATAGGCTCTTTTCCCCTTTTCTCCCTCTTAAAGCCTACTCTCTGCTGAAGATAGCAAATCTTATTGGGTGCATGCCATTCAGGTCTGTTCTCTCAAAGTGAGTAATTCCTGTGGTAGGATTCTCCTGCGAGGTTACCCACGTTGAGGAAATGGTTCCCTCCTTAGCCTCAGCCCTATGATGAAATCGAACATGGTAGATTAGTCGCTTTTTCTTTGATTTTATGAACTAATATTGTCATTCCTCGTCCCATGTTTGTCATTCCCATTTGTGACATGTTATTTCTTTCCGCTTCGACTGTTTGCTTAATTTGTTTAACAATAGCGTTGTTCACATATTATTGTCTTACCCACCTGCCATAGCTTTTCATAGTAACTTCGCCTGCCATGGGCATGTGACTAAGGTTTCGGCAAATAGAGCATAGTTTGTGCGCAAGCCGGGCTAAAGTGAGTTGCAGTGGGACTGGTCCCGATTCTCTTATACAGAACACTTGGGCTTAGCACGGCAAGAGGCAGTCTAGCCTAGGAATCACAAAAGGCCCACCACAAAGGACATTTTTTTTTTATTTGATGAAGTTTATAAATCGAATTGAAATTTGCTAATATGTAAATTAGAAATTAATGAATAGATATTAAATATAATTTTAAATTTCCATTTTTTTTATAGATGTTCGTGACTTTTTGTTATATTTTTATACTAGCTGTATTTATATATGATTTTTTTTTCACCTTCTCATTTTTCTTTTTGTTACACATATTGGAGTAGAATTGTACCGTGTGCCTATGCACATGCATGCATTACCATTCTCTCGACTCACGTTGCATTCTTTCACCTTCATATTAAATGTTATATATATGAAGGCTCAAGCAAATAAAAATGAAGTTAATGTTTTGTTCTTTATTTGTACTCCCCTTTCTTTGGACTAGCAAATAACGTTAAAAGTTTAATTTGTATTAATGGAGGCGAATTACGAACATATTTAGGTGTTTATCAGCACATAAGAGCTATAATTATGTGATGGATATACAAGTAAAGCACTCAAACCCACATCATGTATCAAATTCAAAGTCAGTGTACAGAAGAAACCTTACAAAGTAGAGGCATACCCCAACACCTAAGTGAGGATGGCCATGGAATTGAAAACTGTTCTTTAACTTAATTGTTAAAAAAGTGGATGTGAAAATAGCTCCTAAAAACTCTCAGTGAAAATTTCTCTGACGCAAGGTGAGGGCCTTCAAACCTTAGCTGCTCAGTAGAAGGTCGTGCCTACCCTTCGGGTATAGGCTGATACAGTTCTCCATGCGTGGTTTTCCGCTAACGTAGTGAGCAGTAGTCTTTAGAGAGTGTTGTAGTTACTATCCTTTCTCTGTTTTAGAGATAGTAAAACAAAATGGAAGATCTATCAGTGATGTGGAAAAAACTTTCTTTGTCAGAAGAGGAGAGGAGTGAGTATAGTGGTCAGACAATAGAAACACTTGGGGGAAAGGTCATCACGGCTAAGTTTTTACACGACGAGTTTTTAATTTGTAGGCCGTTACTCGAACTTTTAAACAGTTATGGTCAACAAAAAAGGGTTTTGAAGTTAAAGATATAGGAAACCATGTTGTTCTCTTTGTGTTTTCTGACAAATCGGATGCGGATAGGGTTCTGTTGGGTGAACCATGGAGTTATGATAAGTATCTAGTTTCTCTTCGCAGGTTGGAGAAGAATGGTGTAGTCAAGGATATGGTGTTTGATAGAACGGCCTTCTGGGTTCAAATTCACGATATTCCCGTGTGTAATATAACTCCAAAAGCGACTGCGAAGATTGGTAAGGGCTGCGGTGAAGTCCAACCAGGAATTCGAGAATGGGGCAATCAAGACGGTAGCACCTTTATGAGGATTAGAGTTTAGGTTAATACCTCAAAACCGCTATGTCGTGGACGAAAACTCCGCAATGAGGATGGGGAAACCGGATGGATAAGATTTAAATATGAACAGTTGCTGATCATATGCTATTGGTGTGGCGGACTAACTCGTAGTGACAAAGACTGTAAGCTCTGGATAAGAAGTAACGGGTCTCTGACCGAGAATGATAGAAATTTCAGTGTGTGGCTTTGTGCCCCACTGTTCAATACAAGGAAATGCTCTACGATCCTGGTGGGGGGTGAAGAGGAAGACAGACGTGGTGGTAATGTACAGGAGGTGGATGGGAAGGAGGATGAAGTGTTGGGGAGTCGAAGTGTGGATTGGAGTGACGCAGAACACGACGGGAAACGTTGGCGAAAGGAGGGGGACATTGTGCAGGACTCCACTAGAAAGGAAACTTGCGTGATCATAGGAGCTAAAATTAATGAGCTGAGTGATTCTAGTAAAGTAACAAATTTTCAGGATACATTATGCGGGATTGACGCTGCCATTTCAAAGTTTGAGCGGTCAGTGGTGGACTTTAAGTCAAGTGGGCCTGTATCAATTCTGGGCCTTGCCGAAGCACAAAGCCCAACAAAATATTTGGAAGATGTGGGCTGTATTTTAAGTGAGGATGAGGAGATGATTGCTACGAACAGTCCACTAGGATCTAAGAATAAGCCCCGTGGCTGGAAGAGGTTAGTGCAAGACCGGTCCCTTGCGGAAGCCTATATCACATCCATGCAGAGGAAGAGAAATTTACGTGATAAAGTGAATGAAGATGAAGTCAGTATTATGGGAAAGAAGATCTGTACTATTGACAAAAACCAAAAGCAAATGGCGGAGGCTGTAAGACAGCCCCGCCGAGAGCAATGAGTTGCCTCGCTTGGAACTACCACGGGCTTGGGAACCCATTGGCAGAGGACGAGCTTGAAGACATTATTTGAGCACAAGATCCCCTAGTTGTTTTCTTGTCAAAGACCTGGTCTGAAAGGAAGCAGTTAGAAAAGATACGGTGTAAGATCAAGTATGCAGGCTTGTTTACTGTTCCTAGTCAGGGTAGGGGCGGTGGGTTGGCTCTATGTGGAAAACAGATTTTACGGTATGGGTTGACAGCTTCTCAAAGTATCATATAGACGTAGTAGTGAATGGGACAACAACGAAACCTTGGCGCTTTACCAAATTTTATGGAGAGCCAAATACCAGTTATAGGGAGGAAGCTTGGAGTATGCTACGCATGTTAAGGTCAAAACCGCACTTACCGTGGTGTTGTATGGGTGACTTTAACGAATTACTACAGACTGAAGAGAAGAGAGGAGCTAGAATCAGATCGAACGCTCAGATGCAAGCTTTCCATGATGTGTTGGATTCTTGCGGTTTTGTAGATCTTAGCTTCACTGATCCAGAATTTACTTGGCATAGTAGGAGACATGGAATCCTAATCTGGGAACGGTTAGACAGGGGGGTGGCAAACTATGATTAGTTAGCAAAATTCCCAGCTGCTACCATTTGCCATCTTCATTGTTTCTCATTAGACCATTGCCCCATAAAGGTGGTTTTTGATCCCAACAATGAATCACAATGATGGTTTTGACGGCCTTTTCGATTCGAAGAGATGTGGTTGGCAGACAGAGGATGTAGTGAGATGGTCATAAAAGCCTGGGAAACTCAACAAGAAGGTACCCCGATGTTCAAAGTGTCTAAGAAATTCAAGAAGTGTAAAAAGATGCTTAAGTCATGGAGCAAAGACCACTTCGGTAGTGTTAAGAAACAGATTGCCATGAAGAAGGAGTTGCTATGGAAAGCTGAAGAGGAAGCAGCTAAAGCAGAGAATTATGGGGTTGTGAGCCAACTTCGAAGAGAGCTTAATGTTTTGCTTGATAAAGAAAGTAGAATGTGGCAACAAAGAGCAAGAACACAATGGGTAGCAAAGGGAGACAAAAACACTAGATATTTCCATGGAATGGCTACTCAAAGGAAGAGAAGGAACTTTATTAAAGGAATCAAAGATGCTGATGGGGTTTGGCAGACTGATGATGGTGTGGTTTCGGGTGTTTTTGTGGAGTTCAATGAAAGATTATTTACCCAGTCAGACCCTAATGATCTTGACTGAGTCCTTGAAGGAGTAAATAGGGTGGTTACAGCAGACATGAATGCCAAGCTGGTGAAGCCATACATTATGGAAGAAATTGATGTAGCCATCAACCAAATGGCACTGTTGAAGGTGCCAGGTCCAGATGGGATGCCTCCTCTCTTTTACCAGTCCTTTTGGCAAACTATTGGTCCGAAAGTGTCAAAAGCAGTCCTATCTTGCCTAAATTCTGGTACTCTTCTAAAATCTATAAATCATACCTTCATTACCTTGATTCCTAAAGTGAGTAATCCAGAAAATGTTTTGGAGTTTAGACCTACTAGTTTATGCAATGTGATTTATAAAATTATTAGCAAAGTCATTGCAAATCGTCTTAAACCCTTCCTAAATTCTATAGTTTCAGAAGCCTAAAGTGCTTTCATTGCTGATAGACTTATCACGGATAATATCTTGATAGCTTTTGAGTCTTTGCACTATATGAAAACTCAAAGATCCGGTAAAGAGGGTTTTATGGCCTTGAAGCTAGATATGAGCAAGGCCTATGACAGAGTGGAGTGGAGTTCCTTGGAAAAAATCATGGTGAAAATGGGGTTTTAAGATTCTTGGGTGACTATGATCATGCAATGTGTAACCACAGTGACTTATTCTATACTTTCAAATGGTGAACCAAAAGGGCTTATTCGACCTTTTAGAGGCTTGAGGCAAGGTGACCCCCTTTCCCTTTTTCTTTTCCTATTTTGCACGGAAGGACTGAATGGTCTTCTTAACAAAGCAGCGGATAATGGGGAGATTAGGGGTTTATCTTTATGTCGTTAGGGTCCAAAAATTACTCACCTCTTTTCTACAGACGATTGCCTTCTTTTTTGCAGGGCCAAAAAAGCAGAATGCCAAAAAATCCAACAGCTACTTGATTGGTACGAGGTTGCATCTGGTCAACTGGTAAACAAAGACAAAACCACTCTATTCTTTAGCCGAAATACACCGAAGGAGGTCCAATAAGAAATCAAGACTTTGCTCAGTGTGCCGTCTATCAAGCATTATGAAAAATATTTGGGCTTGCCGTCTTTTGTGGGAAGACAGAAAAAAGCTTGCTTCAACCAGATTAAAGAGTGGATTTGGGCAAAAATGCAAGGATGGAAGGAAAAACTACTTTCTCAAGCAAGGAAGGAAGTCATGATTAAGGCAGTGATTCAATCCATTCCTACCTATTCTATGAGTGTATTTCGGTTGCCTATTGGTTTGATTAAGGATGTTGAGGCAATAATCTGCAAATTTTGGTGGGGAAACCAAAATAATACAAGGAAAATGCAATGGGTGAAGTGGAGTACCTTATGTTCTCCCAAATCTTTAGGGGGCATGAGGTTTCGGGATCTTAGATAATTTAATGATGCTATCCTAGGAAAACAGGTTTGGAGACTTTACCATGAGAAGGACACACTGTTGTATAAAGTTTTTAAGCCGAAGTATTTCCCTTCGGGAAGCATTTTGGATGTTGACATCCTCGGAGTTCCTTTGCATGGAAAAGTATCTTTCAAGCTAGGGAGGTCATTGATAAAGGAGCACGATGGAGAATAGGAGATGGTGCATCTATCAATATATGGAAACACCGCTAGTTGGATTCTTCAGGGGGTGGTCAGATTGTATCTCCCTAACTTGACTCATCACTACTCACAGTAAAAGACCTTTTTATTCCAAACAAAAAATATGGAACAAGGAGCTTATTAATCAGAATTTTTTGCCATGGGAGGCAGAGAGCATTCAAAATATCCCGGTTAGCTTCTACCTGATGGAGGACTTGCTTATTTGGCCTCGAACTGCAGATGGGAGCTATTCAGTTAAGAGTGCCTATCAGTTGTTGTTCGCTAAGAACAGAACTTCACAACCCAATTCATCCAACTCGGAGGGTTGCAAGCCTTTATGGAATGGTATTTGTAAGTTGGAGGTTCCAAACAAAGTCAAGCATTTCATGTGGAGAGCTGCAAATGATTCGTTACCCACCAAACTTAATTTGTTTACAAGTTACATACTCCCTGACAATGTCTGTAGTCTATGTGAAGAGCATCTTGAGGACGCTATCCATTGTCTATGGTTTGTGTGATATGGTCAAATGTATTTGGCTCTCGGATCCTATCTTTAGTCTTCCTCGATCTAAACATTTTAGAAGCTTTGGTGATCTAGCTTCAGCAGTGTTGTCCGATACAAGCCCAGCTATTGTTGCTCTGTTTTCCATGGTTGCTTGGAGTATATGGATTAGAAGAAATAAACTAAGGGAGAGGCAACATGTTTGGGAGGTTGGGGAAATAGCACGAGCACGTGATTTGCTGCAAGAATTTTGGGATGTCCAAGAACGTCCCACTTGGCCTCTTGTTCAACGCACACGACAGAAGTGGGCCCCCCCAGTTGCAGGTATTTATAAGTTTAACTTTGATGGTGCTATATTTGAAAGTTTGGCGAGAGCAGGTTTGGGGGTGGTAGTGAGAGATGACTAGGGAATGATTATTGTTGCACTAAGCCAAAACATACAACTACCCAGCTCTGTGGACTTGGCAAAAGCATTGGCTACCCGGAGAGCTATTCTATTCGCTCAAGAGTTAAGAATAACGTGGTGGTGGAGGGTGATTCATTGAAGGTCATTATAGCTCTTAGAGCATCCACAGCAGTGGAGCTAAATTTTTAGCAATTTAGCTTCACCAAAAGCTACTTTATCTATTTTAACTACACACCCACTGCAGCAGTGGATCTATTTTAACTTCTAACACAATAAAATAATACAAACATCACAATAAAATAATATATTTTTACAATAAAATAATATACCCACTACCCAAAAAATATACACCACTCCACCTCTATCAGCCACAGTCACAGCCACAGCCACCACAACCACCACCACCACCACCACCAGTGGTCCACAGCAGAAAAAAAAAAAAAAAAAAAGAACAGGTCGGCGATGACCACAACCACGCCCACAACCACCACCACCACCGGTGGTCCACAGCAGGAAAAAAAAAAAAAAAAAAAGAGAACAGATCGGTGAAATGAGGACCGGCGATGGGCTTAGAGTGGGTCGGCCGAACAGATCGGCGATGACCACAACCACGCCCACAACCACCACCACCACCGGTGGTCCACAGCAGGAAAAAAAAAAAAAAAAAAAGAGAACAGATCGGTGAAACGAGGACTGGCGATGGGCTTGGGGTGGGTTGGCCGAACAGATCGGCAATGACCACAACCACGCCCACAATTACCACCAGCACCGATGGTCCACAGCAGGAAAAAAAAAAAAAAAAAAAAAAAAAAGAGAACAGATCGGCGATCGAGCTGACCGGCAATGGGGCTTGGGGTGGGTCGGCGATGGGGCTGAGGGATGAGGTAGACGAGGGAGTGGCCGGTGACCTTGAGAGAAAAAAAAAAAATTTTGAGGAAGAAAGAAGAAGGAAGAGAAGCCGGAGAGAGAGAGAGAGAGAGAGAGAGAATGAGAGATTTTTTAATAAGGAAGAGAGAGAAGGATAATAAAATTTTTTTTTTTTTTTTAGCTGTGTGCTACAGTGCACATTTATTTATAAATGTGCACTGTAGCACTTTAGCTATAATTTTAGCAAATGGCTCCACTGCTGCAGCCCTTCTTTTATGCTAAATAGCTATATTTTTAGCAATATAACTATTTAGCACCACTGCTGTGAGTGCTCTTAATAACCCAAAGCAGAATAGAACTCAGTGGGGACACATTATTGAAGATATTAAGAAAGCCAGCTTTTGTTTACAAGTTTGTAGTTTCAGTCATGTCAGTAGGGGGGGTAATAGTCTAGCCCACTCCCTAGCTAGAAGAGCAGTTTTAACTGCTGATACAGATGTGTGGTTAGAAGAACTACCACCAGATTTGGATGATGTTTTCTAGTCTGATTTACCTTAATAAAATTGACTTACCTGATTCTCAAAAAAAGAAAAAAAAGAAAAAAGAAAAGGGTTAAACATAAGGGTGTTAACATGGAAAGCACTTTGAAGTAAGTATGTTTTTTTAGGGGGTTAAAGTTTCAAGTAAGTATACTACTTTACTAAAAAATCAATCAAGAAACCGACATCCACTGATCCACATGATTACTTTTATGGTCTCTCTCTCTCTCACTTTCTCTCTCTCTCTCACACACACACACACACAGCGAGCGGGAACACAGTCACATACACAGTTGCTCGTGCATGCAGACATAGCTTACCTTTTAGTGTTACCAAGATATATAACGAAGTGAGTAAATGGCTCGTCTATCCTCTTCCATAAACTTTTGCGACTTTTTGGAGTTCGGAAGTACAATTGTCTATTTATGATCTCATTTTGGGTAAAATTCATTAGTGCATCAAAGTCTAGTTGGCAGTAAACTTGCTTCCAGTACATTAGCACGCTTTGTTCTATTCACAACTATGATCTTGTCATAACAAATAAAAGAAAGGGTGGATAGCACTTTCGGGAGTCCTACAGTGAACACCCTCCTGAAAACTCTGTTGTCACTGAATTATTTCACACACCACATATTATTGACTTCATTATCATCTCTTGTATCTCTAATTCAAACTGAAAAAAGAGGAACGTGTTTAGAGAGGGAGAGAGAGAGATGAAACAAACAAAGATGATAAAAGAAACAATTTTACAAACTTCATAAGCATGGACATTTGCCATTTGCTGAAACTGACAAACACTTCACTAAACTATACTAACATTTATATAACCAAAAGACAATCAGCAAATGGCAATCTTTAATGAGAAATAGAAATAAATAAAATGTGAAAATTGTTTTGTTGCACAATAGATTCATCTAGCTAGCGGGTGGAGTATTTTTCTTTAGTGCAAATTTGTGTTTGTTGTTGTGCATCCACACCTTGAGGACTCTCCTCTTGATCCTAGTCTCTTGGCAGAACTGCTGCACGGTAGATTCTTCTAGCTTCTGCATCTTCCACCCAGCCTTCTCTGCAAACACAACATCTTTTCCTTCTGTTCTTTTGTGAACTTGGTCCTAAACCTCTTTCTCACCTTTTCAGCTGGTCTTGCCACAACACCACATCCATCATCATCATCATCATCATCCTTCTCATCAGACTCTGTGGGGACTGATCCACTTTTGTAGGACACTATCAAGGAGTTTGCAGGGTACACTATTGGTAACCCCAGAATTGCATTGTTGAGTATCAAATGGGTGTGGTAACATTGAGAGGAACAGTGAGATTCTATCTCTTTCCTATGGAAGTTTCTGTGGCAGTTGCAGGCTGAACACTTGAGGGCTTCAATGGTGCCTTCATCTCCAGTACTTGGCATAAACTCACCACACCCATCAGTTGCATTCCCTCCAATTGTTGCTGCATGGTTCTTGAGGCATTCCTTGTACCTTACCACTTTCTTGTGGGGTCTGTGATCCTCCAAAGTTGGACTTGGACATGGAGGGCTTGCACTATTTGATTTTGAGGGTTGGGATTCTGAATAAGGAACTACGTGACCATTTCCTCCAGCATGAATGCAGCTTCTTGAAAATGGCATTTCCCCTTTTTGGGTTGAACTATTCATCTCTCTCTCCAATGTATTAAACGAATGGGAAGCTAATTTATCTTGGGATTCTTGGGACCCTTTGGAAATTATATTAGATCCTTTGGATCCTTGTTAACAAAAAAAGAACCTTTAGTTTTCTACTTTTAGCTGGTGGAAGAAATTCAAGGGACTTTCTTAAGAAAACTCAATTATAAATAAGGGGAGGAAGCTAAAATGATGGCCTAAATTCTTTTTTCATTGGAAACAGTATGAAATGGAAGAAAGAGATCCTAGCTAGATGATCAAATTAAGAGCATGAAAAAAAATTGCTGATAGATTCTTAAAGAGTTTAAGACATATGGACGAATAACATTCAACTTCTCTAAGATCTTGAGCTGAAAATGACAGGTTTTAAGAGGAATATACCTTTTTTCAGACGAGAGAGAGAAGAATAAGGACAAAAAATTGAATGAGTGAGGAAGCCTGCTGCAAGGAATAATTTCGATGCTGAATTTGGCAAGTGAAGCATCTGAAGCTCATTTATAAATGAGAAAGAGAGATTGGATCGAGTTTAATGGGCATAAAAAAGGTCTTTTTCTTTTAATGATAGTATAAAACCTAATAGGAGGAGTACTAATTTGTTACAGGGGAGAATTAAGGGAAAGGCAGAAAGTTGTAAATTAAGGACATTTAAAAAGGTTGCTTTGCTTGCAACACTATTAGATATCAAGCCTAAACCATGTATAGATGTCCTCTTCATCTTCTTCATTTGAATTTCACCCTACGAATAATTTGTGATCTTTTCAAAATAATTAATTCTAATTATAAATTTGCTCGCTTGTTTGGGACCTGCACTTGCATGCGCATTCTCAGTAATTGGCTAGTGAGTTCTAACTAATATCTGATTATATATTTTGAACCTCTCGTAATAGGGGTTTATGCTATCCTATTCCTAACCCTGGCCTGGCGTATGCTTGTGGTTGTGGTAGTAGCGTACGTTACTTTGGAATTTCTGACTGGAATGGGCTTGAAACTTGGGCCAAAGTTTGCATTTTGGGCTGTTGGACTTCACACACAGCATTGGCAGTGATTGGGGTTTTTTCTTTTCATTCTTGGGACTGGGGACCTTGGGTTTTGACCGGAATAAAATGGGGTGTATAATATACAATAGAGTTAACGACTCTGTTACATAAGAGATGAGTTTGAAAAAATTTTACTTGTTAAACCAAAATGTTGTTGTTCTAAAATACCCCAAAATTGTTCATGGGCATAGAGGCAGATTCTAAAACTTAGAGGGATGTAATTTGTTTTTTTAGAATGGATAGTTGGTGATGGTAGCAAAATTCATCCCTAGCATGATGATTGGCATCCTCAAGGGAGCTTAGCTATAATTGTGATGATCAGGCTATCTTTGCAGTACGTAATTATCCTTCCGCTAAGATATCTAGTCCTTATTAGATGGGCAAAGGCATTGGAGACTCCCTAGAACCCTTGATCAAAGGCTTATGCATCAGGGCTGTCAGCTTGAACAGATTTAAAGGAAGAAACTTTAGTCTGGGTTCATGCTACCAGTTACTGATTTTCTTGATATAGACGAGTTGATGTCCCCGCATAATGCATATATATATGCTATAAGTTTTATTATTATTATTTTTATTATTATTATTATTATTTTTTTATTTTACAAGATAGAATTCTACTCTAGCATAATTTGTGTGTGAAACTCCCTCCTGAAGACTTGAACCCCGACTCTTCCCCCCACACCCCACAAGCATTTATATTTGTGGCGTGACCATCGCACCAAGAGTGTGCGGTGGTGCTATAAGTTCATTTTGAATATTTTATTAAAAAATTAATTACTATTATAGTATTTAAGGAATTAATTCCAATTATATTGTACATATTACTGTTTTTTTTAGTAAATAGTAATACTTATTAGAACACACACGAAAATAGTAATAATAGTGTTTTAAACCGGGTTTATAATACATTATATATCCAGAGTACAACTACAAAATAGCCTACCCTTTGTAGTTGTAGACTGAGGTTATAAATTACGGACATTAGGCACATACAACCAATGTAGAATAAACATATTATTGTAAAGAAAGCAAATGTAAATTGCTATGATTATTATAATTAAGAATATGAAATAATTTCTTCTTTGAATCGAAAAATATTTAATTATTCCCACTAATTATTTTTTTATACAATTATTCCCACTAATTTAAGCACAAAGATGAAGGGAATTCTATTTTCTTTTTAAATAATGAGCCACAACGCATCACCTTAAGGCCTCGTTTGGAAGAAGGGAATAGAATGAAATGGAATAGAATGAAAATAATAATTTTAGAATACTCTTCCCTTTCCTTGTTTGAGAGTTTAATGGAGGGAATAGAAAGTTCATTCCATTGTTTGGGAGTTTAAGTAGGAGGGAATAGAATGGGTAAGAGGGAACATTCATTCCTCTCTATTCCCTTAAAACCTCAACTTTTCATTCCCCCGAAATTGGGAGGAATAAAAGGGAATGAAATTAGATTTAATGATTTTTTTACTAAAACTCCCAAAATACCCCTATATATTAAACCATTTATTTTAAAATAGGGATCTAATAGTAATATTGTCATAAAATGATTTCATTTCATTCCCTCCATGTTGCTCTCAAACAAAATTACTTACATTCTATTAATTTTCATATATTTATTTTAAAACATCCAATCTGATTACTAAATTCTATTTCATTCTATTCATTTCTCTACTTAAATACATTCTATTCTTTTTCATT
This sequence comes from Lithocarpus polystachyus, assembly GCA_033629205.1. Lineage (NCBI taxonomy): Eukaryota > Viridiplantae > Streptophyta > Magnoliopsida > Fagales > Fagaceae > Lithocarpus > Lithocarpus polystachyus. Next base: position 40,373,536 of record CM066171.1, on the reverse strand, counting down.
CCCTTATGATTATTTCATTCTATTTCATTGCATTTCCTTATGAATTCCCAAACGGTTATACACAAATTGATCTTCTAAGTTTCAACTTTTGTCATTTTAATGTTTTAAGTTTTAATTTTGTTATTTCAGTATTTTAATTTTTAATTTTTGTTAATTCAATTTTCTGCCAGGCCTCAATTTAAGCAGCGGTGTCAAGGGAGCAAAAACAATGCCGTTTAGGCTTTATTTATTTATTTATTTTTTATAATAATTTCGTAATTAAAATAAAATCAAAAACAACTTTAATTAAAAAAAAAAAAAAAAAACAATTGAGGCCGAGACAGAGGATTTTGGGGAGAAAGAAAGAGGGGGAAAGAGAGAAAGCGAGTCGAGACCGAGAGAGAAAGCGAGATCGAAACCGAGAGAGAGGGATTTCGGGAGGGGGGGAAGACAGACTGAGAATGAGAAGAGGTTTCGCGGTGGGCTAGGTTCTACTCCGGCAGCTCCGGCTCCGGCCAAGTGCAGCATTGGGTAAGTTCTGAAAACCCATCTTTTTTGCTTTGTGTTATGGTCTTATAGATGGGTTTTGTGCTAGATTCTGCTGTGTGTTATGATAACTTTTGATTTCATAAATTTGGCAACAAGAGGGGAGTGAACGAGTTCTGTAGCAATTATTTTCTTAATTGATTGGTTCTTCTTCTTTTCTTTCTTTCTTTTTTGTTTTAAAGATTGATTTTATGGTTACAATTGTTCTGAAAGCCAAATCAGATGCAAAATATGATGTTGTGGTTACAATTGTTCTGAAACTCAAATCAGATGCAAATTGATTTTATGGTTACAATTGTTCTGCTTTTGTTGGCTAGTACCTGTTCATTGAGGATTTTAGCTTTGTACTTTACTGATTTTACTGCAAATTAAGAAAGGAGCACGTACTACTATATACTAATAACAAAAAATAGTAGAATTTGGTATGGCAATCTGGAAGTGTAGGCGTATTGTGGCTAATTTCTGTAAGGGAGCAGTTTAATATCAGATGCAAGTTGTGTTTTAGATGAATATCATATGCAAGTTAAAAACTATTGCTTCTGTCCTGATATCCACATCCTCCACACCAACACCACAACCAACCAAATTCACAGCATCAACAACACTGACATCCCTGACTAACAATTGTTTTTGAATAGGGGTTGCATGTTCTACATAAATGTCTATTTTAGGATCAACAGGGTCAAGACACTTAAATAGTTCCTGAGTATCAGCATCATTGGTCAAATATCTTAGGCCATTGTGAAGATCCAACCCAAGCACAAGAAAATAAAACTGGACATAGTCCGACACCCTCAACTCCACACAATAATGCTTAACCTCCAGTACAGAAAAGCTGTCTAAATCCACATTATCATAGACTTTCACCTTACCACGTATATACTTCCTCTTAACTGAGTGGTGCAATACTCCATTGCTACTAATAGAGTGGCCTCTGTTGACTCTTCTCTGATTAGGGAAGGAGCAGGGGACATGAGAGACTGGGATGTTCGTTTTATTGGGGTCCTAATGATTGAGAGGCGGAGTTGGTGGATGATTTCTTTCGGTTTTTGGCAGCCAATTTACCTGTAGAGGATGATGGTGACCATTTGAGGTGGAAGTTGACAAAGAATGGGGATTTTAATATCTGCTCTCGTTTTTGCGTAGTTCTTCTTCCATTGTTTTTCCATAGAAAGTTATATGGAAGGTTAAGACACCTTGGCATGTCTCTTTCTTCGTTTGGACAGTTGATTGGGATAGGATTCTTTTTTTTTTTTTTTTTTTTTTTTTTTTTTTTTTTTATATAGGTAAGAAAGATGTATATTCAAAAAACTGCTAAATGCAAAGTAGCACCAGCATATCAAAAGTACAAAAAAAGATGGAAAAGCAAAAACATAAAAAAGCACTAATTACAAATAAGAAGAGAGCTAAGGAATAAAGGAAGGGAATTACTAGATGTGAGTCCCTAAGCCCTAGCCCAATCAAAAAGGGAACCAGAAAAGAGAGCAAGCAGTTGGTCATTAGATCTATCCAAATCCTCAAACGTCCGCCAATTGCATTTCCTCCAAATACACCACATCAATCACAACGGAACTAATTTGCGGATTAGGGGATTTGATTTTGTTGACTGGTGCATCATGTGTCGTTGTGGTGGGGAGACAATGGAATGTGTTGCTACATTGTCTCATCGTTGGTGGAGCTTTTGTCTTCGGTGCTTTTGGGATTGCGTGGGTTTTCTCAAGATCGGTTGCAAATTTCTTTTTTGGTTGTTGGAATTGGTTGGCGAAGCATTCATCTAGCATTTGGAATTTAGCTCCGTTTTGTTTGATGTGGTGTATTTGGAGGGAACGAACCAGTGGACTTTTGAAGACTTAGATCCGATGATAAGTTGCTTGCTTTTTTTACTGGTTCTCTTTTTGATTAGTCTAGGGCTTGGGGACTCACATCTAGTGAATTTCTCCCTTTGTTTCTTAGCTCTTTGTTTCTTTGTAATTAGTTTCTTTTTTCTGTTTGTTGCTTTTTCTCTTCTTTTGTAATCTTTGATATGCTTTGTGCTTCTTTGCATAAAGTAGTTTTTTGAATACACAACTTTCTTACTTATCAAAAAAAAAAAAAAAAAAAGAAGAAAAAGGTGAAATTCTGACCAAATCATCTTTCCTGTGAAAGTTGTAAATTAAAAAGTCAACACACAACACAAGTATTTTAGCCGACAAAGACAATGTTAAGTACCCCATACACACCAAAATATTAGCAGAAAAATAAAGTGCTAACTTCTAAGTACCCCACACAGCAAACAACTCAAAGTGGGGACCAACTTATTTCAAAACAATAAAACTGCACGTGAAGATGTTCAACAAATAGACAAATTAAGTAGATTATCCACACACAAAAAAAACAATATAAAGTAGATTATCTCAACGCATTTAATCTCACCCATCAGTTAACAGAGTCCAACATAAACAAACAAAATGAAAAAAAAAATACTTTTCAACAGAAAAAGTCGCTGGTTTTATATAACACACAGCAAAATCTAGCACAAAACCCATCTACTACTACCTATACCCAAAAAAACACAAATATAAATTCTAGGTTTTCATCACTTACCCAAAATTGTACTTGACCGGAGCTGGAGCTGATGGAGTTGACCCTAGCCTGCCGGAGTATACCCTAGCCAAGGTAGTGAAAGGCGAAAGGCACCCTTAAGGCGCCAAGGCCTTGTATCGCCCGAGGTGACGAGGCGCCAAAAAGGCGCTAGCCCGAGTGAAGCGAGGCGCCAAATTCTAAATATTGTTATTTTACATATAGGGTTCCAATCTAGAACTAAAAAGACTAATTCTATTTGACCCTATAAAAATATTTACAAAATCAGAGAAAGCCAATTTGTTGATAATAAAAGGCCAGGTTAATGAGTGCCCTCAGGGTATTAATGAACTACTTAAAAAAGTTTTTGATACCGCTTTCATGAAAAATATAAAAGGAAAAAAAAAATGTCCTAAGGGCATTGGTTTATGAAATATTTTTTATAAACTTTTATAGGAAAAGAAAAAAATAATTGATTTTTTTTTTTTTTTTTGCAGTTTTTTATATTTCCTATGAAAGTGTCCTAAGGGCACTCGTTAAGTGAACCCAATATAAAAAACTTTAAAAAAAATTGGTTTTTTTTTTTTTTTTTGGAAAGTTTTTAAAAATATTTCTTAAATTAATTTTCATAGGGAATTCATTAACTTTCCCATAATAAAATTAAAATTTTGAAGCCACTTTCTCTTGATAAATGAGTTTTTGGTCCCAAAAGCAGAGGAAATAGTGGATTCGAACTGATGACCTGCATGGATCTCCACTTCATAATAGCTAATAAATAATTTTTTGTCCATTATTATGTTGTTTTTGTTTCTTCCTTTAAATTAAGTCTTAGCAAAATTGTTATTTATTTATTTATTGATTTTTTAATTAGTGTTATTGTGGATAACTGAGTTGAAAGTTGAAAATTTTATCTGAATTTGTTATTATTAGAAAGAGTTGTTGATGATTTATTTTTATTTATTTATTTTTAATGTGTATAATTAGTTAAACTGTTACGGAATGAGTTCAAAGAGGAAAACTGGTGATTCGGTGTCGGAGGAAGGGTTTGGTTCGGAAGCAAAGAGGCAGAGAGTGGTGGAGAAGGAGGAGGAGGAGGTGGAGTCATCTCCATCGCCGCCGCCTCTTCCAATTGCAAATCCTCTTTCCGGATTAGCGAATTATGAGGATGATGAGGAGGAGGAGGAAGAAGAGAGGCAGATGGCTGAGCAAAATGGTGGTGGGGATGGAGTGGAGAATGGCAGTGGAGGTCAAGGAATAGAAGAGGAGGAAGAGGATCAAATTGAGCAAGGATATGGTCAAGGAAGGCGTAACCGTGAGGTTGAGCGCCGGAGGGACTGTCCTTATCTTGATACTGTTAATCGCCAGGTATACTGCTTGTCTTTGATGCTTAAGATAAATTTAAAAATGGGCTCTTTTTTTTTTCTTTTTTCTTTTTTTTCTTTTTTTTTTTTTTAACTACAATGTCAATTATTTGAATTAATTGTTAATGTTTTACAGGTTTTGGATTTTGATTTTGAGAAAACTTGTTTGTATATGCATTGTTAACTTCAGGCCTGTATCTATGTAAATGCTTTTCTAGTGTGTGTACAGCTCATTTTGATGAGTTACATAATTTTTTTTTTTTTTTTTTTTTTGGGGTTTTAAGTATTGTTTTTGGTTGCTATTCTGTGCTTTGCAGGTTTTGGATTTTGATTTTGAGAAGTTTTGCTCTGTCTCTCTGTCAAATTTGAATGTGTATGCCTGTTTGGTCTGTGGGAAGTATTATCAAGGAAGAGGGAAAAAGTCTCATGCATATACTCACAGCCTGGAAGCAGGCCACCATGTTTATATCAATCTTCGGACTGAGCAGGTTTATTGCCTTCCTGACGGATATGAAATTGACGACCCCTCATTAGATGACATTCGACATGTTCTGAATCCCAGGTGTGCTTATATTTTTGCAAAGTGCTTTCATTATATTTTTCCTTATCTATTTCATGCTGTCATACCCTCTATTAGCATATCTCTCTGCGTGCGTGTATGTGTATGTGTATGTGTGTATGTGTGCTTGTGTGTGCACAGCCACATGCATCCTATGGATGTGGATGTGATGGCTGTCAATTGGATATGTTTGCTTTGATCCTTGTGGATTACATTTTTCCTTTGAAAGAGAACCACCATGGTCTCTGTGTGCGTATGTGTGCTTGAGTGTGCACAGCCACATGCATCCTATGGATGTGGATTTGATGGCTGTCAATTGGATATGTTTCCTTTGATCCTTGTGGATTACACTTTTTCTTTGAAAGAGAACCACCGTGGTCAGCTTCATTAAGTTTCTCAGTACTATTTGTGATAGTAATATGCTATCTTTCATTCACACTGTATTTTATGTTTTATTTAAGAATTTAATTTAATGGATTATGTACTTTTAAGCACTTAATTGTTGATTATTTTTGGCTACTATATGCAGGTTTGCTAGGGAACAAGTGGAACAACTTGACAAGAACAAGCAGTGGTCTAGGGCACTTGATGGTTCTGATTACCTTCCAGGAATGGTACTTATTTTTGGCCTTAAACCACATTTCTGTTTTGTTGTTGGAGATTTTATATGATATTAAATGGGACCTTTTGAAGTGTTAATCATGATTTTGGCAAATTTCAGGTGGGGCTTAACAACATTAAAGAGACAGATTTTGTGAATGTCACAATACAATCTTTGACGAGAGTTACTCCTTTAAGGAATTTTTTCCTTATCCCTGAAAATTATAAACACTGCAAATCTCCACTTGTTCATCGATTTGGAGAACTCACAAGAAAGATCTGGCATACAAGGAACTTTAAAGGACAGGTATGTTCCCAGTCTGTCACATTGAGTTAATGATTCTTGAACATGAAATTCATATTTATCAATATTCTTAATGTTTTACAGGTAAGCCCACATGAGTTTCTACAGGCAATTATGAAAGCCAGTAAAAAAAGGTTTCGGATTGGTGCGCAGTCTGATCCAGTTGAATTCATGTCATGGCTTCTTAACACACTGCATGCTGATCTTAAAACGAAGAAAAATAGAAGCATTATCTACGATTGCTTTCAGGTTGTCTCTATAATCGTTCTTGGTGACTTTGTTGCTAGTAGTTGGATAGTCAGTTACACTTATCTAAAGACATCTGTACACTTTATAGGGAGAATTGGAGGTTGTAAAAGAGATTCATAACAAAGCTTTCTTGGAGAAGAAAGATAAAAGTGATGACCAGCATGCTGCTTCAAAACTCACAGATGGTGGAATTGAACATGATGCTGTTGTGACAGAAACTTCCAGAATGCAATTCTTAATGCTTGGACTGGATTTGCCACCACCTCCTCTCTTCAAAGACGTGATGGAGAAAAATATAATACCCCAGGTATTTTGATTTCTCAGTGTGTTTGGTTGCGTAATAAATGAGATGTATTTTCTGTTGTCCTTAGTAGTTTTTCCTTTAGGGTTGATTCTAATTGACTAAGGGTTTACATTTTAATATGGGGTTCAAGTGATGGCCCAACGGAAATGGAATTCTTTATAATGTCTTGTGTTTGTGATTCGAACCACACCTCTCCCTCTCCCACCATTTGCCAATCTTTAAAAAAAAAAAAAGAGTTTCTTATAAAATAAAAAAATTTTACATTTTAATATTGGTAGAGACTAGAGAGGGATAGAGAGAGGCTATTTAAAATTGTGGAATTGGCGAAACCCTAATGTGTTGTACAATTGGTTAGGGACCACACCTCATGAAGTGGAGGTTATTATTCAAATTTCTTCTTCCCCTTCTCCTTGGGGCTAAAACTTATTTTTGAAAAAAAAAATGTGGAATTGGCAAATGCTTTTAAGGCCTTCTTAATTCCTTGAAAAGTGTAATGCTTAGGAAAGGGGTGTGGGCAAAATTGTCTATGTGTGGTTGTGATGGGGTTAAGGTTTAGGAGGATTTGTGGCCTTTGAGTTTAGAACCTTTTTAGAAGAAATATTAGGGTTCAAGAGAGAACGGATTTGATTTATGGTTAAAAAGAGAAGAAAGAAAAAAGCCATAGAATTATTTTCTAGCGTGTGACAATGCATGAGAAAATAGTGCCATGAACCATACCATAAATAGTTCCGTGGGAAAGAAAAGAAGAAAGAAAGATGAGAAAGGAGGAAAAAGAATATTACGGCCAAGTTGCCTCAATATTCAAAACGCTTGACATTTTATTGATCAACTATAACTTTTTTGAGTACAACTGCATAGACCCTACTCTTAACCTCTCTTAGTAGAACTAGGGCAGGGCTTCTACTTTGACTGGTGAATCAAATCCTAATTGAATTGAACCAAAGCCCGCACATAACAACCCATTAACTATATAAGACTGACTTATTAATAAAAGAAGACCCATGGCCCATAACTATTGTTCATACTGGCAATTGTAGAATTGCTAAAATACCCTTGACTCTAGAATGACAAAATAAAACATTAAAACCTAATTAAGTGCCATGGGCACTTATTGTTTAGCTTTGCCTTAACCTTAGATTTCCAAAGAGGATATTGTTTCTCTAGCCATGCTATGGTTATGCCATCTGTATGTGTGTGTGTGTGTGTGTGTGTGTGTGAGAGAGAGAGAGAGAGAGAGAGTTTTAAATTTGGTTGTTCTTTCTTGGGATTTACAGCTGCAGTATTCAAAGCCATTTTGTTACTGTGTAAAAGTTAGAGAAAGCCACTGGTAATACTTTAAAGTAACTCTGAACTGGAATTTTTCCTTTTTCTTTTTAAATAGTAGAATTGGCAAGTTCTTTTAAGTTCATTTAAGAAGTTATTTTTGGTTCTGTTTAGTGCTAAGAATTGGCAAGTTATTTATTTATTTTCCCCTTTCTCTTGATTAACATTTGCAACATTCTATGCCACTTTGGTACTGTGTTAAAGTTGCGTGAAATTGGCCAATTCTCTTATGGCCTTGTTTAGTTTGAAAGGAAAAAATCATGCAAAAGAATTGGTTCATTTCTCTTAAGAATGATTACAAAAATTTCAAGCATTTTCCATTTATTTCTCTTATATATTTTGAGAATCAACTGGAAAGTATTTTTTTAGAATAAAATAAGAGGACATTTTGGTGATATTTGGAAGAGGCTTCCTGTTTGGGAATTTAGGCTGCATATCCATTCTCAATTTATATTTACATTGCATGACATCAGTATTAACTGCAGCACAAACTCATTGGTATATACGTCTGGCTAAATCAAATTGGCCTTCTTTGTATTGCATGTTGGAAAAAAAGTGCTCTGCAGAAGTCATTGAAAGATATTAGTACTAGAAAAAATTTGTGGGTTTTTATGTATTTTCTTAGTAGTATTTCTTTCAGACCAAATTTTGCATATGCTTTTGTTATAGGTTCCACTCTTCAACATCCTGAAGAAGTTTGATGGTGAGACTATCACTGAGGTTGTCCGACCTCGTATAGCAAGGATGAGATACCGTGTTACCAGATTGCCACAGTATCTAATTCTCCACATGCGTCGATTTACAAAGAACAACTTTTTTGTGGAAAAAAATCCTACATTAGGTGAGATTTCATTCCTATATTTAGTAGTTATATGATGAATCTACATATATAATATTTTCTGAAACTGGGCCAACTCGTGTGCCTTGTGCTGAATGATGTAACTTTGTCTCAGTGAACTTTCCCGTGAAGAACCTGGAGTTGAAGGATTACATTCCCTTGCCAACACCTAAGGAGAATCAGAAACTGTGTTCAAAGTATGATTTGATTGCCAACATTGTTCATGATGGTAAACCTGATGAAGGGTACTACAGGGTATTTGTACAGAGGAAGTCAGAAGAATTATGGTAATCCCATATTTCATCAATATGCAAAAAATTGAAATTTTGAAATTTTTTTTTTTTTTTTTTTTTTAATGTGACAGATATTGCAATTGACGCTTTTGGCATTCAATATTTGCAGGTATGAGATGCAGGATTTGCATGTTTCAGAAACACTTCCTCAAATGGTTGCACTCTCGGAGACTTATATGCAGATTTATGAACAGCATCAGTAATGTAGGAGTTCAAGTCCTCTTGTTAAATGTTGATTGGTTGTTTATCAAGTTTAGGTGATCATAGTGTAATATTTTTCAAACAGATTATGAAATATCATAGGAGGAAGGAGAGAAATTATTTTCTTGCAAGATACACTAACTCTTGAACTTCACATGTGCTCCCCACATGGCCTTTCGTAGGTGTTGAGTCCCGAACCAGTCACGAGATCAATTATCTTGAGAAAATCTTCATCACTTAAAGCTAAACTCATTACAATTAAATCCCACAAAATATAAGGAAATAAAAGGCGAAAATGCATTTTAGTTCTTATATTTTAATTTTGGACCGATTCTTGTTTTGGTCCTTAAACTTTATTTGCGCCTACTTGAGTCTTAGAAAATGAAAATTCAAGTTCATTTTGGTACCTACCGTCGACACACTAACAGAAAATTCTAACGTGTCAAATGAAGTGCATTGTTAGCACTATAAAATGTTGACATGACTATTAAAATAATATTAAAAAAATTACATGATTCTCTTGAGAAAGGTTTTTTTATTTTTATTTTTTGAGAATAAATAGCAGGAAAAAAAGAATTATTTTTTATTAAAAGAAATAAATTCATGTAATTTGTGTTAGCTTGACTGATTGTTCTTGGGCGCTCCTATCCAAGTCATTGGTGTGATCACATGCGTGTTGGATACTCTCATCCAACAACTCAATCTAACATTAAAGCCCAATTGGTCCCACTCCAAGCCACACATTAAAGCCCAATTGGGAAGGCCCAAAATGCTAGTCCAATTTGATAATTAGTTATGTGGAGAGAAATATACAGAATTTTATATTAGAATGAAATGGTTTGTATGTTTATATAAGTGTAAGAGTAAGAGACACTCTTTCATATTCTCTCTAGAACAAACACATAGAATTGAGAGACCACACATCTTGGCCATCAAGTGGAATTTGAGTGAAGATTGAAAGTGTTCTCAAGAACTTCTTCTCTTTAGTTTTGAATTTCACCGCACCAAAGTACACTCTCTTATTCTTATATTCTGAAATTTACATAGTGCATGTTATCAATTGCGAATGAAGTAAATCCGTTAATTTTCCGCTGCGTATGTTTTGTATGTATGATGCAAACATGTCATTTTCCATCAGAAATCAGATCTGAAGAAGAACAGAGGAAGAACGATTTGAAGAAAAACAGAGGAAGATCGTAGAACAGAGGAAGAACACGATTTGAAGAGGCACCATCTGGTTGATTCGATGATTAACAGAGGAAGAACATGATCTGAAGAGGCACGATCTGGTTGATTCGACGAAGAACAGAGGAAGAACACGATCTGAAGAGGCACAATTTGGTTGATTTGACGATTGAACGTTGGGTGAGCGAGTCTTTAGATTTGCAGCGTCAAAGAATGAAGAAGAAGAAGAAGAAGGAAAAAATATAATCCAAGGAAGAAGAACGCGAGGAAGAAGAAGTTTGCGAGAAAAAATGAACCATGAAACTCGAGTCTTCAAACTCAAGTTCCACGTCAGACTCCACTGCTTACAAATCGAGACTTAGACACTCAAGTTTTATGTTGAAACTCGAGATTTAGACACACAAGATGCTAGTTTTCCACATTATTTTGAAACGTGACAACTAATGAAATTATTTAATATTTAAAGTTATTTGAAAAAAAAATTCCTTGTAGGAGGAGGAAAGAGAGTTGATGCAGAACTAAACAAAAACCTCTTTAATACAAGCTTCTCTTTTATCATACTATTTTTTGGTTGAAACCTAGATAAAGTACTTGTAGGAGGAAAGAGAGTTGATGCTTGAACATGAGCCTATCTAGTAATGTTTACATCACCAACAACATTTAGGACTCCAACATTTAAAAACACTTCATTCTGAAGAAAAACATTTAAACTTAGGGAGCCTAAAGAGAGCTTAAAGGATTTTTCAACCTATAAAATGATCGAGTCCCTTTGCAAAGCCCTTATTAGGTGGTAATATGTAATATGCAATTGTCTATAAACTGCCACCCCCCTTTCTCTCCTTTTAACTTCTTGATATATTAGATGTATTCGATTGATACCTTTAGACCCATTTTATAAGTACAAGTACAACTGCTCTCTAGTTGACTGAGTAAGGTGAAATTTTACACTAGGCAGCATATTTTTGTCCACAAAACAGACACAAACTGCGGACTGTGTTGGCAAGCATCTTCATTACAATGCAAGCATGTCAGACAAAATCAAGTGCTTAATCATTTCGGTACACACTGAAACCAAATTGCATATCATCTAGAAATACGTACATGATAATGATGTAGCCACAAAAGGAGTTTAACATAAACAACTACAACTAGGCAAGGGGAAGCTTTGTTACGCCCCGCCCCCGTGTGCATGATATTTTCCTCTTTGGGCAGCTCGAAGGCTCTCTTAGTCCCTCAAAGTTTTGTTCTTCCCCAGGTTGCGCTGGGGAAAAGGCTTCATCCACAACAAAGGAGGGCATTCCTTATAAGCACATCTCCATGTGCTTCCCTAGGCAATGTGAGATTCCATGAAATGCAAGACCCCCCCCCCCCTTTTGGGTCACAACAATCCACCTCCCTTACAGGCACATGCGTCCTCGCATGCGGGGCCCACACTTCTGGCTAGGGCACGGTTCTAATACCATATGTAACGACCTAAGGAAAAACACTAGTCACATCTGCGCTATACCTGAAAAGGACTAGTCATTATTGAGGCTCTTTGTAGTTGTTAATAAAGCCCAGATCTACCCAGTAAATTCTCGATGTAGGACTCATCACACACCCACACACATCACACAATCAATGAAATTGGGGCATCACAATCTCCCCCACTTAAATCCCTAACATCCTCGTTAGGGCCCACTTTATGGGGTAGTGTCTCTGAGCCCCAAGATTCATAAATAAAAAATGTTTATTCATTCTAAATAAGCCATAAAAATATTAAACAAATGTAACCAAAAACCTAAAATCTCATCACAATTATCGGAGCTCTAATTCCACCAAAGATAGAAATTCTCAAAATAATTCTCCAATTCAATACTATAAAATAATAATGAAATCCTTAGTTTCACAATATAATTTGTAATTGTTGTCTTCCAAGAATCTCTACTCCAATAATCCCTCTAATGTATCTGTAAGGGGAAATAAAGGGGGGTGAGATAACTCAATAAGTGAAATTTACTAATATTGGGATATGGAAACAGACCTTTCAAATAAGTAATTCTTACAACAAATTCATAACTTATGACTTATCAATATTTTATCATCAAATATTTCATATAAAAGAAAATATCTTTATATTGTGAGCCACCATAATATATATATATCAATACCATCATATACACAATTTCCTAAGCTTTTCTCGTGGTCAACGTTTACGCCCCGTTGATAGAGTTGTGTTGTTCCATTTTTGGGACTAGAACCGCATTTTCATGCCATTTCTTAAGGATGGCTCCTTTGGAACCTAAAGATGAATTCCTTGCTAAGGAGCTTCCTTTTTGGATTCTTAATAGTATACTCCATTGCTAAGGAGCTTCCTTTTTGGATTCTTAATAGTATACTCCATTGCTAAGGAGCTATCAAATGGTCACTGTCTCTTTTTCTAGGATTGTCCCTTGCTAAGGACTAGCTGCAGTATAATGGTCCCTTGCTAAGGACTAAATACAAAACATATTCAATATACTCACAAAAATAATCCATTCATAATTCTCAACAATATAAAAGTATATTTGCACATACAAGTTTAAATAAGTTCAAGTTGTCCTACAAGTTTTTCATAAAATGAATAATCAATGTGCACATCAAACATTTATAAAATCTCAATTTATTTATATAGAATATCAACATATTTCTTTGATATAGAATAATTTAATAATCAACACTGTTTTGGGAAAACCCCCAAAATTAGTAAACACCACTTACCTCTTAGTTGCTAAAATAAAGGAAACCAACCATTCCCGTCACTAGGTCCATCACCAAGAATCTCAAAACCTAGAAACATAAGGAATAAGCCTATTAATAACAAGACCTATCGCAAAGTTTGTCATCACATTTGTCTCCAAAATCGAATAGGGTCCCTTACAACAAATCAAATGCACTAAAGCCTAGCTTGCCCAACCTAAGACAAATACCCATTCTCAACGAGAACCAAACAAGCATACAAACTCATAGTGCCACAGCACAAAATCAAAGCATTTTAATTCTCCAATGCAAGCAATGTGCACATATAAACATAACATAAAACACATTAACTCATAATAGGGGTAGCATATCTCATGAGTTTCCCTTTAGAGCACTAAATGATTAAACCAAACTATTATTAGACTTAACTAAGTAAAACACATGTCGAAGAAAGCACATGAATTTACAAACCAATCCATCCAACAAAGATTTGAAGTGAATTCCACAAAATCCCAACATTTTCATCACACTTTCAGATTCAATACAAAGTAGGTTAGCCATTTTGTAAAAAAATTTTGGTCCACAAAATGTTATCCAATTAACTTGAAATTAAATAGGGATAAGCTCTTATATGTGTAGTATGTACCATCAAAAATTCAGCCCAAAACGATTTTTGTGTAATTTATTAAAAAATCATGTATTGCAGCTGACTCAAATCTGTCCTTGACAGCTTTAGAAAATTGTTATAGTTTTAAGACTAGTCCAAATTATTTGAGAATCACTCCCATTAAAACTACAAGATTTAAAGCATATTAAAAGCAAGGAATCAAACCCAATATCTCATATAAACAACTTATCAAACACGTGGTATGCAAAAAGCACATGCACACACTTCACTTGCATATATATGTAGTTATCACTTCACTCACACTCACATTTGCCAAAGTCATTTAAATGCAAAGAACACACTTCCAAATCTGACTCAAATCTGTAATTTATTAAAAAATCATGTATTGCAGCTGACTCAAATCTATCCTTGACAGCTTTAGAAAATTGTTATAGTTTTAAGAATAGCCCAAATTATTTGAGAATCACTCCCATTAAAACCACAAGATTTAAAGCATATTAAAAGCAAGGAATCAAACCCAATATCTCATATAAACAACTTATCAAACACGTGGTATGCAAAAAGCACATGCTCACACTTCACTTGCATAAATATGTAGTTATCACTTCACTCACACCCACATTTGCCAAAGTCATTTAAAATGCAAAGAACCCACTTCCAAATCTGACTCAAATCTGTAATTTATTAAAAAATCATGTATTGCAGCTGACTCAAATCTATCCTTGACAGCTTTAGAAAATTGTTATAGTTTTAAGACTAGCCCAAATTATTTGAGAATCACTCCCATTAAAACCACAAAATTTAAAGCATATTAAAAGCAAGGAATCAAACCCAATATCTCATATAAACAACTTATCAAACACGTGGTATGCAAAAAGCACATGCTCACACTTCACTTGCATAAATATGTAATTATCACTTCACTCACACCAACATTTGCCAAAGTCATTTAAAATGCACAGAACACACTTCCAAATCTGACTCAAATCTGTAATTTATTAAAAAATCATGTATTGCAGCTGACTCAAATCTATCCTTGACAGCTTTAGAAAATTGTTATAGTTTTAAGACTAGCCCAAATTATTTGAGAATCACTCCCATTAAAACCACAAAATTTAAAGCATATTAAAAGCAAGGAATCAAACCCAATATCTCATATAAACTACTTATCAAACACGTGGTATGCAAAAAGCACATGCTCACACTTCACTTGCATAAATATGTAGTTATCACTTCACTCACACCAACATTTGCCAAAGTCATTTAAAATGCATAGAACACACTTCCAAATCTGACTCAAATCTGTAATTTATTAAAAAATCATGTATTGCAGCTGACTCAAATCTATCCTTGACAGCTTTAGAAAATTGTCATAGTTTTAAGACTAGCCCAAATTATTTGAGAATCACTCCCATTAAAACTACAAGATTTAAAGCATATTAAAAGCAAGGAATCAAACCCAATATCTCATATAAACAACTTATCAAACACGTGATATGCAAAAAGCACATGCACACACTTCACTTGCATATATATGTAGTTATCACTTCACTCACACCCACATTTGCCAAAGTCATTTAAAATGCAAAGAACACACTTCCAAATCTGACTCAAATCTGTAATTTATTAAAAAATCATGTATTGCAGCTGACTCAAATCTATCCTTGACAGCTTTAGAAAATTGTTATAGTTTTAAGAATAGCCCAAATTATTTGAGAATCACTCCCATTAAAACCACAAGATTTAAAACATATTAAAAGCAAGGAATCAAACCCAATATCTCATATAAACAACTTATCAAACACGTGGTATGCAAAAAGCACATGCTCACACTTCACTTGCATAAATATGTAGTTATTACTTCACTCACACCCACATTTGCCAAAGTCATTTAAAATGCAAAGAATCCACTTCCAAATCTGACTCAAATCTGTAATTTATTAAAAAATCATGTATTGCAGCTGACTCAAATCTATCCTTGACAGCTTTAGAAAATTGTTATAGTTTTAAGACTAGCCCAAATTATTTGAGAATCACTCCCATTAAAACCACAAAATTTAAAGCATATTAAAAGCAAGGAATCAAACCCAATATCTCATATAAACAACTTATCAAACACGTGGTATGCAAAAAGCACATGCTCACACTTCACTTGCATAAATATGTAGTTATCACTTCACTCACACCAACATTTGCCAAAGTCATTTAAAATGCACAGAACACACTTCCAAATCTGACTCAAATCTGTAATTTATTAAAAAATCATGTATTGCAGCTGACTCAAATCTATCCTTGACAGCTTTAGAAAATTGTTATAGTTTTAAGACTAGCCCAAATTATTTGAGAATCACTCCCATTAAAACCACAAGATTTAAAGCATATTAAAAGCAAGGAATCAAACCCAATATCTCATATAAACAACTTATCATACACTTGGTATGCAAAAAGCACATGCTCACACTTCACTTGCATAAATATGTAGTTATCACTTTACTCACACCCACATTTGCCAAAGTCATTTAAAATGCAAAGAACACACTTCCAAAAACCAATCTCACATCAACATATGCAACAACAAGACCCATAGTTGATCTAGCAAACCAACCCTCATATACTCATTAGTAAAATAGACAACCAAAACACCCCATCAAGGCAAACACCCCCAAATAGTTTGAAATATTTGGATTTAATAAAACTCTTGCTGCCCAAATCCTCATACCCCTCCAATCTTCCAACAGTCACTGATCCCATCAAGTATATACCATAAACATCATAAAATAACAAAACCCAAAGGATTTCATAGAAGAAAATGATAGAGTACTTAGATTTTTACCTCATCTATTGAATTAACCAAATTTAGAGGGATGATCTTTCAAATGGGTCTACCAAAATAACCACAAGAACTCTTGGCAGTGGATTTTGATTGGAAAAAAATCTTCCATGAGTCGGCCAAGATAAAAATCTAAGAGGCAAAAGTGAATAAACTTCATATGAATATGAGAGAGGGGATTTTTGGCTATGGGGAATGGGAACACCAGAGGAAGAGGGAAGGGCGATGGGAGGCGGCACTTTAGAAAATTAGATGAGGAAGCCAACATGGGTTACATATAAGACTAGGGTCAGGCTTGGGTTTTATTACAAAAATGCCCCCACTTAAATAATTTCCAAAACAACCCTTTTATTTGTTTATTTATTTTGTAAAGGCTGGGGTGTTACAAGCTTAACAAAATTGGGCAGCACATCCTTGTTCCCAAAACATGAACACACCCACTATGTTGGTGAGCTTTTTTATCAATGCAAGAATGATAGTCAAATCATTTTTGCGAACATGCTAAAAACCAACTGCGAATCATCCATAATTACTAATATAAAAATGGTATAGCCACAGAATGGGTCTTAACATAAACAACTACAATTCATTTGTATAATAAACTAATTCCATACTAAGAAACAAAAAAACATCGAAAGCTTTGTTGAATCTTTTCTTTTGCTGAGTTCAAAGTCTATTACTGCAGCTCATCACCAACCATGATTGCATAAGGTCTTACAAGAAATTAAGACACGTAAGTGCATTCTTGTTTGTGATTTAACACTAGAAAACACAAATTAGTGTAGTAACCATATAGAAAAAACCTAAACAGACCTACACTACTATTTATAGTTTTTTGGAATGTACATATTAAGAAGTACTCCAAGCCTTTACCACATGAACATGTGCACCAAGGATGGGGAATAGGGTAAATAAACTAAGCATATACCCATGCCAACAATTACATAATAAGAAGATATCACATATATCATTGCTACAAAAAGAATTATGAACCTAAAACTGCTTTGTTTGTCAGCATATTTTCAAATTTCAATTACAAAAAAATAAAAGGCTAAAAAGCCGCTTAATACCTATGAACTCCAATAATTTTCCCTTTCAAAATGGGGGCAAAAATGATTGCCACGCCAAAAGCCTTTTGCTGCCTTGAACCAGGAAAAGTTATACAATTAAGAAACAACCTAACTGAGGGAAAGTAAAAGAAACTAGATGCAAAAGTTAAACATCTTCCATGACAAGAAAAATATATGCAGACATCACAAATTGAAAAACAATTTCTTGCCAACAACAAAAAATATCACAAATCTCATGGATTGCTTTGTCCAAAAAACTGTGGCTGCCCTAATCAATAGCTCATCCAGAACTTGCAAAAAAATCTAGAAACCTAGTTAGGAAGTTATGCAACCCATCCCTAAGTAACACAATCCTATCTTACCCCCTCCCCAAAATTAATGGGGGCCAAAATAGGCTTGTTTGGCATCACTCCAGCTCGGGTGAATACAAGGTCAAAAAAGCCTACTACCTTCTCCATCTAGCTAATAGGTATAATGATCCAAATGAGGCCAGGGACAATGATACACCTAATGAGGTTTAGTTCAGCATCTGGAAAGTAAACTGCCAGTAAAAATCCTTACCTTCATTTGGAAAAAATTTCATGACAGCCTACCAGTCAGAAAGAATCTCAATCATAGAGGTATTCAGGCCCCTAGCAACTGCCCTTTCTGACAAGAGGAGGATGAAACCACATCTCACATATTTCTAGCTGTCCCTTGGCAAGGACTGTCTAGTTGGGATCAGATTTGTCCCTTAGAAAATCAGAGTTAGGACAGACTTCAGTAAAACACTGGTTAACAAGGTGCATCACAACTAATAACCTATACCTCCAAGACCATATGGCCTTCTTGCAAGTGATCTTCACCACCCTATGGATAATCTGGCTTCACAAAAATCAGGTCATGCATGAGGGAAACACCCTAATCCAATTGAATTGGTGCTCACATCCAGAACTCTCATTTGTGGGTACTATGATGCATACAACAACAGCAGCGGGCCTAAAACTAAGGAAAGACATAATGCATCCACCAGAGTTTGTTAAGGAGTGGCAACTAAATATCAAAGCTGTAGGGGAAAGGCACAATAAGAATAAAAGGGGATGTAACGACCCCGCCCCAAATGTGTAGATATTGTCCACTTTGGGGCCCATACCCCTCACGGTTTTGTTCTCCCTCAAAGCACACAGCAGTGGGAGAAAAGGCCTCTACACATTAAAGGGAGGTCATTCCTTATAAACACATTTCCATGTGCTTCCCTAGGTGATGTGGGATTCCATGAAATGCGAAACCCCCCTTTTGGGTCACTACAATCCACCCCCCTTACGAGCACACGTGTCCTCGCGTGTGGGGCCCACACTTCCGGCTAGGGCATGGCTCTGATACCATATGTAACGACCCAAGAAAGAGTGTTAGCCACATCTGCGCTATACCTCAAAAGGACTAGTCACTATTGAGGCTCCTTGTAGTTGTTAATAAAGCCTAGATCTATCCAGTAAATACCTGATGTGGGACTCATCACACATCCACACACATCACACAATCAATCAATCAAATTGGGGCATCACAATCTCCCCCACTTAAATCCCTAATGTCCTCATTAGGGCCCACTTTTTGGGGTAGTGTCTCCGAGCCCACACGGGGTTACTGGGCCGGCTTTGATACCATCTGTAACGACCTCGCCCCAAATGTGTAGATATTGTCCACTTTGGGGCCCATACCCCTCACGGTTTTGTTCTCCTCCAAAGCACACAGCAGTGAGAGAAAAGGCCTCTACACATTAAAGGGAGGTCATTCCTTATAAACACATTTCCATGTGCTTCCCTAGGCGATGTGGGATTCCATGAAATGCAAGACCCCCCCTTTTGGGTCACTACAGGGGAGGACACACATTTAAAGCCAGAAATATAGCGGATAATATAATCTTTAAGGGATGCAACAATTCCATAGCTGATTCCATAATGTTGGCAAATCAAGAACCTATCCTAGAAGTAGTTCTCATGGCAAAGGAGCTAGGATACTGGTGACTAATAGTGCTCACCAATAGCAAGAACACAGAGAATGCGTGCAGGAACAAAGTTAAATCCTAGTGGAGGAACCAAATTCCATTAGCAGACCTGAACTATCCATGAGAGGGCCAAATATGCTACCAAGCCACCTGTACTTTTTGGCAAGGTTAACCTGACTGTTTTGTAACATCTCTATTTGTTGCTTGCTATTTGTTTTGATCCCATGAGTAACAGTGCGCTAAACTAGTGCTTTGAGCTGTTTTCTTAACATACCTATCAAAAAAAGAATGATACCTTGTAGTCTTAATCTGGATTATCTATATTTGAGTATGAATTTGGATTTTGAATTGTACAGGAAAAAATGTATATTTATAATGTTAGGACAGAATGGAATAGAAGGCTTTATGAAAATGGTGGCACAAAAGATAATTGCAGCTTCAGCATCAGCCCCCCTCCCTTTTCTCTTTCTCCCCCCCCCCCCCCCCCCCCCCAAAAAAAAAAAAAAAGAATAAGGTTGGCACTGGACCTTGTGGAGCCTTTTTTTTTTTTTTTTCCAAACGGACCTTGTGTAGTTGGGTAGCCAAAGATTGTTCATTCCACGTTAAATAGGCTCTTAAGACAATGCTTTTCAGTAAGAAGATCAGTATCCAAGGCAATAGAAGCTTAATAATGTATAAGCAAATATATTTGGCATAAATAGATCATTGACAAAATGAGAAACTTTTTAGAAATACAAGGAGAGCATGAAGAACATTTAGTATGAATGTGAAAACATGATGTTAAAAGAGCTTGTTAATTAACAATTGTCTCAAAAGTTTAAATTACTAAGAAATAGTGAATTTAATCATTTAACCACATAATTATAACACTCCCCCTCACATGTGGGTTCAAACTCCCTTTTAATAGGTGATGTCCAACACATGGGATTTTAAATGGGTGGTAGAGTGGAGATAGAGATCAAACTCAATCTGCAATGATACCATGTTAAATTATCAATTGATCCAAAGTTTAAGCTATTAGGATATGGTCTGTTTAATCATTTAACCACATATAATTTTAACTGAGGTCACTATAAAATTGTGAGAAAAAGAAAAAGTTGAGCACTTCTATCCATACTTGGTAAATTATAAGTGGCAGGAAACATGAACTTCACATAATAATTAAGCTTGCTCATAGTTGATAACCAAATCATTTTTTTATAGGAAAACAAAGAATCAGATTTGTAATAAAACATTGACCATTTTTATAAGTAATAAATGGTTATATTAAAAAAAATTGGAGGAAAAATTATTTTAAGTACACATGTTATGTACTCAACTATCACCTCAATATAACCAACACCGACCACAAACAAATGTCAGCCTACGGATAATATGCAGATGGAGCTCGATTTGTTTGAGGGGGAAAAATCAAAGGTAAGAGTATTAAAAAAGTTAGTAGAATGAAGCAACTGTAATATATCATGTTTTGATAGAATGGAACAGAGGGCTTGTTGGAAAGGGTTACAAGAATGGTGGCATAAAACATGATTGTTGCTTCAATGACCTCCACCCTAGCCGGCGCCCACCCCACCCCCCCCCCCCCCCCCCCCCCCCCCCCCCCCCCCCCCATCCCCACAATCCAAAAAAAAAAAAAAAAAAAAAATCAAACAAAATGATTAAAGTTGGTATTGGACATTGAGTAGCTGGCTAGTTAATGATCATTCATTCTGCATTAAATAGACTCTTAAATCATAATTGGGGTTTCAAATTAGCTTTTATGGATCAAGTTCTATACTTCTATTTCTTTGCAAGTTGGAAGTTTTAACTTTTAAGTTGATGTCTTCGATTTACCTAGTTCTTTCTTTATTGTATCCACTGGTGTGAAAATATTAACTTATTCACAAGATATAAAGAGAGGGAAAGACAAACAAAATGAAATGTAGTCAACAAAACAATATATCTAAGCATGAGTTATTGGGGCTGAAAACATAATGCAAAACATGCTAAGGAAGGAAAGATAACAAAACAGTTCCAAAAGAGGAGCATAAACAGTTCATTTTCAATTCTTTTTCTTTAACCACCTTAAAGATAAAGCAACTTAATTAAGGTAATCAATCAATCATAATAAGATTTTATAGAATGGTGCGATATCAAACATGATATACTCCTGTCTAATGTATTATCAATGCCAATTAAATATAAAGAACAAAATTAAAAAAACAATAAATAAATAAAAATCATGAAATGAAATGCATCTTACCTATTTTAGTTAGTATGTAACCATACCATTGGCAGCTTTGTCGAGCAAAATGAGACTCTCAATGAAAGCATCAACAAAATTATACTTATTGATAAGGGTATTTTTTGACCTACAAAGCTGACGACACAAAGCATAAGTGAATGGACCAAATGTCTGATTGTTTAGCCTGACAAGCTCACCCTGCAATATAGTAGATGGTCTTATTAGGCTTACGACATAACAAGACTGACGAACACATTTCCGTGGGCAAACGGATCCAGAGGAAGCGAACCTTAGTTAGACGGACCTCAATATGGACAGACCCAACAAAGTGGACGAACCTGAGATGGACGGACCCAACGAAGGGGACGGACCCCAAGTGGACGGACACATAAAGGGGGATGCACGGTACTCACGTGGCTCCCACATGGCTTAAAATGCTCATCAAGAATCCTGATATGGAAAAGCTTTGCATCCTATGCCCAACCATAATTGAGGATCATCTACAAGGAAGACCATCCCGAAAAATCCAGAAATTTGATGGAGAGTGCTCCCCATAAGGAAAATCCTTTCTCCTCAAGAAATTAAGGTCAAATCTACACCACTATATAACCCCCAAAACCCTCTCTCACAAAGGTACGCACAATTTCTCTAAAACTCATACTCTCTAGCATTGTTGGAGCATTCTTCTGACTTAACCGTCAGAGGGTCTTTGGCTGGTACCCCACCAGTGCCCTTTGATTGGTTCTTCTCTTTTGTTCTTCAGGTGCACCCATTGACACATGTGTGGACAATCAACTTACTGACGATTTTTGTGCATCATTAGTTGGCGCCGTCTGTGGGAACTGAATGATCAGCCATATCTCTGCTCCCAAGACAAAAAGTTGCATGGTCCATATGATTAATGGCTACCATCAATCAAGAGACCGAAAACCCGCACAACGCCTTGGAGAGGCAAGTGCAAACCCTCGCCATGGCGTTTGAACGACTTACCCAACAAAATCATGAGTTGGAACGAAAGTTGGGCCAGCTGAATGAATAGCATCTAAACCATCAAAATGATGAATAGGGCGGTGGCAAAAGGAACAACGACCATCCCTCGACGGATGAAAACCAAGAAAAGGACGACCAAGATGAAAGCATTTGAGTGGACTGACGAATGCCAAAGAGCATTTGAGGAACTGAAGGAGTACCTTGCATCTCCACCACTCCCTAATCCATCCAAAGCCAATGAAAAGCTTTCCTCTACTTGGCCTTATATCCCCCACGGTTGTTAGTTCAGCTCTCATCCAGAAGGAGGATCGTGTGCAATTACCTGTATGCTACACCAGCTGAGCGCTTAGAGGAGTAAAAGAAAGATATCCCCCCATGGAAGGTCTGAACAAACGGATCATCCAACAGACATGCTAGAGGGATCGGAGTAGTCCTACAATCTCTTGAAGGGGACATCATAGAATGCGCCATCCGACTCTAGTCCCGATGACCAATAATGAAGCTGAGTACGAAGCTATACTAACAGGACTCGACTTAGCCAAAGCAGTCGAGGCCTCATCAGTCGTCATCCATAGCGACTCCTAAGTTGTCATCGGGCATATCAACGGAGACTACAAAGCCAAGGGAGAGTGGATGAAGAAGTACCTTAGCCTTGTCAAGAGACGGACAAATAAAAATTTTGCAGTAGAATTTGTACAAGTCCAAAGGGAAGAAAAAGAACATGTTGATCGATTGGCCAAGGCCGCATCTACTGAACACATGACTATCAATTGTCAAGTATTATCCTTCACCCAACGAGTGCCACTGAGGAATTGGAAATACAAGTAATACTAGCAGGTATTGGTTGGACAATTCCCATCACCTCCTATCTTAAGAATGAAACGCTTTTGAAGGATCATAACACGTCGCGAAGGTTGAAAGTTTGGGAATCGCGCTTTGTGTTAATGGGAGAGGTTTCTCCCAACCATACCTAAGATGTTTGATCCCCAACGAAGCAGACTACGTCACGAGGGAAATCCATGAAGGGGTGTGTGGAAACCACTCGAGGGTGCGATCGTTGGTCCACAAGCATGTACGACAAGGTTATCATTGGTCTACCATGCAGAAGGATGGCCAACCCTATGTAAAAGCATGCGACAAGTGCCAACGCTTCACCAAGACCTCATGGCTAAACACTACGAAAAGAAGCCAACAGACACCTAATCCTCATCCCAACGGGATGGATCGACAACCAAGAATGCCCATGGCCACCTAATTCCCATCCTTACGGAATGGATCGAGAACCAAGGATACCGACGATCAAGAATGCCAACGGAATGGACCAATGATCAAAGATGCCTACGGGCGCCTGATCCTTATCCAAAACTAAGTTCTACCTACGGGAGGACGGACAAACCAAGCCACTCATGAGTGCCTTGGTAAAAAAGTTTTTAAAGTCCTCCTACCCTTGGGTGGATGGATGAACCAAGCCATCTATGAGTTGTAATTAACAAAGCATGTGAACATACAAGCATGTGATCATGAGTGCATACAAGCATGTGAGCAATTAAGCACGCAAGTACACATACGTTTTACTACCCAATTAACTCAGCATTTTAGCACAATCTTCAAAGCATTTGTGCACATGATCGTCTAACTACATGATCACTTAAGCTTTCAAACATATAAACATATCATTATCCAAATGGGTACAAATGTGAGTGGATATCGAACATGTGAATATCAATGTATGTGAGTATGGGAGCACGTGATCATCAACGTATATGAGCATGGGAGAATGGGATCATCAAAGCATGTTAACGTGGGAGCATGTGACCATCAAATCATGTGAGCATTAGAACATATGATCATCAAATCATGTGAGCATATGAGCATTCAGAGCATGTGAACATAGGATCATCGAAGCATGTAGACATGTGATCATTAAAACATGTAAACATAGAAGCATACGATCATCAAGGCATGTAGACATAGGAGTATACGATCATCGAAGCAAGTAAATATAAGAGCATGTGAACATCGAAGCATGTGAACCTAGGAGTGTGTGATTATCAAAGCAAGTAGACATATGAGCATGTGATCATTAAAGAAAGTATACATGTGAACATGTGATCATCAAAGCAAGTACATATATGAGCATGTAATCAACAAAGCATGTGAATATACAAGCACATGTGCATTTAAGCATTTATGAACACATACATCTTACTGTCCAATCACCTAAGCATTTAAGTACAAGCATCAAAGCATGTGATTGCATGAGCATCAAAGCGTGTGATCAAACAAGCAATTAAACAGCATGAGCACATCAGCCTCCAAGCATATAGACATATCACCATCCGTGTGCCAACATTAGGATATAAACAATGGGTTGATGCTTAATGAAAATTAATAAATAAGTCTTATGAAAGAGTGACACTTAATTGAATATGTGAGCGTTTAAGCATGAGAGAATACAAGCACGTGAGCACAAAAGCATATGAGTATTAAAGCACCTAAGTATACATACCTACAGCCTAATTACTACAGCATTCAAGCACAATCATCAATGCATTTAAGCGTATGAACGTGCAATTGCATGACCACTTAAGCCCTAAGCATAGAGACATATTATCAACCAAGTGTGTGCACATGTGTATGGATATCAAACGTGTAAATATCAATGTATGTGTGCATGGGAGCATGTTATCGTTAAAACATGTGATGTAGTAGCATATGGTCAACAAGGCATGTGAGCTTGGGAGCATGTGATCATTAAAGCATGTCAGTGTGTGAGCATCCAAGCATGTAAGCATTCAAGAGTGAGCATGGGAGAATACGATCTTCGAAGCATATATACATGTAACAATCCAAGCATATAAGAAAATGTGAGCATAAGAGCATACGGGTATGTGAGCATGTGATCATCAAAACATCCAAACATATGAGCATTAGGGCACATAGTCATGTGGGCATGTAATAGTCAAAACATGTAGACATGGGAGCATTCGATTATCTAAGCACGTGAACATAGGAGCATGTAATTATCAAAGCATTTGAACATATTATCAAAGCAGACATGTGAGCATGTGATCAACCAAGTATGTGAACCTATAAAACATAAACATATAAGCATCCAAGTACACATACATCATACCATCCACTCACCTTTGCATTTAAGCATGATCAAAAAGCATGTAAGTGCACAAGCATCCAGTTGCAGAAGCACATCAGCCTCTAAGCATATGGATATATCACCATCTAAGTGTGTGCACATGTGGATACAAACAATGGGTTGATGTTTTATTAGAACTAATGAATAAGTCTTAAGAAGGAGTAACATTTAAGCATGAGAGTATAAGCATGTCAGCATAACAACATACAAGCATTTGAGCACCTAAGTTCACATACCTTTTATCACCCATTAACCTCAAGATTCAAGCATAATCGTTAAAGCAAATGAGCGCAAAATGTTCAACTACAAGATCACTTCGGCCTCCAATCATACAGACATATCCAAGTGTGTACATGTGTGCGAATATCAAATATGTGAATATCAATGCATGTGAGCATGAGAACATATGATTATCAAATCATATGAGTATAGGAACATGGGATCATCAAAGTATATATGTATGAGAGAAAGCATGTGGCCATGAGAGCATGCAATCATCAAGGCATATGAGCATGGGAGCATGTGATCATTGGAGCATGTAAGCATGTGAGCATTCAAACATGTAAGCATCCAAACACATAAGCAATCAATCATGTGAGCAAAGGAGCATATGATAATCGAATCAAGTAGACATGTGAAAAACAAAACATGTAAGAACATATAAGCGTGATAGCATACGGACATGTAAGCATGTGATCATCAAAGCGTCCAAACTAATGAGGCATATGGCATACAGGCAAGTGTGTATTTGATCGTCAAAACATGTAGACATGGGAGCATACGATCATTGAAGCATGTGAACATCGGAACATGTATTTATCAAAACATTTGAACATAGGAGCATGTGATCATCAAATCATGTAGACATGTGAGTATGTAATTAACAAAGTTTGTGAACACACAAGCACATAAGCATTTAAGCATCCATATACACATACATCTTACCGAACAATCACCTTAGCATTTAGGCACGATCATCAAAGCATGTGAGTGCACGAGCATCCAACAGCATGAGCACATCAACCTCCAAGCATATAGATATATTATCATCCAAGTGTGTGCATATGTAAACATGAAGAAAGGTATGATACTTAATGACAATTAATGAATAAGTCCTCTGAAGGAGTGACACTTAATTGAACATATGAGTGTGAGAGCATACACGTATGTGAGCATACAAGCATATTAGCATTTAAGCGCTCAAGTACACATACCTCTTAGGCACGATCATCAAAGCATGTGAGTGCAGGAGCATCCAACAACATGAGCACATCAGCCTCCAAGCATATAAATATATTATCATCCAAGTGTGTGCACATGTAAACATAAAGAAAGGTATGATGCTTAATGACAATTAATGAATAAGTCCTCTGAAGGAGTAACACTTAATTGAACATGTGAGTGTGAGAGCATACACATATGTGAGCATATAAGCATATAAGCATTTAAGTGCCTAAGTACACATACCCCTTATCGCCTAATCGCCATAGCATTCAAGCACAATCGTCAAAGCATTTTAGCACACGAACATCTAACTGCATTTTTACTTAAGCCTCCAAGCATATAGACAAATCATCATCCAAGTGTGTGCTCGTGTGTGTGGATATCAAACTTGTGAACATTAAAACCAGTAAGCATGGGAGCTTGCAATCATTAAAGCATATGAGCAAGGGAGTATGGGATCATAAAATTGTGTGAGTATGGGCGAATGTCATCATTAAAGCATTTGACCTTGCAAGATGTGATTATTAAGGCATGTGAACATGGGAGCATGTGATTGTCAAAGCATGTGAACATGTGAACAATCAAACATGTGAGCATCCAAACATATGATCAATCAAGCATGCAGTTAAACATATAGTGTACTCTCCCCAATCACCTTAGCATTTCAGCACGATCATAGAAGCATGTGAATGCATGAGCATCCAACTACATGAACACATCAGCCTCCAAGCAAACAGATATATCGTCATCCAAGTGTGAGCACATGTGGATACAAAGAAAAAATTGATGTTTAATGAGAATTAATGAATAAGTCTTATGAAAGAGTGACACTTAATTGAGCATGTAAGAATTTAAGAATGAAAGTACACAAGCATGAGAGCAGACACGCATCTGACCATAAAAGCATTTGAGTATTTAAGCATCTAAGTACACATACCTCTTACCGCCCAATCACTTCAACATTCAAGCACCATCAATGAAGTATTTAAGCGCACGAACGTCCAACAACTTGATCACTTAAGCCTCTAAGCATATAGACATATTATCATCCAAGTGTGTGCACATATGTGTGAATATCAAACATGTGAATATTAAAGCATATAAGCATGGGAGCATACGATCATCAAAGCATATTAGCATAGGAGCATAGCATCATCAAACGGGTGAACATAGGAGCATGTGAGAATGAGAGCTTATGATGATTAAGGCATATGAGCAAAGGATGAGCATGGGAGCGTGTGAGCGAGTAAGCATTCAAGCATATTAGCATTCAAGCATGAGATTATACAAACATGTGACCATACAAGCATATCATCATCCAATTGTGTGCAAATGTGGATATAAACAAAGAGTTGGTGCTTAATGAGAATTAATCAATAAGGCTTATGAAGAGCAACATTTGATTGTACATGAGCAATTATGTATGAGGGTATACAAGCATGTAAGTATGAAACCATACACACATATGAGTATTTAAGCACTCAAGTACACATATCTTTTACCACTGAATCACCTCGGCATTCAAGCACAATCTTCAAAGCATTTTAGCATACGAACGTCCAACTACATGATCACTTAAGCCTTTAAGTATATAGACATCATTAAGTGTATGTGTGGATATCAAACATTTGAATATCAATGCGTGTGACCATGAGAGCATGCAATCATCAATGCATATAAGCATGGGAGCATCGTCAAAGCATGGGAGCATGGGAGCAAGTGATCATCAAGGCATGTGAGCATAAGAACATGTGATCATCAGGGCATGTGACCGTGTGAGCATTCAAACATGTGAGTATCCAAGCATGTGAGAAATCAATCATGTGAACATGGGAGAATACGATCATTAAAGCGTGTAGATGTGAGCAGGCATGTGAGCATAAGGGCATGTCAACATGTGATCATCAAAGCATCCAAACATATTTGCATGGGGGCATATAGGCTTGTGAGCACGTGATCGTCAAAGCATGTAGACCTGGGAGAATACGATCATCGAAGCATGTGAACATATGAGCGTGTTATCATCAAAGCAAGTAGTCATGTGAGCATGTGATCATCAAAGCAAGTACACTGATGAGCATGTAATCAACAAAGCATGTGAACATACAAGCACATGAGAATTTAAGCATCCAAGTACACATACATCTTACCGTCAAATCACCTTAGCATTTATGCACGATCATCAAAGCATGTGAGTGCACGAGCATCCAACTGCATGAGCACATTAGCCTTCAAGCACATAGATATATTATCATCAAAGTGTGTGCACATGTGGATTCAAACAAAGGGTTGAAGCTTAATGAGAATTAATAAGTAAGTCTTATGAAGGAGTGAAACTTAATTTAACATATGGGCATTTAAGCATGAGAGTATATAAGCATGTAAGTATGAGTGCGTACAAGTATGTGAGCATACAGGATTATGAGAATTTAAGGACCTAAAATACACATAGTGCATAAACACTAGTGCCTACACTAGTTGAGATTGATATCTTTCAAATTCTTATAAGAATAACAAGAAGGCCAAAACTGTAGCTAATGACAATTAGCCAGAAGAATAGCATATGATTCCCTCTATAAAGATATGAAAATCAAATCCAGATCCATAAACAAAAAGAGTAATGTAATTTTTTGCTGGCGTAAGTCCATACTTCTATAAATTTCCAAATAACAGTAAACTTGTTAACACTTACATATTAACAGAGAAATGCATGTAAGCCCTTGCAATCAATATAGGACTAAACCAATGAAATCATATTCCTATATGTATAATTAAGTGAACGGTCTATGAATTTTAACTACATCAACATCACACACAGACTTCATTCACAAAAGAAACACAAAATAGAAAATTTTACCCTACTTAGCAACACAATTTGGGTATTTCTCAAAGTTCAAAAAAGTTAGAAATTTTACCCAAAAGAAATTATCATAAAACAGGCTAAGCAAAGCAATTCCAGACAGAACTCTTTCACAGATGGTAACCCTAGAATGGTTTTAGGGTTACCATCTTTTTTCATTTTTATTTAAGAAAGTAGTGTCACAATTTTTGGTCATACTATCTCACTCTGTGTCTATGAGACAATCAAAAGCCCTATGAATTGATAGTGTATGGTCGACGAAACTTGAGACTTTCGAGTTTACGGCACATCCTTCAAGTCCACCAAACCCGCCATCCTTTAAACCCATCGAAAAAGTCTCTAGCAATTAATTAAACAGAAATGTTTATAGCATGCATATCACATCCTATATGACTAACAATGACATTAAATCATCATTCTGACTAGAGCTCCAAAAATCATAAGAGCTTGTAAAGCAAAAGACAAAAATTACCCTTCACAAATATAAGTAATAAAAGTTCTTATAAGTACAAGTGGATGGTAGTAGGGAAAAAAAAAAAAAGAACCAAAGATGTTGAAATTCTCAAAATTAAAGCACTACCCTTTATCATTTACAAAGCAAATTTAAAATTTTTAACACATTATTAGCTGTTAAATTACCGACTGTCCCAAAAGTTTAAATATTTTCTTAATAAGTCGGGCCCAACACATGGGACTTGTAACATTTTACATAGAAGGTAAAGAGGAGACAGAAATGGAACACAAGATCTCCTACTCTAATACCATGATAAAATGCCAATTCTCACAAAAGCTTAAGCTATTAGAAGAATAATGAAATCCAACTTTGCTGCAACAAAGGCCTTAAACAACAGCCTAGCACCAAAATCTGTAAAAATAAATTGAACAAGATATAGAATCATGTTAGATTGAATAGTGTGTTGAACTTGAAAGAGTCATTAGAAAAAAGAGAAATCAAACAAGGAAACATTGAAATATATAATATCATATCGAAAGGAATATAAAATTTGAAAGAAATTTACAAGAAAAAGTGAAGTAAAAAATGAATGTAGGATCTGTTTGGTAGAAGGATTTTTGTTTTTGTTTAAGTTAAAACAATTCAATTCCCAAAAGGCCAAATTCATGCCAAGCACGATAGGATAAAGCAAAAACCTATATTATTCTTCTCTTGGCAACAATATTTAGATTGCAATCCTAGTTAATATATCCTATAATTTTTTTTACATTTATTTTTTTGAATATTTACATTTTTCTAACCTTTCTGTCTCCCTTATTTTTTTCATCTCCTTACTACTTCTTCAATCTTTCTCCCCCCCTTGCCTGTTCATCTCCCCACTACCTTCTACATTAATATCATTCTTCTTTTTCCCTTCATCTTCTTTTATTTTTGTCTCTTTTCATTCACACCATTTTACTATAAATTTGTCACTATCTCTTCCATTCTATGCATAGTTTTCCCTTATAAAAAAGGTTTTCTCTCTCTCTCTCTCTCTCTCTCTCTCTCTCTCTCAATTTTTTGGTGGATTTTTATTTTTATTTTTCTTGTATTTCTATTGTAGGTAGATAATTTTCTATATTCTTCAAAACTCTACTTTAGATTAATGCGATTTAGTTTTGTTTTTAAAATTTTTTTTTAGTCCTCTTTGATTGTTAAATTTTATCCTATTGCATTATATAGAATTAAATATAGAATATAAAAATATAATATAATTCTATTACATAGCATGATTTGGATAATTTGGTAGTTACTGTTTATTTATTTATTTTTTGTTCTCTTCGATTGTTAAATTTTATCCTATTGCATTATAAAGAATTATATATAGCATATAAAAATATAACATTATTCTAATATATAGCATGATTTGGATAATTTGGTATTTATTGTAATTTGGTATTTATTCTATTACACATCATAATTTTTTATGGTGCTCAATTTAGATGTTAAACTATGAGCCTTTACTCTTTTTTTTTTTAATCCTTTGTGGTGGACAAAGTACTCTAAATAGATGTATTAGAAGTACTCTATAATGCCATTTATTTAGAGAAAAGTAAAGGTTAGCCAAACGAAATAATCAAATGGGTGACAAATTTTAGCTTTTGCAATTTTACTTTAATTTTTATTATTATTTTATAACAATGCATATATAGAAATTTAATTCTTAGATTTTGCTAATAATTGTTTGTTTGATAATATGTTTTGGGTGGATGACATTACAATTTCTGTAAAGAAAATAACCTTAACAGATTATCAACAACAAATTATTTTTCCTAATTAGTCTAATTAATCATTGTTAAGTTTATTAATTTTCTTAGTTACGTTTTTCGATGTTTTAAATTGTAGGCAAAAAAAAAAAAAAAAAAAGGTTTGAGAAAGCTTGATTAAAAACTAAAAGAATAATTTTCAAATTTTATATTCTTTTTAATGATTCACAAATTGTTATAAATAACTTTTATTAAAAAATGAATATTTTCGTTAACTTGCCTTTTGAATTTCTGAGAAAAATTGTATTGTTTTCATATTAGTACGACAAAATTTATATTTATAATTGTTCTTATATTACATTTATGATTATTCGTATAATAATTAAAATTTGATTATGACATACACTATTCTTTATTAAATTAGTTTAAATAGTAATAAAATAAAATAAAATAAAACCATAATAAAAATGATTATCACGTGCAACGCGCGAGTTTGCGACTAGTTATAATTAAATATAAATGTTATTATGCCGGTATGTTATAATTATTATTTGTTGTTCCTCACCCTACTTCATCTTAATTGGTATTTGAATAAGTAAAAGTTATGTCTTAGTCCGACTGGGTATAGCATTTCTCTTCAATCATTAATTAGTGTTTTTCAATAAAATTATTCATATTATAAGTTTATGACCAAAACCGTGCAAAGCCGACCCGTTTACTACTAAAAGCTTTTAGAAATTTAAAACTTGCCATAATCTTTAAAATATTTTTACTATTTTATTTGTTATTAAATTTAATTATATTAACAAAAATTAAATATTTTTTACAATTTATATATAATTCTTTTATTAAGCCATGCATTGCACGAGCATAATACTAGTATGTGTGTGTGTGTGTGTGTGTATATATATATATATTCCGTAACTTAACTTCCTCTATCGTTTGTTATATATTCATAAGAAACTTATAAATTTATTTATTTATTTTATATTAAGTTATTCTATTGTATTTTATATTCAAATTTGATAACACAAATTTTCTTATATAGTTATAAATTGATAATTGAGAATGGTAAATGAATGTGTAATTATTAATTCCCTAATTCTTTTTGAGGAAAAAATTAATTCTCTATTCTAATAACACTAATTGTTTTGTTTTAAATTATCATATTGTACAATTAAACTTGGATTATTAGTATGTATTTGAATTTTTTTTTCTCATTATCATTTTGTGTGTCATGATAATGAAAATAAATAAATAAATAATTACAATTGATAAGAAGTTGTTAATAGTAATAATAAATAATTATGACACTAATAAAAATAATTAATAAATCAAAAACTATATAATAATAATAATAAAAATTATTATTATTATTATTAAGAAGTGAAATCATCATATAGTATGAAAAACTCATATATATATATATATATATATATATCCTTTTATTCTTCTTGTGCCTTTCCCCTGCAACTTTGATATTTAGTTGCCACTCCTTAACAAACTCAGTGGTGGATGCATTATGATTTTCTTCAATTATAGGCCCGTTGCTGTTGCTGTATGCATCATGGTACCTGCAAATGAGAGTTCTAGATGTGAGAACCACTTCAGTTGGATTACGGTGTTTCCCTTATAGATGGCTTGATTTTTGTGAAGCCAGATTATTTATAGGGTGGTAAAGATCACTTGCAAGAAGGCCATATGGTCTTGGAGGTATGGGTTATTAGTTGTGATGCACCTTCTTAACTAGTGTTTTACTGAAGTCTGTCCTAACTCTGATTTTCTAAGGGACAAATCTAATCCCAACTAGACAGCCCTTGCCAAGCGACCAGCTAGAAATATATGAGATGTGGTTTCATTTATCTACTTCTAGTGTTAAATCACAAACAAGAATGCACTTACGTGTCTTAATTTCTTGTAGCACCTTATGCAATCATGGTTGGTGATGAGCTGCAATAACAGACTTTAACTTAGCAAAAGAAAAGATTCAACAAAGCTTTTTGATGGTGTTTTGTTTCTTAGTATGGAATTAGTTTATTATGCAAATGAGTTGTAGTTGTTTATGTTAAGACTCATTCTGTGGCTACACCATTTTTATATTAGTAATTATGGATGATTTGCAGTTGGTTTTACTGTGTTTACAGAAATGATTAAGCACTTTGTTTTGCCTGTCATTCTTGTGGTGATGAAGAAGCTCACCAACATAGTGGGCGTGTGTTCATGTTTTGGGAACAAGAATGTGCAGCCAATTATGCTAAGCTTCTCCTTGCCTAGTTGTAGTTCTTTATGTTAAACTCCTTTTGTGGCTACATCATTATTATGTAAGTATTTCTAGATGATATGCAATTTATTTTTAGTGTGTACCAAAATGATTTGTATTGTAATGAAGATGCTTGCCAATGCAATTCGTAGTTTGTGTGTCTGTTTTATGGACATGGATATAGAGCGATTGTACTTGTATAATGGGTCTAATATCTTAGGAAGTTAAAAGGAGAGAACGGAGAGGGTGGGGGGGAGGGCGGTTTATAGAAAATTGCATATTAAAAATTACCATCTAATAAGTGCTTTGCAAAGGGACTTGATCACCCAATTGGTTGAAAAATCCTTTGAGGTCTGTTTAGGCTCCCCAAGTTTAAATGTTTTTCACCAGAGTGAAGTGTTTTTAAATGTTGTAGTCGTAAATGTTGTTGGTGTTGCAAACATTCCTAGATAGGCTCATATCCTTGGTGGCCTTGTTTTAAGAGGCAAATTGCATATATAAGGCATTAGAATAAGCCACATGCTTCATTGGCTTTTCAATGGTTTAATAATCTTGAGAAATACATTGGCAATTACATGTATATATATATATATATATATATATATATATATTTACCTATCAAAAAAAATAAAAAAAATACATTAGCAACTAAATGTAGTTTCCTACGATTAGCTCCAACATCTATAGGGTGTGTATGCATGATTGTTATCCTAGCATTCTTCTCTCATTTTACACTTTTCTTCTATCTTCTATTATCTTCTATCAATTTGGTCTCATAATGATGTCATTGCCTCTGAGTAGCACCCATTCATTAAATGAAGTCCATCAGATAAAAACACAAAGACTTTATTTTTCCCCTTTAATGATTGAGCATTATTGATTTAAACATATGAAATCTATGTGCTTCTGGTCTTCTCGATATATGCAACACACTTCTTTTAAAGGTAATCACTTCATTGTTTCTTATGTTTCATCTAATTGCAAAAGAAAATTTGTCAAGTGTTTTTTCATTTAAAGAGGGATTTTTTAGCCTAAAAAGCCAGAAACCCCTAGAAGTGATATAAAAATACATATTTTCTCTTTTGCTGCTTATTGACATTAGTTTTGCATGAGTAAGAAAGAAAGTTGTTCCTTTTAAATCCTTGGTAGTAAAACTTATCTTGCAATATATAATTTATTCCACATACTATGTCAAAAATTCATCTTTAAATAAATTTATTGTCCCCTCCATTCTCTAACAAGAATGAT
This sequence comes from Lithocarpus polystachyus, assembly GCA_033629205.1. Taxonomy (NCBI): domain Eukaryota; kingdom Viridiplantae; phylum Streptophyta; class Magnoliopsida; order Fagales; family Fagaceae; genus Lithocarpus; species Lithocarpus polystachyus. Next base: position 40,337,846 of record CM066171.1, on the reverse strand, counting down.
CATATATATTTTCATACAAACTCTCAAATTAGTTAATATGACAAACCAAGGCAACCAGAAGCAAACTTTTTATGTTAATGGAAGGCAAGATGGTAACATTGTATTCTTGCAAACTGCATTTACCTCGTATACTGTGTACTTGCAAACTATATTCATGCCTCCCTTTTCTTTTTTAACGCTGGGCCTTTCAGTATGGTGTTATCATTCAAGGGCTAGACTTGAGTCTTAGAAATTCTATCACAATGAGGGCCCACATCGAGAGGTTGTCTTCTGATGATGTGAGTTTGAATTTCAATGCCTTTCATTGTGTTTCTTTTTTTCACATGCTTCTTATGTTTTCCTCCTAACCTCATGCATTTTTTACAGATCAACTGGAACTCATGGGCTGGCGTTCCTCCTGCTGAAACTCCCGACTTGGAGGCATCTGCTGTTGTTGTCTCCGGGATCACCCAGCATTTCAAGGGTGCGGGTTTGAGGGTGCTTTACTTGGCTGAGCGGGTGCACTGCCAATTGGTGGGTGAGGATGCCCTGCTCTCCATGACTTATGCCGAGTATGCCTTGTGGAGGTCCTATTGTGGCCTATGTCAACCGGCTTAGGGAGGAATTGGACTATGATGAGTTCAAACGTACTTGCCTTATGCCCTCCCATACTGTTGAGGTATCTGCTATTTCTTCCCTTCTTTTCCATTCCTACTTTCTTCTTTTGCATTCCTGTACATGGTGACATTCAACTGAAATACTTGTATCAGGATGCCCCTGCTCCTAGTGTTCCCATTAATCCTCCTCATCTGCCTTGGATGGTCTATGCTTACAGCCCTAATGGTTTTTCTAGGGAGCGTCCCGTGCCTCGTAATACCAATGTCATGGGTTACCCTTTTCCGGACGGCACACGGGCGGTGAGTTCTCTTCCACATTTTTTTTTATTTGCTTCTTCTTCTCTTGCATCTTTCAACTGCTCATTCTAAAACTGTTTTCCTTCAAATTTTAGCCCACTATCCAAGAGCAAGAAGTTGGTTTGGCTAGCTGGAAATCTCAAGCTGGAGGTGACTTAGTATTCAAAGGACTTGTACGGCCTCGAAGGACTAGCTTATCCTGGTAATGATGATGATGATGACGGTGATGGTGATAGTGGTGAGGACTCGGAGGCGAGCCCTAGTTACCAACCAAGGAAGAGGCGCTTCTGGTGATCCCTGCATGATAGACAGACAGACACATAGCACACAGCATAGCATAGCATATCTTTCTTTTCTTTTCTTTTTTGTTGCTTTTATTATTATTTTCTCCTTTTAGCACACATTTCTGCACTTTGGATTTGATTTGAGACATTGGGTTGTATTTTAAGAACATCTTTTACATTCATGCTCTTTATTTGGGATATGTACTTAATTTACAACTTATGGAGATAAATGCACAATTCTATGCTTTTCTTGGTCTTTGATGCTTGAAAATTTGAACTTGTGTTATGTCTTGAATAGTCCTTGGGGCCAAAGGATTCATAGGAGAAGCATTTGGAAGAACCGTATGCAAAATAGGGGAAAAACAAGTCTCTACCCCTTACTGTGCGTGCGTGTATATGAGCCTGTGTACGCAGCCTTGACCCTGCATACGTAAGTTTAACTATGTGTACGCATGCCGAGGGTCAGAAAAACCCTAGCCACCCTTCTTAGTATAAATAGCTATTGGGGACTCCCAAACCTCACCAAACGTATTTTCCTCCTAGAAAACACTCCTTTAAGGATTTTCAATGGCAAAATTCTCTCCTTTTGAAGTCTCGACTTGGATTAGGAAGCTTGGCCCTAGTTTCAAAGAAGCTATCATTCCTTATAGTCTCTCTTGCATTTTCCCATACCATCAAATCAAGGTGGATGAACCTCTTCTTTGTGCTGCCGCCAATTATTAGATCCCTTCTCGACATGTTTTTCAATTCAGTGTAGAGATATGCCTCACTCACGAGGAGTTTAGTGCGATCATGGGTGAACCTTCGGTGAACAACCTTGTGTTTCCTACCATAGGTAGTGATCTTCCCACCTTGGGTGTTCCTCTTGAAAAGGCAAAGCAGCTGTGTGTTTTTGGAAGTTGAATATTCATCTCATCTTTGCATACTTCTCTCAAATAGCTATCCCAATGACTGATATACCGCGCTCCCGGTTTCTCAATGCCTTTTGCCTGTGTATACTTACAAGATACTTCTTGGTTCATGAGACCTATTATGTATATCACAGGACGTGCTTGGTGGTTGTCGATTTGAGGAATAGGAATCTTGTAGGCATGATCTTGGCTAAAACCCTCAATGGCTTAGATGCATTTCATAGGAAGGAAGCAAACTTCTTTATGGGGAGCCTTCTCCTCCTTCTAGTATGCCTAGGTTTCCAACCTAGAGGGATTCCTCTAATTTTTGCATGGGTTGCCTTATGGTTTTCAACCCATCGAGGCACCTTATATCGTCTTTTCCATTTCTTTTTTTTTTTTATCTTTTTTTTTTTTTCACTCATGCTCTCTCTCTCTCTTTTTTTTTTTTTTTTTTTTTTTCTCTCTCTTTGAATGAGCCTTTGAATTTAGAGAAAAAGAGAGAAGACAATGACAAAGTCACCAAAAGATATAACTAAAGAGGGGGCATACCTTTGCAAAGAATGGTGTCCTCTATCTTTGGGGACCATGAAAGAAGGTTGATATTTTCCTAAATCACAATTTTGTGCTGTCTCCATTGTTTAAAAAATGAAGAAGAGAGTGAATAAGGACGATGAGGAAGTGAGTGTTTAGAGAGGCTTCTTCTTTAGCCTAATCCTGCCACATGGACACAGCTGGATGAGAGCTCCGCCTTCTACTGGGCTTCGCCATTTGTGTCAGAATCTCTTCCTTGGTTGAAAACCCCATGATCCAGAAATGAGGAAGATCCACTGCAGATGCATTCTACATAGACTCCCGACCATTTTATGAAATCGAAGTGGTTTCCAAAAATCACAACATAGTACAACATGCCTTTAAAAGCTTCTTGAAAAACTCCAGCAAAACCACCCACAAATTGTTTTGACTAGTTGTTTTTATCCACCATGTCTTTGGGCATTCTTCTTTAGCCTTTTGAGCATGATATGTTTCTCTAACTTGACCATCCTCACAATACACTTTGGATTTCCAATTTTAAACATAAGATATCCCATCAACATTCCAAATATCACTCCACATCCATAACCCATTGACACAGCTTGCCAACCAAACCCATTTTTAAGCTCTAAATTGTCTTCTTGTTGTAAGGTCAATGGTGGTGGTTTCTTTGCCTCATGGCTGTCGCACGTTCTTGACAATGAAAATCCACATATCCCAAGTTTTTAGGATACTAATCATTATCAAATGTATTAAATTGCTTTCCTAAAGGTATGTTTCCTGTAGGTTGGTTATGTGACAACTTTAAAACTTCAAGCCATGGTAGATCTGCCAATTGCCTAGAAATCTCTCCGATAAGCTTGTTGAAAAAGAGGTCTAATCATTCAAGATTTTGCAAATTTCCAAATAATGATAGAATACAACCTGTAACGTTATCGTGAGAAAAGTTGAGCCCCTTGAGTGATTTTAGCCTCCCAATTATCTTTGGCTTCCCTCCTTCGAAACTATTGTTTAAAAAATTAATGGTTGTGAAGACCCTTTCATCATCACATTCAAGGAATCATGATAATACCCGTCTACCATATATTTCAACTCAACTTTTCCTTCATCCACATTTGTCATGGCTTTCAAATATTTGAAATATTTTCTTGAAAAAGGACTATTAAACTCATTGTTAGAGATGTCTAGGATTTACAAATTTAGGAAAGGAAATTGGTCTTAGGATTGCCTATATGACCCTGAAATTTTTTTGATCTTATGACAAGAACCCGCATATATAAAAGACCTTCCAACCAATAAGGGAAGGTTCTGTTTATCTATTACTTCCAAGATCTGGAACTTCCAAGTTCCTACAATTTGCCAAAGATATTGGCAATGGCCCTTCCAATTGATTGTGCCATTAAGGTTAATATTCCTAAATTATTTCCCTTGGAAAATGTTGCAAAGATGGTACCATGAAGGCTATTTATTCGCAAATTCAACACTAAGAGGACATTAGAGTGTACCAAACACTTAGGAACCACACCACTTAAGTTGTTATGAGACAAGTCTAGAACGTCAAGGAAACTTGCGTTGAAAATTAAAGAAGGGATTTCTCCAATTAATTTGTTATTGGAGATAGAGATATATCAAAGACTAAGAAAACTTAAAGTGGGAAATGGTCCTTGAAGCAAGTTGTCACGAAGATCAAGAAATATAATGAATCCCTCCCCACATCACCCAACCATCTTGGAACTTGACCATAAATTCTGTTCTTGGAAAGGTTTAAGAATTGTAGTGTTGTTGCCGTTCTTAAGAAAATTGGGAATTCACTAATGTTGCAAGAAGACAAGTTCAGACTAGGTTTGGGAAAGGTATAGGTGACATTATTGTTGATGCTAACTAAGTTATTTGAAAAATCAAGATAATAGAGATTTTTGAGCTTTGAAAACATGTCTAACTCCAACATAATAATCAAGTTATTTGATGAGAGAAATAGATAAGTAAGGTTAATAAATCTAGATATTGACCTTGGTATAGATCCCAGTAGCTTATTACAACCCAAATCAAGATACTCCAATGAATTGGACTTGAATTCATCAATCTCACCAATGAATTGATTACCATCAAGACTTAACGTCACCAAAGAGGGCAAATTGAACAACCAAGATGGCAGTGTCCCATCTAGGAATTTTGAACCTAAAGAGAGATGAATTAAATTAAAACCACTTATATGATTAGGAAATGGACCAACAAGTTGATTGTTATAAAGGTATAAAGTTGAGAGATTGGGCAATTTCAATAGTGACAACTGTAGCAAACCTATTGAAATATTCCCCAATAATCAAAACAAATTGTTAGTTCATGCGTATGCCAAAAACAACTAAAATTCGAAAGTGGTAATAGAATCTCACCGCTAAAACTGTTATATGATAGATCCAAAATAGTAAGCTTTGTAAGGTTCCCAAGTGATGTTGGAATTGGTCTAGTCAAATTGCAATAAGCGAGATTCAAATGCTTCAAGGACTTCATATTGCCGATAGAATCTGGTAGTTCTCCTGAAAAGCTTATCAAAGAGAGATCTAAGAATTTCAAGGAAATACTACTCCAATTACACTTTGGAAGAGAACCCAAATCAAGATTCTCATTCTCCCTTAGATTAAGGGTTTGTATACTGGGAAGGCAGAGGATGTTATTTTGAAGTTTTCCCTGCAAGTGACAGCCATGGGGACAAAGAGTTGTGATAAAGGAGGATAGATTCATCAAAGAATTAGGTCTAATTGACGACATATCTGACCAATCCAAAAGAAGTTCCCTTAACTAAGTTAGGTTATTTCATACTGGTGTTTCAATTAACAGCCCATAGTTGTAAGAAAGATCAAGTGAAACCAGCGAAGACAAATGAGAGATTTCATATGGGATTTTGCCAGAATAACACAGAATAAGAAAGGTTAAAATGATTCAAAAGTATTAAAGTTTCCAAACTGGGACGAAATTATGGAGCGATTGAAGTCATCCCCAGCGAGATTCAAGCTCATGAGTTGGTGAAGAAAGAAGAGGGTACTATTGGAATGAATAGGGCCATAAAGCTAGCTGCAACTGAGGTTAAGGCCAATAGCTTGGCGTGTGGTTTGGTGACAGATGACGTCATCCCAAGTATAGCAGTCCTTATTGTCCTTTCAAGAGGTTGTCTTTGGATATGAAATATCACAAATCTAAGAAGCATCTCTATGAAGAGAAAGAGAGTGATTTAAATGGAGTAGAGCAAAGCAGGGTGAGACTGAAGACAAGGAAGAAGATGGAAAATGAAAGAGCAAGGAGAGTAAAATTAGAAGACAGAACTATTGATACTTCCAACCTAAACACCCCATTTGAATTTGATACCCAAGAAAAGAAGAGAAGGCAAAACACTATAAATATATTTGATATTATGAATTAAGCTAGGTGAGGCATGGGATGAGATGAATATAAAATGAAGATTTTATATGTGTCCAAGTCAATCGAAGTCTAAAAATCTAAAAAAATTTCTGCAATATGGTGAAGCCACTTGGTGCAACCACATCTTCTAAGTCAACTTTTATTATATAGTATATGATTTAAGCCCAACTTTTATTATATAGTACTAGCCTTATCACACGTGCTTCGCGCGTGCAGTGAGGCTTTTTTTTAGTGGTCCTATTTTGTAGCCCCCAAAAAAAAAAAAACATGTGCTTTTATTTTATATATATAATTTTTTTTGAAATTTTTTTTTTTTGAAAATGAACGATTCACTCATTCATTAATATGTTAACGGTCATAATGCAAAGCATCTACAGCAGGTGGGGGCTCATCCTTCATCCAGTACATATCATCCACAATGTTCCTAGCAAATCTAGCTAAGGAGTAAGCCACCATGTTTCCTTCCCTTTTTACACAACTAAGAGCAACAGACTGCCAACCCAAAATATAAAATCTAATGCCATCTACTATATGTCCATACAAGGAATTATTTACTACAGATGCCGAAAGTGCTCTCATGACATTTGAATTATCTCCCTTAATTACCAGGTTTGAGAATCCAGCTTCCATAGCAAATTACAAGGCTTTACGACATATCAATGCTTCTGCTTCATCGCTATTATGCAAATATTCTCCCTTTGCTGACATACCAGCCATTACCTCACCTACATGATTTCTAATTATTGCGCCCACACCAGAACAATTTAAATCTGAAAAGACCGCTGCGTCAAAATTCAATTTGTAGACATCCTGGGTAGGGGGCTGCTAGTAGCTGCTGCTTCTTGGTGCTGCATTTAAGATGACAATATTTGCTTGATCTTTCTTGTATTCTTCTAACAGTTCAACTGCTCTATTATTCAACCACCGCGGGTCCTTCATATGTCCTCCATGTACAACCACGTTCCTTTGATTCCATATGAGCCAAGCTTGAACAAGGAAGAGCTCCATCTCTATTGTAGATAACCTGTCTGCAAAAGATTCAAAAAGTTGCATAAAATCAAATTAGTTAGTCTGAACTTTCTACAACACGGTGAGACTTCCTGCCCAAACATCTTGGGTTGCTCCACACCCCCATATAGCAAGATATATTTATATATATATATATATATATATTGAAATTTTAATTTATAAGTAGAAAAAGCAAATTGAAAATCAACAGGGGCTTTCCCTATTTGGATTCTTCATTTTCATGGTTCTAAAATGCCCTTACATCCCTATGTTTAAGTAGAGACAAAACTAAAGAACAATCCAGTAAAAATACAACTCTAACTCCTACTAAAACATTGCCTAAAAAATAGGGTGACTCTCGTGTTGATTTTCAAATTGCTTTATCCACTTATAAATTAAATTTTCAAAATAAAAATTATACATATATATATATATATATATATAATAAAAACACGTTTTTTTTTTTTTTTTGGCTACAAAATAGGACCACTAAAAAAAAAAGTGTAATGAGGCTAGTACTATATAATAAATGTTGGGCTTAAATCATATACTATATAATAAAAGTTGGGTTTAAAAGTCGTGGTTGTGCCAAGTGACTTCAGCATATTGCAAAAAAAAAAAAAAAAATTTAGATTTTTAGATTTTAAAAATCTATATATAAATTTCTTCTCCTATAATTTCTAAGTTGATAAAAATATTAATTTGATACAATCCAAAATTTTCATCTAATCTATCTAATCCTTATTTTTTTACATTTAGTGTATTAGAAATTTTTTTTAGATTTTAAAAAAAAATATATATATATATATATATATATTGTTCTTATCTTTTTCTCTATAATTTCTAAGCTTATAAAATTCTTAATTTGATTATAATCCATATTCTTATAATTTAGAAGTTGATAAAAATCTTAATTGATAAAAAAATATATTAAAAAAAAAACACAATACTTTTCAATTTGCCATATATATTACTTTTTTTTTTTTAGATAGAAGATAGATATTGTATTGAGTAAAAGAGCCAAAGCCCAAAAACATATACAAGTGAGTAAATACCCTAACAACATCTAGGGGAAAATGCAAAGAAGTTCAAATGCCCAAAGGAAAAGAAAGACCACTAGCAACAACACGCTGCAAGTCGATAATGCTGTAACAGTTAAAGTTATGTTTGGTAATAGTTTTAATTTTCTACTTTCAAAAACTAGTTTTTGGGAATAAAAAAAAAAAACAATTTTCTTATATTTTTGAAATTAAAAACATGTTTGGTTAGTTGAAATTAAAAAAAAAAAATTTTTTGAAGAAAAAATAGAAAATACTAAAATATGTTGTTACTAGGATTAGGACTCTGATGCTAACTCATTAAATGATACAGATTCATTAAGTCAAATACGTGTTTTCATTGACTTTTGAAAATTAGAAACTGAAAACAGCCTTTTGCATGTTTTCAGTTTCCTTCACAAATTGAGTTTTGAGACCAATTTTTGTTTTTTGTCCATTTTAGGTTGCCAAACAAGTTTTTTTGTCTAAAAAATAGAAAATTATTTTTGAAAATAGAAAATAAGGGGAAAATTGTTTGTCTTTTTATCTTTTTAAATAAAAATACTTCTTATCAATTAATTTAATTCACTTCTTTTTTTTATCCAGCTATGTTTATTATATACACGGTTTTTTCATTTATTTATTATCAATAATTTTTTATTTTGTTTTCTAATTAGTACATTGTATACTCCTATGTTTTTACACTATTTGTTTCTCAAAAAAAAAAAAAAAATGTTTTTACACTATTAGGCACCGTTTGGTACACCCACACTCAAACACATGTTTTCAGTTTTTAAACAACATTACACATATTTTAACACATGTTTTCAGTTTTTAAGTAGATATACCAAACACCCCTGAAAATTTGACAAAAACGTTTTTTTGCAACAGATCTTGAGAGAGAGAGAGAGGATCTGAGAATGGTAGTATTGCCGTATTGCAGATGACTTATGGAAGAGTAATGAAAGCAAGTGGGGGGTAGGTGGAACAGCAACATTAATGATACAAAAAAACTGATAAAATGGTGGGTGGTAATGTGGTATTATATTTATCAATTTAAAAAAATATATTAGGGAATTACCTGTGGGACAAGTGAACATGTAGCGTGAGTGAATTGGATAACTACCAAAGTGTCACTTTCTTTTTTAGAAAAAAAGTAATAGAAACAGTTTAAGCTTGTCCAATAATAGTCCATGGTAGGAGGGAATTTGTAGACTAGCAAAATGAGGGGATAGAATATCGTTAGTTAGTAAGGTTTTGAAACCATATAGGAAACTAGCATCTCGAGTCTTTGAAACTTTAGTTCGGTGACAAAATCGAGCCTCAGAGACTCGAGTTTTAGTGCTGAGATGGAGGAATTTATCCACGTGGAACTCGAGTTTCTTAGACTCGAGAAGTATCTGAAGAACACTAGAAACAGATCCGAAGGAAGAAGAAGACACGATCTGGAAAATAAGAACTAAAAACGCAGATTCGAAGAAGAGAAACAGAGATTTGGAGTGGAGAACACAAAACGATCTAAGCTGGAAAACGTTGATCCGAAGAATGCAACTGATCTGAACAGAGGAGTTGATCCGAAGAACGCAACTGACGCAACAACGCAGAACTGGAAAACATGGAAAACTGAAGTTGTGGACTGATTCGGTTTGTGATTGGCTAGCCGTTGCCTGAACCAATCGAAAATCAAACAAAGAAGAAAAAAAGAACATAAAAAAGATGAAGAAGAAGAAGAAGAAACCCAGAAGTCCAGAATGAAGAAATGGAGTTGAATGGTATTTGTTAATGAAGGAACTCAGGTCTTAGAGACTCGAGTTCCACGTGGATTCCACGTAGATAATTTTTGTTTGCTAGCTCTAGAACTCGAGCTTTAAGACTCGAGTTCTATCATGAAATTCGAGTTTTAAAAACTCGAGATGCTATTTTTCTACATTGTTTTGCCAAATCACCACTAACGAAATTGTTAAAAATTTAAGGCCAAATGGAAAAAAAATTCCCGCGGTAGTGGTTAAGAGTCCATTGAAACTTGCTACAGCTACACTGCAACATTACACTACAAAAACAAGCAATTTGATTATGGTGAAATCGCATGGCATTATTTAATTCTAAATTCCAAGTTAGCGGGTGCCATCGTAGCATTTTTTTATGGAACTCGATTTTTTGAAACTTGAGTCACATGTCAAACTCAAGTTTTAAAAATGTTATAAATTGCTAAATATTTCGCAAACAATGGTAGAAAACTAATTATTTTGGCCAATGATGGTATTTGGCCATTTTGAAAATGGCCATCAATAGACACGTTCAACACAAAGTAAAGTTATATATTAAGGACAAAGTTTGGGTACAAATTTAATTGTAGCTTAAAGTTATAACTTCACTTAATATCATTTTATTTGATGTGAATTTTGACAAATCCACTATTAGATTGCATTTTCTTCTCTTCCTTAAAAAAAAAAAAATTACATTTTCTTCTTATATCTTCTCTGCTTGCAAAATTTTCAGAATATCACAAATCAATAGTAATGTCAATCAATTGTTTAAATTGCTAGTTTTTGTAATCAAATTATGTAAAAAAAAAAAAAAAAAAAAGCTTATAGTTCATAAAATAAATAACATATGATTGGCACAAAATTTGATCTGTATGTTGAAAGCGGATTTGTCTTATCTCCAGTACTTTTTAACTAGAATATCATTTTGTTTTAATGAGAAACTGCTACATCACCCACTAACTAAATAAAATGTGGAGATTAAAACTCACTACCACTTACTATTGTATATTTAAAACAAAAGAAGATTTTCAGTTTAAAAAGTATTGGAGATAAGCCAAACCCGTTAAAAGCCTAAAAAAAAGGCAATCCAATAGTTAGATTTTCAAAATATGTAGTAATACTAAATTTTTTTTAAAGGAAGTTGGTGCCAAACTTTGTCCTTATATTAATTACTTAATTATAACTTAGTATCTGATAAATAATAATCTTCATTCTTTACTCATGAATGTCATGAATGTCAAGATTGGTTATTTATATGTTTTAAAAAATTGGCTTATAAAAATAAAATATGTTGGGAAGCTTGTGTACCGTGTACTAATATCACTTCCTAGCCTTCAAGGTTCAGCACCTTTTTTCTGTCCTTTCTTTTATGGGTGCAGCAGGTGGGTTACACAGAATAATCCTTCGTCTCCCTTAAATTTACCCAGCTTATGTTGAACAAGTGTCAATCTCCTATATTTACTAAACCAATTTGCCTTGATGGTCTGCCTTTATTCATTGACAAGTGAAAAATAACACATTGATAGGTGAAAAATAATATGGGCTTGCCAGTTTCAATTAAAATTGGACTGGCCTTAATCTTTTAGAATACTCCCCAGATATAACTTTAAACTAGTTATAACATTGCAGGGTACAAGAAAACAATATGAACTGGCCTTAATCTTTTGACTCATTCAACTTAACTGCTACAGTGGACCCCTTATAGCAACTACAATGGATACAAGTTTCTTCCTAGTCCCACAAACGCCCTTTGTTTTCTGTACTTCCTTTCCTTCTTGATCTCTCAAAATTGAAGCAAAATTGCCAGTTCCATCCTCACTTGAACTTTTTTCTGTTAACACATTTTTGCATTCATCCTACATATATTGATCCGCTTTGGATATATTCTTTAGTTAATTCCAAATTTTGTTGTGGTAATGTGTTCTCCAAACTTGAATTCCATAGTGTATCAACCTCACAAAAATCATGCATATGGCTAGCAAAGCAATTATGTACTTATGGATTCAAATAGGACTCCCAACCATCCTTTTCCAGCTTCTCTGCTTTTCTCATGACATCATTTCTGTGTCTTCTTGATACCGGCTCATTCTGCAAAGGATATTATTCCAGAATCAATTCATGCAAGATTTATGAACTCAGGTTTTTTTTTTTCTTGGTTTCATACCCAACACAAAGTTTTGCATTACTTCCAAAGAGGGAAGAGAGAAAAAACCCACCTTGCCAATAGGTCAGCATCACGAATCCCCATCATCCTTACTGCGAGCAAACCTGCATTGGCAGCATTGTTTATTGCAACTGTTGCAACTGGAACACCCCTTGGCATCTGCATAATCATCAAAGGAATAAATAAAATTTAGGACTTTGTGGTGATTAAATTTTCCTTATGAACTCCCTGTGTACCATGGAAACTGTTTCCTTTGCTGGGTTTCTTATTTCTCCTTTTTCAACAAAGCTTCTTAATACTGATCAAATACCAAAAAAAGAAAAAGTGCAAGTAGAAATCAAATATGAACTTGAGATAACGAATGAAGCACCATCTTTTCTGAGGCTCTAAAATTGGACAATGTTTTAAGGCAATGAAACTCATTGTGCAAATCTCAACATGATTAAGCAAGTGTCTACATCCTTGCACCATTCAGATGTTTTTTGTTTTTTGATAGGTACCATTCAGATATATTCAACACCAATGATTTTTTTTTTTTTTGGTTCCATAGAAATTCAGCACCTATGATTTTTTATTTATTTTTTATTTAGTGACATAGATATTCAGCACCCATGATTTTTTTTTTTTTTTGGCTCCACGCACCTATTAATTAAATTAATTCAAAAAAAAATATTTTCTTCACTTCATGAACATGGCTTAAAAATACTGGCTCCATCAACATGGCTTTAAAATATTTCAGTAGTATTTTTGTGCCAATGATGAGAATCAACAAGCATTCAAGGATCCATTGCATGTTCCAGTTGGGCCAATTACAAGAGCAAGATCCAAGAAGATCAAAGAAGCACTTAATGGGCTGATTCAAGGGATTTGGGTTGATTCACATTCCAAGCTAGGCCCAAAAGAAGATGAAGGCTTAATAAATTTAATCTAAGCTATTGAGGGCTGATCTGACGTAATTGGGCATTATTTATGGCATAGATTTATGGCTGATTGACTTTCCAGCTCTAAATCAGTTAATAGATACTTTTCCTAATTTAGATCTTCTAATTTTGGACCAGATCTTCCTTCATTTTAGGCTTTTATTATTTAGAACGTTTTTTTAGGGTTTTTCCTATTTTGGATATGCTATTTTCAGACCAAATCAGCTTTTAATTAGGGTTTTATTATTTAGTACGTTTTTTTATATTTTCTACATTTAGCCATGCCTTATAATAGCATGCACTCATTGTAATAGAGGATATTATTGAATAAAAATCAGAAAAAAGGTGAGGCTTTGCTCTTCTCTTTGGTTCTTCAAGAACTGTGAACTTATCAAGGATTCTTCCTTGTGGCGTTCAAACTTATACCTTTGGTTCGTGATTCCTTTATAATCATTGGGTCAAGGTCTGTTACTTATACCTTTGGTTCGCGCTTCTCTTATAAACGTTGAGTCTGGGTTTCTATCAAATCTGAATTTTAGTTTTCTTGGGCAATATTCCAATATTGTTTGTTGGGAAAGCGAATCGATTGAGGTTCGCATAATTTGGTATCAGAGCTCAGGTTCTAAAATCAGTTTTCTATCCTTTTATCTTTTGTTTCCTGTTATCTTTCTATCTTGTTCCGTTTCTATTTTTTGTTCTTCGTTCTTGTTTTGTGACGTGCACTAGGTTAAAATTGTGCACTGAGTTCCCAAAAAAAAAAAAAAAAAGTGAAAAAAAAAAATTGCAGAAAGAAAAAAAAAAGTCAAACAAAAAAAGGACTGCAAAAAAAAAAAAAACGTGAAAAAAAAAAGACTGCAAAAAAAAAAATTTTTGTTTTTAGTTTCAGTTCTCTCAGAGCAATTATATTGTTTTCTTTTGTCCTATTTTTCTTTGATTTGTGTTTTTGTCATACTTTCTAGCCGTTGGTATTTGTTTAAATACTACAAGTTGAATTTCTTGATCAAGTTTATTAGTTTATTGCAGAACTGAAAAGAGGAAGCTGCGAGTG
>CM066171.1:40181385-40311385 GCA_033629205.1 Lithocarpus polystachyus | reverse complement strand
CACATCCAATTTAAATGCCCTAGTTTTTTAGAACTAAAATTGTATTCATAGGATACTGGATCTTTACAACACTTACCCATCCCATAAATGTAGTAATTTAGAAGTAAGAAAATAATAACCTGCACAATGGACAGGAGTGAATCAAGTACATCCAATGCAGAAGCATGCACAGTGACGCTAATAACAGGCAAGGGAGTGAGTGCAGCTACCATACCTGCAAGTCATAACAAAGCTCAATTAATTCCGATGAGACATGTAAAGCAACTGTGAAACAATATATAGAGCATAATTTAGATAAACTTGCCTGGCAAGTGGGCTGCAACTCCAGCACCAACAACGATAATCTGAATGCCTCTCTCCAGGGCAGATGAGGCATAAGAAAACATCATTTTAGGGGTCCAGTGAGCTGGAAACTATTTTCACCTGCATATTATAATTTGTTAAGTTAGACCTGGAATATACAAGAAAATAAAATTAAATGATCAATAACTCTTGAATTCCAAAATAGACCCTGTAGTTCATTAGAAGTCAACCTCATAAGGCACACCAAACATATTCAAAATCCTTGCAGCATCCTTCATAACAAGAAGATCTGAATCAGAACCCATAATGATCCCAACATGTGGTGTTACTGCATTCAGAATGGGAGCAACATAAACACAATTTGAGTGTAACAAACTTTCAAAATCAAAACTATGTAAACTTCAAACAAAAGGAAAACACTTGCAACCATCAACATAATAAGGGTATATAGCTATATGAAAGATCGGTGATCCCCCCACCCCACAAGAGAATAAAAATCAAAAATGAAGATTGAAGACTGACAAAATCAATATCTTGGTAAAAGGAGAGTTAAATCAATTTTTAAAATGGAAATGATTAATTGTAATCTCCAAACAGTTTAGAATCCATGCCTCTTAAAAATAAAATCTTATGGTAATTTCCCTCCCTACACTGTCACTTTTCCATCCCAAGCCAGACTAAGACTTTTTTATGCAAAATATAATAACCCAAAGCTCATAGCATGAAAATTTATAGTAGCATTTGTGCTGATTATTTTGGAAACTACCCCACGTAGTGTGGGTGTAGCATATGTAGGAATATTTTTATGTAAGAAAATGTAAAACATTGAATAAATAAATTCAATTGAGGCAATCACTGACTTAAGGAAATATGCTCCAAAAAGATGCACCAAAATCAAATTCAATTGATAGCATAGATGCAAACATCTCACCACACCTTCCAAAAACATTTGTGCCTCCAAGAGAAAACTTGCTTTTTGGTTAACCAGCATCATGACATTCAGTAAATAAATATGAGAAGTCCCTAGTGCAATTACCTGTAGCCTGACAATCAGAACCTTCTTCCTTCATAATTGATTTTAATCGCTCTTCCACAACACCCATGGAAGGCCCAACAATTGTGACATGGCCCATCTTTTGTTGCTTACGCATTTCTGCCAAGTCATTAAGACAATGCGGGAAAATGTCAAGTATGAGGTAAAGGTGAAGTAGCGTGTGTGTGTGTGTGTGTGTGTGTGTGAGAGAGAGAGAGAGAGAGAGAGAGAGAGGAAAAAGAAATCTACATACCTAACTTGTCATACCAATGAACAGTAACCCCAGGGATACTCAATGCCCTTCTAATCAGTTGATGAGCTAAAATAAAACCAGGCTCTCCCTAAAATTTAATAAATAAATAAATAAAAGAGAGACATTTGACATGTGGGAGGAGAGGGTAGTGAAAGATAGTTATGCTGAATAAAGACATTTCAAACATTTTGTTGTACATTGATGTTCCAATTTACTTTTTTTACTTACATTAACAAGTTTTCCAAGATAAAATAATTTGAGAACTGAAAATCAGTTAATGAGAACCACGACAGACGGAACGTTTGATTTGTGTTAATTGTAATTTCTTAAAATTTTGTTATTCACAATGGTATACAAAGTCATCAAGCTCAAGCACAAACTTATACCTAATTCTAGTTACAACTTCAACAAACTTCAAGCAGAATATTTTTAGTGAAAGTATGTTGCAGAAATAGGTTCTGAAAGAAACGAATGACTTCAGCTTCATGCCATATTCATTTTATATATTAGATAAATAAAAAAATAAAAAGAAATTCTTCACCTCATATTCATCCAGTATATTGTACATACAGCAGCAGGAGTTTTCATTGATGGCTCACCAAGTGGAAGACCAACAGCTCGCAAATGTTGTTCAAATTGTGAGGTGTAGCAAGACTCAATTGTGTGATGACCACTATTATAGGGTCTAGAAGCCACTTCATTTAGAAGAATCTGTTAAGAGTTCAGAACATAAATTCATTAGCCAAAAGCAGATAATGACGAAACAAAATTAGAAAAAATATAGAGGATAACAAAAAAGGAAGCAATTGTAGCATCAATAGGTATTAAATAAAAGATATATATATATATATATATATGTGTGTGTGTGTGTGTGTGTGTGTGTGTGTGTGTGTGTGTGTGTGTGTGTGTGTGCGCGCGCGCGCGCGCGCGCATTTAACAGTCTCAAAGAAAGAAGCAAAAACACAACCAGACCATCCCCAGTTAAAAACAATTCCACTACAAACACACCAGCACCTTCTAATGAACTAATAGCTTTATAGGCAACATCAGTAGCATGTTTCCTAACATCCCATGACACATTAGCTGGTGCCTTGACTATGTTACACATGTTTTCCCTACAAGAGATCAAATATCCTTAACGAGAAGTATAGGGATGTAAAGTTAACATCTAAATACTAAAAGTGAATGCTTGTCACGTAATTCTGCATCATTTAAGATTAAGCCATGAAAGGAAAATAGACAGTGTAAACACTGAATCTACATATTACTTGTGAATGGTTTCAACAACAGGATAGCACAAAATAGAATTGTCTTTTCCTCTTGCAACAATGGCAGCCAGCTCCTAAAGTTATTCCCAAAAAAGAAGTAAATAATATCTATAATCCATAAGATTCTATCTTTCACACTATTAAGAAATAGAAATAGAAAGACATGGCAAAACGGGTCAGAGTTTTCTGACCTAAACCCCATTTTTTTTTTTTTTTTACCCGAAGCAAAAACAGATTGACCTATAACCCAACCCGTGTTTTTTACGGGTCAACCCGACCCGACCCGTGACCCGAACCATTTCTTAAAACTTTTTTTTTTTGGGTAAAAAAATAAAAATAAAATTAAGACAATATTGATTTAATTGTTTATTGTGAGCTTTAAGAAAATAATTGAGACATTTTCATAACCGCATGCAAATTAATTGAAAGATGAATGATTGAGCATTCTGTTATGAGTAAAGATTTTTAGATATCAAATAGTAAAGTACATGCCAAGATAATTTGGTTATAGTACAATTAAAAAAAATAGATTTAAAATTGTAGACATGTGTGAGAAACATTCACAAGTGTGAAAATAGTAAAGCCAAAGTACCAAATTAACATAAATTATGAATGCTTGACCTATTTTTTAACAATTAATGTCTTAAATAAGCAACTTTTCAAAATAAATTATGATATTTCCTAGAATGTGTGTTACTTAACAACGATATGATATTCTTAAAAGAGACTATGTATAAATAAGTAAATAATCAAACTTTAATGTATATCTCAAATTGAAATAGAGTGTCAACGATAATTGACAATAATTGACAATAGATTATAAAATTAATTTTCAAGATTGTAAATTTCTTATATGTTTTTATTATTTGTTAAATGAATTATCCAATAAGTCATTTGTAATTTTGTTTTATATTTTGGAATGTTGATATTGTGTAGAAATAAAACTTGTGTATTTGTTTTACTTATATTTGTGTTATTTTGTTTTAGATAGCAATGTTAGGATTTGTATAATTTTAAAATTATTGAATAAGTATTAATAAGTGTAGTTCATTCTTGATATAAGTGGTGAATTTAAAATAATGCATTTTACATCAAGTAATTTGTTGCATGACTTTCCAAATGGCAAATATATGTTTTCTTTATAAAAAAAAATATTCATGGGAAAAATATGGGTCAACCCGATCTAACCCGACCCGACCCGAACCTGGTTTTAATTCGCTTAAAATGACCCGTTTTTGACTCACAACCCGTTTGACCCGACTTAAACCCGACCTGACCCACCTGTTTTGCCATGTCTGACCATATTGCTTTAGCCAAAAAAAAAAAAAAAAAAACAATATTGATCATATGAAAGCATAATTCAAATGAAGTCTAGATTTCTGGATTTAAAAGTTATTTTCATCATGTTAAATGCAGCCACAAACTTAAAAAATTATCCTAAAACCCTAATGACAAAAGCTGCAGCAATAAAATATGATTGGAATGTAAATAATTTAGACATTTTTCTAGACCCACATATTTTCAAAATGCATCAATGCATACTTAGAAGTCAATGTGGAGCGGAGTTGTAAGCTAAACAAACTAATTAAAATATATGCATTAAAGTAAGAGTATTACTTTAATACTGAATTTTGGCTGCCATATATCAGTATTGTACACAATATTTAGAGAACAAGATTAGCAAATTGTGTTTTTTATGCAATTTGCAATACAGAAACCAGCTAACGAACTTCTTTTTAATTTCACAAGTATCTATGAGCATGAAGACATACAGGCAAGTAGGCATGTGATCGTCAAAGCAAGTAGACATGAGAGAATACGATCATGGAGGCATGTGAACATAGACGCATGTGATCAACAAAGCATGTGTACATAGGTGCATGTGATCAACAAAACAAGTAGACATGTGAGCATGTTATGATCAAAGCAAGTAGATATGTGGGCTAATTATCATCAAAGCATGTGAACATACAAGCATGCGATTATGAGAGCATACAAGCATGTGAGCATTTAGACACTCAAGTACACATACCTCTAATCCCCCAATAACCTCAATATTCAAGTACAATCATCAAAGCATTTGAGTGCATAAATATGCAAATGCATGATCAAGCCTTCAAGCCTATATACATTTCAGTATCCAAGTGTGTGCATGTGTGTGAATATTAAAAATGTAAAAATTAATGCATATGAGCATGCAATCATCGAAGCATTTCAACATAAGAGTAGGTAATCATCAAAGCATCAAAGCTTATGAGCATGAAGGCATACAGACAAGTGGGCATGTGATCATCAAAACAGGTTGACTTACAAGCATAAGATCATCGAAACAAGTTGCAAAGAAGCATGTGAACATCAAAACATGTGAACATAGAAGTATGTAATCATGAAAGTAAGTAGACGTGAGAATGTTATCATCAAAGCAATGACAAATGTGTGTAGGTTGTCAATAAAGCATGTGAACATAGAAGCATGTGATCATGAGAGCATAGAAGCATATGAGCACTTAAGCACCCAAGTACACATGCCTCTAATCTCCCAATAACCTCAGTATTCAAGTACAATCATATAAGCATTTGAGCGCGTGAATGCAAATACACAATCACTTTAATTTTCAAGCCTAAATACATTTCGACATCCATGTTTTTGCACATGCGGTCAAAGCATGCGATCATCAAAACATTTCTACATAGGGGTAGGTAATCATCAAAGCATCCAAGCATATGAGCATGAAGTAATACAAGCAAGTGAGCATGTGATCATCAAAGCAAGTAGACATAGGAGCATATGATCATGGAAGCATGTGAACATGGTGCATGTGATCATCAAAGCAATCAGACATGTGAGCATGTTATGATCAAAACAAGTAGATGTGGGCTAATTATCAACAAAGCATGTGAACATACGAGCATGTAAGCATTTAAGCACCAAGTACACATAACTCTAATCTCCTAATCACCTCAATATTCAAGTACAATCGTTAAAGCATTCGAGTGCATGAATGCAGATACATGATCACTTTAGTCTTCAAGCCTATGGACATTTCATCATCCATGTGTGTGCACATGTGTGTGGATATCAAACATGTGAATATCAATGCATGTCAGCATGCAATTATCAAAGCATTTCTACATAGGAGTAGGTAATCATCAAAGCGTCCAAGCATATGAGCATGAAGGCATATAGGTAAGTGGGCATGTGATCATCAATGCAGCTTAGCTTAGGAGCATAAATTCATTGAAACATGTGACAAAGAAGCATGTCAACATCAAAGCATGTGATCATTAAAGTAAGTAGACATGTGAGAATGTTATCATCAAAGCAATGACAAATATGTGTAGGTTCATCAACAAAGCACGTGAACATACAAGCATGTGATCATGAAAGCATATAGGCATATGCTCATTTATGCCCCCAAGTACACATACCTCTAATCTCCCAATCTCCTTAACATTCAAGAACAATCTTCAAAGCATTTGAGCGCACGAATGTCCAACACGATCATCAAAGTGTTCAAGCATATGAGAATGAAGGCATACAAGTAAGTGGGCATGTGATCATCAAAGGAGGTAGACATGGGATCATATGATCATCAAAGCACGTAGACATGTGAGAATGTTGTAATCAAAGTAATGACAAATGTGAGTTGGCTATCAACAAAGCATGTAACATACAATAACATATAAGCATGTGATCGTGAGAGCATTGAAGCATATGAGCATTTACGCAAACAAGTACACTTACCTGTAATCCCCCAATCAATCACCTCAGCATTCAAGCACAATCTTCAAAGCATTTAAGCGCACGAACATCCAACCATATGTTCACTTAATCCTCCAAGCCTATAGACATTTCCTTATCCAATTGTGTGCACATGTGTGTGGATATCAAACATGTGAATATCAATGCTTGTAAGCATGCAATCAAGAAAAAATTTGAACATAAAAGCAGGTAATCATCAAAGTGTCCTAGCATATAAGTATGAACGCATATAGGCAAGTTGGCATGTGATCATCAAAGCCAGTAGACATGGGCGCGTACAATCACAAAGGCATGCGAACGTAAAAGCTTGTAAGCATGGGAGCATGTGAGTGAGTAAGGATTCAAACATGTTAGCATTCAAGCATAAGGGTATACACGCATGTGAGTATACAAGCAAATGATCATCTAATTGAGTGCAAATGTGGATTTAAACAAAGGATTGATGCTTAATGAGAATTAATCAATAAGGCTTATAAAAGAGCGACATTTGGTTGAACACAAGCAATTACACATGAGGGTATACAAGCATGTGAGTATGAATACTCGATCATCAAGACATGTAAACATGGAAGCATACGATCATCGAAGCATGTGAACTTAAGAGCATGTGATCACCAAAGCTTGTAAACATCAAATCATATGAACCTAGTAGAGATATGAGCACGTGAGCAAGTGATCAACAAAGCATGTAAATATACAAGCACATTTGCATTTAAGTGAGATCATCCAAGAATGTGCCTGGACGAGCATCAAACTACATATGCACATTAGCCTCCAAGAATATAGATTTATTTTCATCCAACTGCTTGTGAACATGTGGATTCAAATAAAGGTTTGATACTTAGTGATAATTAATGAATAAGTTTTATAATGGAGTAACATTTAATTGAACATGTGAGCATTTAAGCATGAGAGCATACGGGCATGTGAGCGTGTGATCATCAAAGCGTCCAAACTAATGAGGCATATAGCATACAGGCAAGTGTGTATCTGATCTTCAAAACACGTAGACATGGGAGCATACAATCTTGAAGCATGTGAATATTGGAGCATGAATTTATCAAAGCATTTGAAAAAAGGAGCATGTGATCATCAAATCATGTAGACATGTGAGTATGTAATTAACAAAGTTTGTGAATATACAAGCACATGAGCATTTAAACATCCAAGTACACATACATATTACCGAACAATCACCTTAGCATTTAGGCACGATCATCAAAGCATGTATGTGCACGAGCATCCAACAGCATGAGCACATCAGCCTCTAAGCATATAGATATATTATCATCCAAGTGTGTGCACATGTAAACATAAAGAAAGGTATGGTGCTTAATGACAATTAATGAATAAGTCCTCCGAAGGAGTGACACTTAATTGAACATGTGAGTGTGAGAACATACACCTATGTGAGCCTATAAACATATGAGCACTTAAGCGCCTAAGTACACATACCTTTTACCACCCAATCGCCTTAGCATTCAAGCACAATCGTCAAAGCATTTGAGCACACGAACATCCAACTACATTTTTACTTAAGCCTCTAAGCATATAAACAAATCATCATCCAAGTGTGTGCTCGTGTGATTGGATATCAAACTTGTAAACATTAAAACCAGTGAGTATGGGAGCTTGCAATTATCAAAACATATGAGCTTGGGAGCATGGGATCATAAAAATATGTGAGTATGGGAGTATGTCATCATCAAAGCATTTGACCATGCGAGATATGATTATCAAGGCATGTGAACGTGGGAGCATGTGACCGCCAAAGCATGTGAGCAACCAAACACGTGAGCATCCAAACATGTGATCGATCAAGCATGCAAATAAACATATAGTGTACTCACCCTAATCACATTAGCATTTCAGCACGATTGTAGAAGCATGTGAGTGCACGAGCATCCAACTGCATGAACACATCAGCCTCCAAGCATATAGATATATCGTCATCCAAGTGTGAGCACATGTGGATACAAAGAAGAAATTGATATTTAATGAGAATTAATGAATAAGCTTATGAAAGAGTGACACTTAATTAAGCATGTAAGCATTTAAGAATGAAAGTACACAAACATGAGAGCAGACACACATGTGAGCATAAAAGTATTTGAGTATTTAAGCATCCAAGTACACATACCTCTTACTGCCTAATCACCTCAACATTTAAGCACAATCATCAAAGCATTTAAGCGCACGAACGTCCAACAACTTAATCACTTAAGCCTCTAAGCATATAGACATATCATCTTCCAAATGTGTGCACATATGTGTGGATATCAAACATGTGAATATCAAAGCATATAAGCATGGAACCATACGATCATTGAAGCATATTAGCATAGGAGCATGGCATCATCAAACGGGTGAGCATGGAAGCATGTGATCATTAAAGCATATAAGCATGGGAGCTTGTGATGATTAAGGCATATGAGCAAAGGATGAGCATGGGAGCATGTGAGCGAGTAAGCATTCAAACATGTTAGCATTCAAGCATGAGGTTATACAAACATGTGACCATACAAGCATATCATCATCCAATTGTGTGCAAATGTGGATATAAGCAAAGAGTTGATGCTTAATGAGAATTAATCAATAAGGCTTATGAAAAGTAACATCTGATTGTACACGAGCAATTACGCATGAGGGGTATACAAGCATGTAAGTATGAAACCATATACACATATGAGTATTTAAGCACTCAAGTACACATACCTCTTACTACCTAATCACCTCGGCATTCAAGCACAATCTTCAAAGCAGTTGAGCATACGAATGTCCAACTGCATGATCACTTAAGCCTCCAAGTATATAGACATCATCAAGTGTACATGTGTGTGCATATCAAACATTTGAATATCAATGCGTGTGACCATGAGAGCACGCAATTATCAATGCATATGAGCATGGGAGTATCGTTAAAGTATGTGAGCATGGGAGCAAGTGATCATCAAGGCATGTGAGCATAGAAGCATGTGATCATCAGGGCATGTGAGCGTGTGAGCATTCAAACATGTGAGTATCCAAGCATGTGAGAAATCAATCTTGTGAACAAGGGAGAATATGATCATTAAAGCCTGTAGATGTGAGCAGGCAAGCATGTAAGAATATGTGAGCATGAGAGCATAAGGGCATGTCAACATGTGATCATTAAAGCATTCAAACATATTTGCGTTGGGGCATACAGGCATGTGAGCATGTGATCATCGAAGCATATAGACATGGGAGCATACGATCATCGAAGCATGTGAATATATGAGCATGTTATCATCAAAGTAAGTACACCGATGAGCATGTGAACACACAAGCACATGAGAATTTAAGCATCCTAATACACATAGATCTTACTGTCAAATCACCTTAGCATTTATGCACGATCATCAAAGCATGTGAGTGCACGAGCATCCAACTGCATGAGCACATCAGCCTCCAAGCATATAGATATATTGTCATCAAAGTGTGTGCACTTGTGGATTCAAACAAAGGGTTGATGCTTAATGAGAATTAATAAGTAAGTCTTATGAAGGAGTGAGACTTAATTGAACATATAAGCATTTAAGCATGAAAGTATACAAGCATGTAAGCATGAGTGCATACAAGTATGTGAGCATACAGAATTATGAGAATTTAAGGACTCAAATACACATAGTGCATAAACACTAATGCTTGCACTAGTTGAGATTGATATCTTTCAAATTCTTATAAGAATAACAAGAAGTCCAAAAAAATAGCTAATGACTATTAGCCAGAAGAATAGCATATATTCCCTCCATAAAGATATGAAAATCAAATCCAGATTTATAACCATGAGAGAGTAATGTAATTTTTTGCTGGCGTAAGTCCACACTTATATAAATTTCCAAATAACAGTAAACATGTTAACACTGACATGTTAACATAGAAATGCATATCAGCCCTTGTAATCAATATAGGACTAAACCAAAGAAATCATATTCCTATATCTATAACTAAGTGAATGGTCTATGAATTTTAACCACATCGACGTTACACATAGACTTCATTCACAAAAGAAACACAAAATAGGAAATTTTTATCCTACTTAGCAACACAATTAGGGTATTTCTCAAAGTTCAAAGAAGTTTGAAATTTTACCCAACATATATTATCTACAATGCATTCATTATCATAAAACAAGCTAAGCAAAGCAATTCCAGACAAAACTCCTTCACAGACTAAACTAAAGCCATTCACGATACAAACTACTCATAAAACCCCATGATACGCATATAAGGTTACATACATACATTCACACACACACACACACACATATATATATATATATATATATCTGTCCTTTTGCTTGTATGCTCTGCATTTGTTCCTGAAGTTTACAAGCCAGGAACGAGAAACTAGCAATAAATATTTAGCTCTTTAAAGAGGAATGGGATTATATGATCATCTTATTATTGATTTTGTATGAATTACATCTAACCAATCTATCTGATCCTAAAGTAGTGGGAAAGAACATTTGAAATGAAATTCAACATCTCCTAGATACCAAATGTTAAGTCATACTTATCAAGTAATTCAGATCAAGAAATTGGGACCCAATGGACTTGCTAAATAAAGCATGCATAATGAATGTAAATGAATAAATAACAAAACCAATTTTATGATCTACTTATAGAGAAACAAAATGCTTGCAATTTTAGGATATGCAGATAGCAAAACAAAATACTTACTATTTTAGAATTGAGATTGAGCATTTTATGTATCAATGACTTCACCTCTAGAGGAAAACAATATGGACAAGAGAATTCTGCTGCATCTATCTACACATCAGCCAAAAGAGCAATTAGTTAAAAGCTGCCAATCCTCCATTTGAACTACTAATTGTTATGCGACTTACATTCATTCCCTGGTGAAAGTTTCCTCTTTCTTCGTGGGAGTAATAAAAGAATAGGATAAATTACACTAACCACTCTTTAGGTTTGAGTAATGTTAGGGACTTCCCTCCTGTTTTCAGAAATAATATTTTGTCCCTAGCACTGCTAATAGCTTACATTGTGGATAGAATAAGTAAAAAAAAAATACGTTTGAACAAATTTTTCATATGACTAACTTAAAGCATCATAAAACTAATCCTTTGGAGCTCTAGTTCTCCCTTTCTTGTAATGGCTATTGAGTTTACTTATTTTAAAAAAAACTTAATTTTTTATTTAAGCTTTTCATTCTTTGGATGCATAAGGCATCAGTATACTACATAGGTGTACATGCATTAAGAACTATATAGCTTTCTCTGGCTATTAGCTAAAAGTACATTACAAAAGAAAACTGCATATGTGTACATGCATTAAGCACTATATAGCTTTCTCTGGCTATTAGCTAAAAGTACATTACAAAAGAAAAATTGGCTGCCTCTATGCAGCCTTGGGCAGAATAACTAGTTTTTGAGCATAGCAGATACACTGAAAAACTTACCCCAATTCTACCATCAGATTGATGTGACAGTGATTCTTCCTACAATTACATTAGTTTCTTGCACCTGCTATCAATCACCAAAAATTTCTTACTTGAATTAACACGTTCATACAATTCATTACTCGAATATCAAAAATACAAAATCGAAAAAAGAATAAACAAGATTCTACAAAAAGAAAAAAGGATACAGACTTTGTATTCATCCGAACAAAACAATAACAAATAAAAGGGGAAAAATAGATGACCAATTCCAAGCTTCATAACTTGAAAATGAATTTATATTATTCATAAGCTCTAGTGAGTTTTATAAACAAGTGAAGAAACCTACCCAAACTCATCAGGAACCCGTGGGATCATATGATTGTCAAACCAAGTAGACATGTGAGAATGTTATCATCAGAGCATGTGAAGATAGGAGCATGTGATAATTAAAGCAAGTATACGTGTGAGCATGTTATCATCAAAGCAATGACAAATGTGAGTAGGTTATGGACAAAGAATGTGATCGTGAGTGCATACAAGCATGTGAGCAATTGAGCACCAGAGTGAACATACCTCAAATCTCTCAATCACCTCAGCATTCAAGCATATTGACCAAAGAATTTGAGTGCACAAAGAATTTGAGTGCACGATCGTGTAAATACACAATCACTTTAGACTTCAAGTCTATAGACATTTCACCATCCAAGTGTGTGCACATGAGTGTGGATATCAAACATGTGAACATGCGATCAATCAAACATTTGAATATTAATGCATGTGAGCATGCGATCATTAAAGGATTTCAACATAGGAGTAGGTAATCATCAAAGTGTTCAAGCATATGAGAATGAAGGCATATAGGTAAATGGGCATGTGATCATCAAAGCAGGTAGACATGGGATCATATGATCATCAAAGCACGTAAACAGGTGAGAATGTTATCATCAAAGTAATGACAATTGTGAGCTGGCTATCAACAAAGCATGTGAACATACAAGCACTTGATCATGAGAGCAAAGAAGTATATGAGCATTTAAGTACCCAAGTACACATACCTTTGATCTCCCAATCACCTCAGTATTCCAGCACAATCGTCAAAGCATTTGAGCGCACGAACGTCCAACTACATGATCACTTTAGCCTTCAAGCCTATGCACATTTCATCATCCAATTGTGTGCACATGTGTGTGGATATAAAAAATGCGAATATCAATGCATGTGAGCATTTACACATCAAAGCATTGCAACATAGAAGTAGGTAATCATCAAAGCATCCAAGCGTTTAAGCATGAAGGGATAGAAGCAAGTTGGCATGTGATCATCAAAGCAAGAAGACATGAGAGCATACGACCATAGAGATGTGAACATAGAAGAATGTGATCAACAGAGCATGTGAGCATAGGTGCATATGATCAACAAAGCAGGTAGACATGTAAGCAGGTTATCTTTAAAGGAAGTAGATTTTTGGGTTGGTTATCAACAAAGCATGTGAACATACAAGCATGTAATCATGAGAACATATAAGCATGTGAGCAATTAAGCACCCAAGTACACGTACCTCTAATCTCCCAATCACTTCAGGATTCAAGCATAATCGTCAAAAAATTTGAGTGCACAAATGTGCAAATACAGGATCACTTCAACCTATAGACATTTCATCACCCAAGTGTGTGCATGTGTGTAGATATCAAACATGTGAATATCAAAGCATGCGAGCTCACATTCACAAAGCATTGGAACATAGGAGTTGGAAATCATCAATGCGTCAAAGCATACGAGCATAAAGGCATACAGGCAAGTGGGCTTGTGATCATTAAAGCAGGTAGACATTGGAGCCCACGATCATCGAAACAAGTGGAAAATAGAAGCTTGTGAACATCAAAGCATGAGAAGATAGGAGCATGTGATCATCAAACCAAGTAGACATGTAAGCATGTTATCGTCAAAGCAATGACAACT
The DNA here is from genome assembly GCA_033629205.1 of Lithocarpus polystachyus. Classification (NCBI taxonomy): domain Eukaryota; kingdom Viridiplantae; phylum Streptophyta; class Magnoliopsida; order Fagales; family Fagaceae; genus Lithocarpus; species Lithocarpus polystachyus. The sequence continues at coordinate 40,297,383 of CM066171.1, read as the reverse complement.
GAGAGCAAAGTATCAACAAAGAATGTGATCATGAAATCACATAAGCAGAAGAGTATTTAAGCACCTAAGAACAAATACCTTTATTCTCCGACCTCAGCATTCAAACATAATCGTCAAACCATTTGAGCACAAAAAAGTGCAAATACATGATCACTTTTACCTGAGCCTATAGACATTTCATCGTCCAAGTGTATGCATATGAGTGTGGATATCAAACATGTGAATATTAATGCATGTGAACATGTGATCATTAAAGGATTTCAACATAGGAGTTGGTAATCATCGAAGTGTCCAAGCATATGAGTACAAAGCTATAGAGGTAAGTGGGCATGTGATCATCAAAGCGGGCATACGTGGGATCATATGATCATCAAAGCAAGTAGACATATGAGAACGTTAACATCAAAGTAATGACAAATGTGAGCTGGCTATCAACAAAGCATGTGAACATACAAGCATGCGATCATGAGTGCATAGAAGGATATGAACATTTAAACACCCAAGTACACATACCTCTAATCTCCAGTCACTTCAATATTCAAGCACAATTGTCAAAACATATGAGTGCACAAACATCCAACTTACTACATGATCACTTTAGCCTTCAAGTCTATGCACATTTCATCATCCAAGTGTGTGTACATGTGTGTGGATATGAAAAATGTGCAAGTCATTGGATGTGAGCATTTGCTTATCAAAGCATTACAACATAGGAGTAGGTAATGATCAAAGTGTTCAAGCATATAATCATGAAAGGATACAGACAGGTTGGCATGTGATCATCAAAGCAAGCAGACAGCATACGATCATAGATGCACGTGAACATACAAGCATGTGATCAACAAAACATGTGAACGAAGGTGCATGTGATTATCAAAGCAAGTAGACATGTAAACATGTTATCATCAAAATCAAGTATATAGGTCGGCTAGTAGTCAACAAAGCATGTAAACGTACAAGCATGCGATCGTGAGTGCATACAAGCATGTGAGCATTAAGCACGTAAGTACACATACCTTTTACTACCAAATCAACTCAACATTTTAGCACAATCGTCAAAGCATTTGTGCGCATGATCGTCTAACTGCATGATCGCTTAAGCCTCCAAACATATAAACATATCATAATCCAAATGGGTACAAATGCGAGTGGATATCAAACATGTGAATACCAATGCATGTGAGTATGGGAGCACGCGATCATTAAAGTATATGAGCATGGGAGAATGGGATCATCAAAGCATGTTAATGTGGGAGCATGTGATCATCAAATCATGTGAGCATACGAGCATATGATATCAAATCATGTGAGCATATAAGCATTCAGAGCATGTGAGCATAGGATCATCGAAGCACGTAGACATGTGATCATCAAAGCATGTAAACATAGAAGCATACAATCATCAAGGCATGTAGACATAGGAGTATATGATCATCGAAGCATGTAAACATAAGAGCATGTGAACATCAAAGCATGTGAACCTAGGAGTGTATGATCATCAAAGCAAGTAGACATATGAGCATGTGATCAATAAAGGAAGTAGACATGTGAACATGTGATAATCAAAGCAAAGACATATATGAGCATGTGATTAACAAAGCATGTCAATATACAAGCACATGTGCATTGAAGCATTTATGAACGCATACATCTTACTGTCCAATCACCTAAGCATTTAAGTACAAGCATCAAAGCATGTGATTGCACGAGCATAAAAACGTGTGATTGAACGAGCATCCAACTGCATGAGCACATCAGCCTCCAAGCACATAGATATATCGCCATCCCAGTGTGCACACATTAGGATACAAACAATAGGTTGATGCTTAATGAAAATTAATGAATAAGTCTTATGAAAGAGTGACACTTAATTGAATATGTGAGCATTTAAGCATAAGAGAATACAAGCATGTGAGCGTAAAAGCATATGAGCACTAAAGCACCCAAGTATACATACCTATTACAGCCTAATTACCATAGCATTCAAGCACAATCATCAATGCATTTGAGAGTATGGACGTGCAATTGCACAACCACTTAAGCCCTAAGCATAGAGACATATCATCACTCAAGTGTGTGCACGAGTATGGATATCAAACATATGAATATCAATGTATGTGTCCATGGGAGCATGTTATCGTCGAAACATGTGGCATAGTAGCATATGGTCAATAAGGCATGTAAGGTTGGGAGCATGTGATCATCAAAGCATGTGAGTGTGTGAGCATCCAAGCATGTAAGCATCCAAGAGTGAGCATGGGAGAAAATGATCTTCGAAGCATGTACATGTGACAATCCAAGCATGTAAGAACATGTGAGCATAAGCGCATATGAGTATGTGAGCATGAGCTCATCCAAACATATGAGCATTAGGGCACACAAGCATATGGACATGTAATAGTCAAAGCATGTACACATGGGAGTAAATGATCATCAAGGCATATAGACAGGAGAGCATACAATTATCTAAGTACGTGAACATTGGAGCATGTAATTATCAAAGCATTCGAACATATCATCAAAGAAGACATGTGAGCATGTGATCAACCAAGTATGTGAACCTATAAAACATAAGCATATAAGCATCCAAGTAAACATACATCATACCATCCAATCACCTTTGCATTTAAGCACGATCAAAAAACATGTCAGTGCACAAGCATCCAACTGCAAGAGCACATCAGCCTTTAAGCATATGGATATATCACCATCCAAGTGTGTGCACATGTGGATACAAACAAAGGGTTGATGTTTTATTAGAACTAATGAATAAGTCTTAGGAAGGAGTGACATTTAAGTATGAGAATATATAAGCATGTGAGCATAACAACATACAAGCATTTGAGCACCCAAGTTCACATACCTCTTATCGCCCATTAACCTCAAGATTCAAGCACAATCGTTAAAGCAAATGAGCACAAAATGTTCAATTGTAAGATCACTTCAGCCTCTAAGCATACAGACATATCCAAGTGTGTGGATATCAAAAATGTGAATATCAATGCATGTGAGCATGGAAGCATATGATCATCAAAGTATATGAGTATGGGAACATAGGATCATCAAATTATATAAGCATGAGAGAAAGCATGTGGGCATGGGAGCATGCGATCATCAAGGCATATGACCATGGGAGCATGTGATCATCGAAGGATGTAAGCATGTGAGCATTGAAACGTGTAAGCATCCAAACACGTGAGCAATCAAGCATGTGAGCAAGGGAGCATACGATAATCGAATCAAGTAGACATGTGAGCAACCAAACATGTAAGAACATATAAGCATGATAGCATACAGGCATGTGAGCATGTGATCATCAAAGCGTCCAAACTAATGAGGCATATGGCATACAAGCAAGTGTGTATCTGATCGTCAAAACATGTAGACATGGAAGCATACGATCATTGAAGCATGTGAACATTAGAGCATGTATTTATCAAAGCATTTGAACATAGGAGCATGTGATTATTAAATCATGTAGACATGTGAGTATGTCATCAACAAAGTTTGTGAACATACAAGCACATGAGCATTTAAGCATCCAGGTACACATACATCTTATCAAACAATCACCTTAGCATTTAGGAATGATCATCAAAGTATGTGAGTGCACAAGCATCCAACAGCATGACCACATCAGCCTCCAAGCACATAGATATATTATCAACCAAGTGTGTGCACATGTAAACATAAAGAAAGGTATAGTGCTTAATGACAATTAATGAATAAGTCTTCTAAAGGAGTGACACTTAATTGAACATGTGAGTGTGAGAGCATACACGTATATGAGCATACACGTATGTGAGCATACAAGCGTATTAGCATTTAACCGCCCAAGTACACATACCTCTTAGGCACGATCATCAAAGCATATGAGTGCACGAGCATCCAACCACATGAGCACATCAACCTCCAAGCATATAGATATATTATCATGCAAGTGTGTGCACATGTAAACATAAAGAAAAGTATGGCGCTTATTGACAATTAATAAGTCCTCTGAAGGAGTGACACTTAAGCTCTATTTGCATTGGGCGTTTGGCGTTTGCGTTTGCTGCGTTTTCCTCAGCGTGTTGTGCACTGTTCACTGGCCATGAACAGTGATTTTAGGCCAATGAACAGTGCATAACACTGTAGCAACAGTAAAATTTTTTTTTTTTTTTTTTTTTTTTCAGTTTTCAGTTTTCAATTCTCAGTTTTCAGCAAAATAAGCGGTATCCAAACGTATACTTAATTGAACATGTGAGTGTGAAAGCATACACATACGTGAGCAAATAAGCATATGAGCATTTAAGCGCCAAAGTACACATACCTCTTACCGCCCAATTGCCTTAGCATTCAAGCACAATCGTCAAAGCATTTGAGCGCACGAACATCGAACTGCATTTTTACTTAAGCCACCAAGCATATAGACAAATCATCATCCAAGTGTATGCTCGTGTGTGTGGATATCAAACTTGTGAACATTAAACTAGTGAGCATGGGAGCTTGTAATCATCAAAGCATATGAGCATGGAAGCATAGGATCATAAAACTATGTGAGTATGGGAGCATGTCATCATCAAAGCATTTGACCATGCGAGATGTGATTATCAAGGCATGTGATCATTAAAGCAAGTGAACATGTGAGCATCCAAACATGTGATCAATCAAGCATGCAATTCAACATATAATGTACTCTCCCCAATCACCTTATCATTTCAGCACGATCAAGTGTGGATATCAAATATGTGAATATCAATGCATGTGAACATGCAATCATTAAAGGATTTCAACATAGGAGTTGGTAATCATCGAAGCGTCCAAGCATATAAGCACGAATGCATAGAGGTAAGTGGGCATGTGATCATCAAACCGAGTAGACATGGGATCATATGATCATCAAAGTAAGTAGACATAGGAGTATATGATCATCGAAGCATGTAAACATAAGTGCATGTGAACATCGAAGCATGTGAACCTAGGAGTGTGTGATCATCAAAGCAAGTAGACATGAGAGCATGTGATCATTAAATGAAGTAGACGTGTGAACATGTGATCATCAAAGCAAGTACATATATGAGCATGTGATCAACAAAGCATGTCAATATACAAGCACATGTGCGTTTAAGCATTTATGAACACATACATAGCATCAAAGCATGTGATTGCACGAGCATGAAAACGTGTGATTGAATAAGAATCCAACTGCATGAGCACATCAACCTCCAAGCATATGGATATATCGCCATCCCAGTGTGCGCACATTAGGATACAAACAATGGGTTGATGCTTTATGAAAATTAATGATTAAGTTTTATGAAAAAGTGACACTTAATTGAATATGTGAGTATTTAAGCATGAGAGAATACAAGCACGTGAGCACAAAAACATATGAGTATTAAAGCACCCAAGTATACATACCTATTACAGCCCAATTACCATAGCATTCAAGCACAATCATTAAAGCATTTAAGTGTATGGACGTGCAATTGCATGACCACTTAAGCTCCAAGCATAGAGACATATCATCAACCAAGTGTGTGCACATGTATGGATATCAAACATGTGAATATCAATGTATGTGTGCATGGGAGCATGTTATCGTCAAAACATATGGCATGGTAGCATATGGGCAACAAGGCATGTGTGCTTGGGAGCATGTGATCATCAAAGCATGTGAGTGTGTGAGCATCCAAGCATGTAAGCATCCAAGAGAGAGCATGGGAGAATACGATCTTCAAAGCATGTACACGTGACAATCCAAGCATGTAAGAACATGTGAGCATAAGAGCATACGGGTATGTGAGCATATGATCATCCAAACATATAAGCATTAGGACACACAGGCATGTGGGCATGTAATAGTCAAAGCATGTAGACGTGGGAGCAAATGATCATTAAGGCATGTAGACATGAGAGCATAAGATTATCTATGTACGTGAACATAGGAGCATGTAATCATTAAAGCATTTGAACATATCATCAAAGTAGACATGTGAGCATGTGAACAACCAAGTATGTGAACCTATAAAACATAAGCATATAAGCATCCAAGTACACATACATTATAACATCCAATCACCTTTGCATTTAAGCACGATAAAAAAACATGTGAGTGTACAAGCATCCAACTGCAGAAGCATATCAGCCTCTAAGCATATGGATATATCGCCATCCAAGTGTGTGCACATGTGGATACAAACAAAGGGTTGATGTTTTATTAGAACTAATGAATAATTCTTAAGAAGGAGTGACATTTAAGCATGAGAGCATACAAGCATGTGAGCATAACAACATACAAGCATTTGAGCACCCAAGTTCACATACCTTTTATTGCCAATTAACCTCAAGATTCAAGCACAATCGTTAAAGCAAATGAACGCAAAATATTCAACTGCAAGATCACTTCGGCCTCCAAGTATACAGACATATCCTAGTGTGCACATGTGTGCGGATATCAAACATTTTAATATCAAAAAATTTGAGCATGGGAGCATGTGATCATCAAAGCATATGAGTATGGGAACATGGGATCATCAAAGTATATAAGCATGAGAGAAAGCATGTGGGCATGGGAGTATGCGATCATTGGAGCATATGAGCATGGGATCATTTGATCATCGGAGCATGTAAGTGTGTAAGCATTCAAACATGTAAGCATCCAAACACATGAGCAATCAAGCATGTAAGCAAGGGAGCATACGATAATCGAATCAAGTAGACATGTGAGCAACCAAAACATGTAAGAACATATAAGCATGATAGCATACAGGCATGTGAGCATGTGATCATTAAAGCGTCCAAACTAGTGAGGCATATGGCAAACAGGCAAGTGTATATCATATGCCTCTTAGTTTGGACATCATCAAGTGTACGTGGGTGTGGATATCAAACATCTGAATATCAATGTGTGTGACCATGAGAGCATGCAATCATCAGTGCATATAAGCATGGAAGCATCGTAAAAGCATGTGAGTGTGGGAGCAAGTGATCATCAAGGCATGTGAGCATAGGAGCATGTGATCATCAGGGCATGTGATCGTGTGAGCATTCAAACATGTGAGTATCCAAGCATGTGAGAAATCAATCATGTGAACATGGGACAATACGATCATTAAAGCGTGTAGATGTAAGCAAGCAAGCATGTAAGAATATGTGAGCATGAGAGCATAACGGCATGTCAACATGTGATCATCAAAGCATCCAAACATATTTGCCTGGGGGTATACAGGCATGTGAGCATGTGATCGTGAAAGCATATAGACATAGAGCATACGTTCATCGAAGCATGTGAACATATGATCGTGTTATCATCAAAGCAAGTAGTCATGCGAGCATGTGATCATCAAAGCAAGTACACTGATGAGCATGTGAACATATAAGCACATGAGAATTTAAGCATCTAAGTACACATACATCTTACCGTCAAATTACCTTAGCATTTATGCACGATCAACAAAGCATGTGAGTGCACGAGCATCCAACTACATTAGCATATCAGCCTTTAAGCATATAGATATATTGTCATCAAAGAGTGTGCACATGTGGATTCAAACAAAGGGTTGATGCTTAATGAAAAATTAATAAATAAGTCTTACGAAGGAGTGACACTTAATTGAACATGTGAGCACTTAAGCATGAGAGTATACAAGCATGTAAGCATGAGTGCATACAAGTATGTGAGCATACAGAATTATGAGAATTTAAGGACCCAAATACACATAGTGCATAAACACTAATGCCTACACCAGTTGAGATTGATATCTTTCAAATTTTTATAAGAATAACAAGAAGGCCAAAAAAATAGCTAATGACTATTAGCCAGAAGAATAGCATATATTCCCTCCATAAAGATATGAAAATCAAATCCAGATTCATAACCATAAGTGAGTAATGTAATTTTTTGCTGGCGTAAGTCCACACTTCTATAAATTTCCAAATAACAGTAAACATGTTAACACTAACATATTAACAAAGAAATGCATATAAGCCCTTGTAATCAATATAGGACTAAACCAAAGAAATTATATTCCTATATGTATAATTAAGTGAATGGTCTATGAATTTTAACCACATCAACGTCACACACAAACTTCATTCACAAAAGAAACACAAAATAGGAAATTTTTATCCTACTTAGCAACACAATTTCGGTATTTCTCATAGTTGAAAAAAGTTTGAACTTTTACCCAAAAGAAATTATCTACAATGCATTCATTATCATAAAATAAGCTAAGCAAAGCAATTCTAGACAAAACTCTTTCACAGACTAAACTAAAGCCATTCACGATACAAACTACTCATAAAACCCCATGATGCACATATAAGGTTACATACATACATATATATATATATATTAAACATGTGAATATCAATGCATGTGAGCATGGAAGCATGTGATCATCAAAGCATAAGAGTATGAGAACATGGGATCATCAAAGTATATAAGCATGAGATGCAATCATTAAAGCTTACGGGCATGAGAGCATGTGACCGTTAAGGCATATGAGCATGGGAGCATGTGATCATCGGAGCATGTAAGCGTGTGAGCATTCAAACATGTAAGCATCCAGACACGTGAGCAATCAAGCATGTGAGCAAGAGAGCATACAATAATCAAATCAAGTAGACATGTGAGCAACCGAACATGTAAGAACATATAAGCATGATAGCATACTGGCATGTGAGCTTGTGATCATCAAGGCGTCCAAACTAATGAGGCATACGGTATACAAATAAGTGTGTATCTAATCGTCAAAACATGTAGACATGGGAGCATACGATCATTGAAGCATGTATTTATCAAAGCATTTGACCATACGAGCATGTGATCATCAAATCATGTAAACATATGAGTATGTAATTAACAAAGTTTGTGAACATACAAGCAAATGAGCTTTTAAGCATCCAAGTACACATACATCTTACCAAACAATCACCTTAGCATTTAGGCACGATCATCAAAGCATGTGAATGCATAAGCATCCAACAGCATGAGCACATTAACCTCCAAGCATATAGATATATTATCATCCAATTTTGTGCACATGTACACATAAAGAAAGGTACAGTGCTTAATGACAATTAATGAATAATTCTTCTAAAGGAATGACAATTGAACATGTGAGTGTGAGAGCATACACGTATGTGAGCATACAAGCATATTAGCATTTAAGCGCCCAAGTCCACATACCTCTTTGGCACGATCATCAAAGCGTGTAAGTGCATGAGCATCCAACAACATGAGCACATCAGCCTCCAAGCATATTGATATATTATTATCCAAGTGTGTGCACGTGTAAACATAAAAAAAAGGTATGGTGCTTAATGACAATTAATGAACAAGTCCTCTGAAGGAGTGACACTTAATTGAACATGTGAGTATGAGGGCATACACATACGTGAGCATACAAGCATATGAGCATTTAAGCGCCTAAGTACACATACCTCTTATCGCCCAATCGCCTTAGTTTTCAAGCACAATCGTCAAAGCATTTGAGCACACAAACATCCAACTGCATATTTACTTATGCCTTCAAGCATATAGACAAATCATCATCCAAGTGTGTGCTTGTGTGTATGGATATCAAACTTGTGAACATTAAAACCAGTGAGCAAGGGAGCTTGCAATCATCAAAGCATATGAGCATGAGAGCATGGGATCATAAAACTATGTGAGTATGGGAGCATGTCATCATCAAAGCATTTGATCATGCGAGATGTGATTATCAAGGCATGTGAACGTGGGAGCATGCGATCGTCAAAGCATGTGAACATGTGAGCAATCAAGCATGTGAGCATCCAAACATGTGATCAATCAAGCATGCAATTAAACATATAGTGCACTCTCCCCAATCACCTCAGCATTTCAACACGATCATAGAAACGTGTGAGTGCACGAGCATCCAACTGCATGAACACATCAGCCTCCAAGCATACAGATATATCGTCATCCAAGAATGGGCACATGTGCATATGAGCATGGGAGCATGCAATCATCAAAGCATATTAGCATAGGAGCATGGCATCATCAAACGGGTGAACATGGGAGCATGTGATCATTAAAGCATGTGAGCATGGGAGCTTGTGATGATTAAGGCATATGAGCAAAGGATGAGCATGGGAGCATGTGAACTAGTAAGCATTCAAACATAAGGCATTCAAGCATGAGGTTATACAAACATTAAACCATACAAGCATATCATCATCCAATTGTGTGCAAATGTGGATATAAACAAAGAGTTGATGCTTAATGAAAATTAATCAATGAGGCTTATGAAGAGCAACATTTGATTGTACACGAGCAATTATGCATGAGGGTATACAAGCATGTAAGTATGAAACCATACACGCATATGAGTATTTAAGCATTCAAGTACACATACCTCTTACCACCCAATCACCTCGGCATTCAAGCACAATCTTCAAAGCATTTAAGCATACGAACGTCCAATTGCATGATCACTTAAGCCTCCAAGTATATAGACATCATCAAGTGTACATGTGTGTGGATATTAAACATTTGAATATCAATGCGTGACCATGAGAGCATGCAATCATCAATGCGTATAAGCATGGAAGCATCGTCAAAGCATGTGAGCATGGGAGCAAGTGACCATCAAGGCATGTGAGCATAGGAGCATGTTATCATCAGGGCATTTGAGCGTGTGAGCATTCAAACATGTGAGTATCCAAGCATGTGAGAAATGAACCATGTAAACATGGGAGCATATGATCATTGAAGCGTGTAGACGTGAGCAAGCAAGCATGTATGAATATGTGAGCATGAGAGCATAAGGGCATGCCAACATGTGATCGTCAAAGCATCTAAACATATTTGCATGGGGGCATACAGGCCTGTGAGCATGTGATCATCAAAGCATATAGACATGGGGGAGCATACGATCATCGAAGCATGTGAACATATGAGCGTGTTATCATCAAAACAAGTAGTCATGTGAGCATGTGATCATCAAAGCAAGTACACTGGTGAGCATGTGAACAACAAAGCATGTAAGCATACAAGCACATGAGAATTTAAGCATTCAAGTATACATAAATCTTAATGTCAAATCACCTTAGCATTTATGCACAATCATCAAAGCATGTGAGTGCACGAGCATCCAACTGCATGAGCACATCAGCCTCCAAGCATATAGACATATTGTCATCAAAGTGTGTGCACATCTGGATTCAAACAAAGGGTTGATGCTTAATGAGAATTATTGAATAAGTCTTACGAAAGAGTGACACTTAATTGAACATGTAAGCACTTAAGCATGAGAGTATACAAGCATGTAAGTATGAGTGCATACAAGTATGTGAGCATAAAAAATTATGAGAATTTAAGGACCCAAATATACATAATGCATAAACGCTAATGCCTACACCAGTTGAGATTGATATCTTTCAAATTCTTATAAGAAAAACAAGAAGGCCAAAAATGTAGCTAATGACTATTAGCCAGAAGAATAGCATATGATTCCCTCTATAAGGATATGAAAATCAAATCCAGATTCATAACTAGAAGAGTAATGAAAATCAAATCCAGATTCATAAGCATGAGTCCACACTTCTATAAATTTCCAAATAACAGTAAACATGTTAACACTAACATATTAGCAAAGAAATGCATTTGTTCTTGAAGTTACAAGCAGGGAATGAGAAACTAGCAATAAATATCAGCTCTTTAAAGAGGAATGGCATTATGTGATCATCTTACTATTGATTTGGCATGAATTACATCTAACCAATCTATTTGATCCTAGAGTAATGGGAAAGAAGGTTTGAAATGAAATTCAACATCTCATAGATACCAAAGGTCAAGTCATATTTATCAAGTAATTCAAATCAAGCAATTGGGACCCAATGGACTTGCTAAATAAAGCATGCATAATGAATGTATATGAGTAAATAACAAAACCAATTCTATGATCTGCGTATAGAGAAAGTAAATGCTTGCAGTTTTAGGATATGCAGATAGCAAAACAAAATACTTACTGTTTTAGAATTGAGATTAGTATTTTATGTATCAATGACTTCACCCCTAGAGGAAAACAATATGTCCAAGAGAATTCTGCCGCATATATCTACACATCTGCCACAACAGCAGTTAGTTAAAAGCTACCAATCCTTCATTAGAACTACTAATTGTTATGCGACTCACATTCAGTCTTTGGAGAAAGTTTCCTCTTTCTTCTTGGGAGTAATAAAAGAATAGGATAAATTACACTAACCACTCTTTAGGTTTGAGTAATGTTAGGGACTTCCCTCCTGTTTTCAGAAATAATATTTTGTCCCTAGCACTGCTAATAGCTTACACGCTGGATGGAATAATTAAAAAAAAAAAAAAACGTACGAACAAATTTTTCATATGACTAACTTAAAACATCATAAAACTAATCCTTTGGAACTCTAGTTCTCCCTCTCTTGCAATGGCTATTGAGTTTACTTATTTTAAAATAACTTAATTTTTTATTTAAGCTTTTCCTTCTTTGGATGCGTAAGGCATCAGTACACTGCATATGTGTACATGCATTAAACACTATATAGCTTTCTCTGGCTAGTAGCTAAAAGTACATTACAAAAGAAAAATGGGCTGCCTCTATGCAGCCTTGAGCAGAATAACTAGTTTCTGAGCATAGCAAATACACTGAAAAACTTACCCCAGTTCTACCATCAGATTGATGTGACAATGATCCTTCTTGCAATTACATTAGTTTCTTGCACCTGCTATCAATCACCAAAAATTTCTTACTTGAATTAATCACATCCATACAAATTCATTACTCGAATATCAAAAATACAAAATCGATAAAAGAATAAACAAGATTCTACAAAAAGAAAAAAGGATACAGGCTTTGTATTCATTCGAACAAAACAATAGCAAATAAATGGGGAAAAATAGATGACCAATTCCAAGCTTCATAACTTGAAAATGAATTTATATTATTCATAAGCTCTAGTGAGTTTTATAAACATAATCGATGTAAAAAATCTCTACCATGTAAAGCTGAACAGAGCCATTAAAGTGCCTTTGTTCGAAACAAGTCAATTTTTTTGTAGTGTATAGTGCTTGTTAACATGTGTAACGAACACAATGTAATATGCCCATCTCTAAAAATTTGATTATAGATATCAGATTCAACCTAACAAGATTAAGACAATAATAAGAGGACCATGGAAACAACTCTCATGCAGCAAGCATACCACTTGGTAAGATTGCTGGTGCACCACCAATCTCATCCACTTGTGATATTCTCAGAAGTGTATTAAAATAGCAATTTGAATTGATATATATCAATTTCACCAAGGAGTGCTAGATCAAGACCAAATACCCACCACCTTTTAAGGAGTTGCAAAGCAAAATAACTCTTCTTTTGAGGCATAAACCACCTGCCCAACCAGCTTTTATGACATATATACCTTATAAAGGTATTAAGACCATCAAACCAATCTACGTTCAAAAAGAGAATATTATTTCACCATAGTGACAATCTAGATGTTTACAAAGTTTAAGGGCTTCTTAATGAGCAAAATCAGGGTCTAATATTTGACACTAGTTCTTGTTATCAAATAAATGCAGAAATAAATTCATAAATGAAAACAAAAGAATCAGTTCCAAAAGCTTTTCTCTTTTGTGGAGGAACAAAAGTAAATCATGAAAGGCTTAGACTCAAAATTTATACAAACCATGGTTTTCAGGAATAACAAAGCATTGAGGTCCGTTATATTGCTTCAGTTTAGACACCCCACAAGGTACCTCAGGCTTGTTTACAGCTACATGCTCTGGCTTATACCACAGAGGGGGCTGTAGAGCCTACTCAAAAGGATGAAAGTTTCACATGTAAATGCTAACAGATTAGGGTATACGATCCTTAAAAGCATGTAGACATGTGAGTATACGATCATTAAAGCATGAGAACATAGGAGCATGTAATCATTAAAGCAAGTGAACATCAGCCTCCAAGTATGTAGATTTATCATCATCCAAGTGTGGTCACATGTGGATACAAAGAAAGGGTTGATGCTTAACGGGAACTAATAAATAAGTCTTATGAAGGAGTTACATAAAATTGAACATGTTAGCGTTTAAGAATGAGAGTGTACAAGCATGTGAGCATGAGAGAAAACAAGCATATGAGCATTTAAGCAGCAAAGTACACATACCTCTTAAAGCTCAATCACCTTAGCTTTCAAGCAGAATCCTCAAAGCATTTGAGTGCAAGAACATCCAAGTGCATGTTCACTTAAGCATCAAAGCATACAAATCATCATCTAAGTGTGTGCTCATGTGTGTAGATATCAAACATGTAAATATTAATGCGAGTGAGCATGGGAGCATGTGATCATTGAAGTGTATGAGCATGGGATCATCAAAGCATGTGAGTTTCAGAGCATGTGATTATCAAAGCATTTCACCATGGTAGCACATGATTATCAACGCATTTGAGCATGGGAGCATGTGATAGTCAAAGCATGCGAATGTGTGAGCAATCAAACATGTGAGCATTCAAGCCTGTGATCATCTAAGCAAGAGAGCATATGATCATCAAAGCAGGTAGACATGTGAGCATACGATCATCAAAGCATGAGAATATAGGAGTATGTAATCATTAAAGCATGTGAACATAAGAGCATGTGGCCATCAAAGTAGACATGTGAGCATGTGGTGATCAAATCAAGTAGACATATGAGCATGTGATCAATAAATGATGTGATGTTATAAAGCACGGGTGCGTTTTCAGATGCGGGTGTAGGACTCGGCAATTTTTGAAAAAGTAGGGTGCGGGTGTGGCAATTAAAAAATTATTAAAAAATATTTTTATTTATATTTTCTATATATTTTTACTATTAAAATATTCTTAAAAAACACATTACTATGCCTTGATTCACAAAACAAAGAAAGAAGAAGGCAAGAAACACAAAACAAAAAAGAAAACACAAAAGAAACAACAAATATTTAGAATAAAATTAAGGAATGACAGATTTAGGATGTTTGGGCCTCATTCAAAGCCAATTTCAGTTGTTCTGGCATGATTCAAGGCCGATTTCAGCCTGTTTTGATCGCCGACCAATACAACCCAATTCGGGCCGATATTGGCCCGGTTCAGCGAGAATCTAAGCCGAGTCGGCGCGAATCCGTGAAAAAAAAAAAAAAACTCAGACTCGGCACTGACACGTGGACAACCACGTCGGACGCTGCACCCCACATCGGACTTCGGTGCGGCACCCTCCCAACCACGTCGGTGCTTCATAGATGTGATCATTCAAGCACATAAGCATTTTAGCATCCAAGTAAACATATATTTTACTTTCTTATCACCTTAGCATTTTAGTAGAATCATTAAAGCATATCAGTGCACAAGCATCCAACTATCAAAGCATGTGATTATCAAAGCATTTAACCATAAGAGCATGTTATTATTAATTCATGTGAACATGGTAGCATGTGATCGTCAAAGCATATGAACATGTGAGGAATCAAACATGTGAGCATGGGAGCATATGATCATCAAAGCATGTGAACATGGAAGCATATGATTGTTAAAGCATATGAAAATGTGAGGAATCAAACATGTGTGAGCATGGGAGCATATGATCATCAAAGCATGTAGACATGTGAGCATACGATTATCAAAACATGAGAACATAGGAGCATGTAATCATCAAAACAAGTGAACATCAACCTCCAAGCATCTATATCGTCATCCAAGTTTGGGCATATTTGGATACAAAGAAAAGGTTGTTGCTTAATAAGCATTCATAAATAAGTCTTATAGAGGAGTTACACTGAATTGAACATGAAGGCATTTAAGAATGAGAGTGTACAAGTACGTGAGCATGAGATCATACAAGCATATAAGCATTTAAGCAACCAAATACACATACCACTTACCGCCCATTCACTTTAGCTTTCAAGCACAATCGTCAAAGCATTTGAGCGCAAGAACGTCCAGCTGCATGTTCACTTAAGCGTCTAAGCATATAAAGAAATCGTCATCCAAGTGTGTGCTCATGTGTGTGAATATCAAACTTATGAATATTAATGCGAGTAAGCATGAGTGCATGTGATCACCAAAGCATATAAGCAAGGGATCATCAAAGCATTTAAGCATGGAAGGATTTGATTATCAAAGCATTTAACCATGAGAGTATGTGATTATCAAGGCATGTGAACATGGAACCACTTGATCGTCAAAGCATGTGAACGTGTAAGCAATCATACAAGTGGGCATCCATGCATGCGATCAATCAAGCATGTAAGCGTGTGATCAAAAAAGCATGCGATCGTACAAGCACATGAGCATTTAAGTATCCAAATAAATATATATCTTACCATCCAATCACATAACATTTCAGCACGATCATCAAAGCTAGGGTTGATGCTAAATTAGAATTAATGAATTAGTCTTATGAAGTAGTTTCCCTTGATTGAACAAGTAGGCGTTTCAGAATGTGTACAAGCATGAAAGCATTAGCGCATACAAACATATGAGCATTTAAGCAACCAAGTACACATACCTCTTACCACCTAATGACTTTTAGCTTTCAAGCACAATCCTCAAAGCATTTGAGCACAAGAACTTCCAACTGCATGTTCACTTAAGCATCCAAGCATATAGACAAATCATCATCCAAGTGTGTGCTCATGTGTGTGCGTATCAAACTTGTGAATATTGATGTGAGTGAGCATAGGAGCATGTTATAATCGAAGCATCCGAGAATGGAATCATTAAAGCATGTGAGTAAGGGAGCATGTGATTATCAAAGCATTTAATCATGGGAGCACATGGTTATCAAGGCATGTGACACAGGAGCATGTGATCGTCAAAGCATGGGATCCTCAAACCATTTAAGTATGTGAGATGGTGATTATCAAAGCATCTAACCATGGGAGCATGTGATTTTCAAGGCATGTGAAGCTATGACCAATCAAACATGTGAGCATCCAAGCATGTGATCAATCAAGCGTGTGAGCATAGGACCATATGATAATCAAAGCATGTAGACATAAAAGCGTACGATCATCAAAGCATGAGAACATAGGAGTATGTAATCATCAAATCAAGTGAACATCAGCCTCCAAGCATATAGATATATCGTCATCCAAGTGTGGTCACATGTGAATACAAAGAAAGGGTTGATGCTTAATGGGGAGTTAATAAGTAAATCTTATAAAGGATTCATACATAATTGAATATGTGAGCATTTAAGAATGAGAGTGTACAAGCATGTGAGCATAAGAGCAGACAAGCATATAAGCATTTAAGCAGCCAAGTACACATAACTCTTTCTGCTCAATCACTATAGCGTTCAAGCATAACACTCTAAGCATTTAAGCACAAGAACGTCAAATTGCATGTTCATTTAAGAGTCCAAGCATGTAGAAAAATCATCATCCAAGCGTGTGCTCATGTGTAGCGATATCAAACTTGTAAATATTATTGCAAGTGAGGATGGAAGCATGTGAGCATTGGACCACATGATCATCAAAGCATGTAGACATGTGAGCATACGATCATCAAAGCATAAGAACATAAGAGCAGACATGCATATGAGCATTTAAGCGGCCAAGTACATATATCTCTTACCGCCCAATCACTACAGCGTTCAAGCATAACACTCAAAACATTTGAGCACAAGAACGTCCAACTGCATGTTCACTTAAGAGTCCAAGCATGTAGACAAATCATCATCCAAGTGTGTGCTCATGTGTAGGGATATCAAACTTGTAAATATTATCGCAAGTGAGGATGGAAGCATGTGATCATCGAAGCAGGTGAGCATTGGACCACATGATCATCAAAGCATGTAGACATGTGAGTATACGATCATCAAAGCATGAGAACATAAGAATATGTAATCATCAAAGCAAGTGAACATCAGCCTCCAAGCATATAGATATATCGTCATCCAAGTGTGGTCACATATGGATACAAAGAAAGAGTTTATGCTTAATGGGAGTTAATAAGTAAGTCTTATGAAGGATTTATACATAATTAAACATGTGAGCATTTAAGAATGAGAGTGTACAAGCATGTGAACATAAGAGCAGACAAGCATATGAGCATTTAAGCAGCCAAGTACACATACCTCTCACCGTCCAATCACTATAGCGTTCAAGCAGAATACTCAAAGCATTTGAGCACATGAACGTCCAACTGCATGTTCACTTAAGAATCTAAGCATATAGACAAATCATCACCCAAGTGTGTGCTCATGTGTAGGGATATCAAACTTGTAAATATTATTATAAGTGAGGATGAGAGTATGTGATCATCGAAATAGGATCATCAAAGCATGTGAGTATCGGAGCATGTGATTATTAAAGCATTTGACCATAGAAGCATATGATTATCAAGGCATTTGAACACGGGAGCATGTGAACTTATGAACAATCAAACATCTGAGCATCCAAGCATGTGATCAACCAAGCATGAGAGCATATGATCATCGAAGCATGTAATCATTAACACATGTGAGTATTGGAGCATATGATTATCAAAGCAAATCATGGGAGAATGTGATTATCAAAGAATTTAACCCTAGGAGCATGTGATTATTGAGCATCCAAGCATGTGATCAATCAAGCATGTGATCATGTGAGCATGGGAGCATATGATCATTGGAGCATGTTGACATGTGAGTATACGATCATCAAAGCATGAGAACGTAGGAGCATGTAATCATTAAAGCATGTGAACATCAAAGAATGTGAACATAAGAATATGTGGCCATCAAAGTAGACATGTGGCCATGTGATCATACAAGCGCATGAACATTTAAGTATCCAAATAAATAAATATTTTACCGTTCAATCACATTAGCATTTCAACACAATCATCAAAGCTTATGAGTGCACGAGCATCCAACTACATAAGCACATCAACCTTCAAGCATATAAACATCTTCATCCAAGTGTGGGCACATATGGATACAAAGAAAAGGTTGATGGTGAATGAAAATTAATGAATACGCCTTATTAGTTACACTTAATTGAACATGTTGGCATTTCAGAATGAGTGTACAAGCATGTGAGCATTAAATTATGAAAGCATGTTGCATACAAGCATACAAGCATTTAAGCAACCAAGTATTTGGGCACCTCTTATTGTCATATCACCTTTGCATTCAAGCATTTTCGTCAAATATTTGGGCACACAAAAGTCCAACTGCTTGTTCACTTAAGCCTCCAAGCATATAGACATATCATCGTCCAAGTGTGTGCACGTGTGTGGATATTAAACATGTGAGCATTTGAGCATTGGAGCATGTAATCATCAAAGCATTCGATGACGGGATCATCAAAGCATGTGAGTATAGGAGACGGTCATTATCAAATCATTTAACCTTGAGAACATGTGATTATCAAGACATGTGAAGGTGTGAGCAATTAAACATGTAAGCATCCGAGCATGTGAGCATGTGAGTGTGGGACCATATGATTATCAAAGCATGTAGACATGTGAGCATACGATCATCAAAGCATGAAAACATAGAAGCATGTAATCATCAAAGCAAGAGAAAATTAGCCTCCAAGCATATAGATATATCGTCATTCAAGTGTGGGCACATGTGAATACAAAGAAAGGGTTTATGCATATTGAGAATTAATAAATAATTCTTATGAAGGAGTTACACTTAATTGAACATGTGAGAATTTAAGAATGAAAGTGTACAAGCATGTGAGCATGAGAGTAGACAAGCATATGAGCATTTAAGCAACCAAATACACATACCTCTTTCCATCCGCCCAATCACTTTAGCTTCCAATCACAATTTACAAAGCATTTAAGAGCAAGAACATCCAACTACAAGTTCACTTAAACATCCAAGCATATAGACAAATCATCATCCAAGTGTGTGCTCATGTGTTTATATATCAAACTTCTAAATATTAATGCGAGTAAGCATGGGAACATGTGATACGAAGAACATAGGAGCGTGTACCATAGGAGCGTATACCATTAAAGCATGTGAACATAGGAACATGGGGCCATCAAAGCATGTGAACATAGGAACATGGGGCCATCAAAGTAGACATGTGAGCATGTGATCAACAAAGCAAGTGATCATATAAGCACATGAACATTTAAGCATCCAATTAAATATATATCTTACCGTCCAATCACATTATCATTTCAGCATAATCATCAAAGCATGTGAATGCACGAGCATCCAACTACATGTGCAAATCAACCTCTAAGCATATATACATCGTCATCCAAGTATGGGCAAATGTGGATACGAAGAAGGAGTTTATGCTAAGTGAGAATTAATGACCAAGTCTTATGAAGTGGTTTCACTTAATTGAACATGTGAGCATTTAAGAATGAGTGTACAAACATGTGAGCATTAGAGCATACAAGCATATGAACATTTAAGCAATCAAGTACACATTCCTTTTATCATCCAATCACCTCCATTTACAAGCACATTTGTCAAACACTTGAGCGCACAAACATCCAACTGCATAATCCCCTAAGCCTCTGAGCATATAGACATATCATCCTCCAAGTGTATGCACATGTGTGTGGATATTAAACATTTGAATATCAATGCATTTAAGCATTGTGACATGCAATCACCAAAGCATACAAGCATGGGATCATCAAAACATGTGAGTTACAAGGAGCATGGACATGTGAGCATGGAATATAAGTCCTAAGTGAGGACTTATATTCCATGATATGAATGCATGAGCATGTGAGGTGCATGAACATGTGAGCAAGCAATATAATATTTTCTAAGTGATGACAAATGAATGCATGAACATGTGAGAGCACATATAGTCTACCCTATGAGATGATATGTGAAATGCACGGGTATGTCAGCAATTTATGGTAGAAAACAACATTAAAGAGTAGCTATGCATGTGGTTGCATGACATTGGCTAGGAAAGTAATGGCATGTTTGGGAGTTTAGAGAGGGAGGAGAGGAAAGTAGTGGGGAGGAGAGTAGAGGGGAATAGTTATCCTCCACCTTGTTTGGATGTTTTTAAAATTAGGATGGAGAGGAGAGGAAATGATTAAATATTTTTAAATGGACAAATTTACCCCTATTTGAAAATGGACTTGCAATATTGGTCTATGATTAATTTGTTAGATTAAATAATTATGACTATAGCATGCAATATATTTTTTTGAAATTTTTTTTTCTGATGTGAATTAAATAATCAACATTGGTCTATGATTAAATATTTTTTCTCCTTTTTATTATACTAAAAAAAACCATACTAAAGTGATAAAAATTAAAATAAGAAAAAAATGTTTGGTTTGTTTGTTTACTGAAAAAAATCAACTAAATATTGAATTTTGAGTGTTTCTTTCATTTATTAACTTTAATAAATGAAAGAAACAGTGAATGGTAGTTTCATAGAGCAAGAGTTGTCCAGTATCTTTGATCAGCTCGATAAACCATGCCCATGGGAATTGTTGCTAGACAATGAAACGACATCAAATTCCAGTCCACCACAACCACCGCAAAATGTTATTGAGAAAAATCTTCAAGGAAACGTTGCCAAAGAGGTACACTACTAATAATTTCAAGACACATGTGGGCTTTTATCCTCTCTCATCACTTCTTTTACATTAGTTGTCATTATTCTTTTAAACATAATGCCAATGAAAACTGTTTATGAATGATAGTGGGAATAGCGATTTAAACCCACCTTGCCCCTGGACCAATTTTACCCGCTCCATTTAAATTTCTAAATTAAAAAAAAAAAAACCCTTCTTATAATATTTTTGAAGATATTTTTTTTATCCCTTGTTCTTGGATTACAACTTTTGCAAGAATTGATTATTCAAAAAAAAAAAAAAAATGGCAATAATTTGTTAAAGTAGTTTACTATAAGTGGTGGATAATCAGACATATTGTATATGTGTCGGTTCTTTAGCTTCAAATTTAAATTTATGATATCCTAATGTTGTATTATTGAATTTATATTACTACGTTTAAGATTTAAATTGTTTTCTATTAACTTTAACACATAACTGGTGCAAACAACAACATTTTATAATACACCTCATACAGCTCCACTTGTCTAAATAGTAACTGACAAATCTATTTAGAAAAATTTATACCAAGAGTTTATAGTTCAATGATCAATTGAAAAGGTTTTTAGAAGCTAAAATTGTCTTGGAACATTTACTTGTCTAACTGTTAGAGAAATTTAAGGATTAGACATCATTGTGAACAATAGCTCCTTGCGCTCCTCCACTGGATAGCCAATAAAAGCTCTCAACATACCTGGATTCTTAATAAGATAGAGATAAGCCCTCATTCGCAATCTAGAATCAATTCCTATCTCATCCAAGAGATGGAACACGTCTTGCTCAGGAATGGGAAGACGTGCCAAGCTCCTCTCAAAAATTAAATTTTCTTCTCTAAGTGCTGAATTTCCTTCTCTCACTACTAAAGCAACATCCTGAATTGCTCCCATAATTTGTTCCATGTCCTCATTTTTTGATGTTTTTCTCTTTTTGGCTTTTGAGGAGGCTTTGCCCACATTATTATCAACCACATTATCACAGCTCTCCAAAGTAACTTCATTTTGAGCAACTAAATGATCAATATCTTCAATGTTCTCCATAGAGCCCTCTCCGGTTGAAGTAGCCCACCGTTGACTCATCTCCGATGCAGTTTTAGATTGTTCCCCAGTTGCTCTATCTTTTCCATAAAGCTTAACCAATTTGTCGAAGTTTGGAATTGGTTTGTTCTTAAACTCTTTTGCTTTAGGTTTAGCCTATTAAAAAATGACAACAAAATAAACCCATTACACACAAAGCTATTAATTCTATTAATCCTTAGAAATATCTTTCTACAAAGTAACATATATATATATATATATATATATATATATAGCCCATTACACACAAAGCTAAAGTCACAATATCAAAGGTGCCAAGATATAACTTTCACGTTATGGAATTACAGTGCATTAGCTAGATATGAGTGTTTGGTAGAAATAGGATTAGACTTACCTCAACTATTCCTTAAATATGCAATATACTGGAAATGAAACTTTCACGTTCATATTTCTTGTATAATTCTTGATTAAATTGCCTTGAACTTTTAAGCACATAATTGTCAGTTTACAAAGTTACACTTAATACATCACTATATTCAAACTAGTTGCATCACCATCATTAAGCCAATACCATAACAAACTCACAATAATGTAATGCTAGTCCACACTTAGTATAAAGAATAGAGTCTAGCATTGGACAGAGGACAGTCACTAATAAAAACTTCCTTCACAATTAATTTATAATAGGTAAAGAGGAAGCTTAACATAAGATTAGAACAGAAGGGACCTCATCTACGCAGCAGCCTGTAAAATGTACCACAAGAAACAATATGAACTCCTAGAGTATAAGTGACAAACCTGGATTAGACTTTCCCAAACTTCCAGTTTAGCGCTTCACATCTTGGTGATTGGATTCCAAGCAAAACCACTCAATCCATTCTTAAACACATCATAGCAGTCTGACCAATTAGACTTGATGGTTTTAATGCAATTTTTCACCTTTTGCTTGTCTATTGGTTTTTCAAATTTTTCTTGCAATTCCTTCACAGTATTGTCATAGGCATGTGTGGTGAAGACTGAACCATTTCTATTCCCTAGATGAAGTTGATGCAAGAGTCATCAATAAGCGCATCATCCATAACAACTTTCCAATATTTTCTATCTTTCTTAACCACATCATCAATAGTCCTTTTTTCTGACATATTTGAACCTATAAAAAAGTATTTGAGCAAATAAATATATTTAACAAAACCATCAGATTTAGCTCGTTGTCATGTGCCAACCCATTGAATGAAAAAACTAAAAAAAAAACTTGTAAAATTTAAAACAAGCTGTTTTGGAAACATAAATAATTTATTTTTATGTTTCAAAAGTAAAGAACTATAAACAAGAAAATGGGAGAGAATGCAAAACAAGACCTTTTTTGCACGCCCTTATGAAAAATATATTCACTATCAACAACTCCCTGCTTTCCAAGTGCGGTCCCCCTGTAAAATGCCATATTTACACATTATCCATGGTTGAAATAATAAAAGCTCCATTTTACCAACACAATTAAGCAGAGAAAACTAAGCAGGCAAACGTAAGCAAGTCGAAAGCAAAAGGTTGCCAACGCAACTTAAAGGACAAAGACATAATGTAAAACAATAGAAAAAGAAATATTACCTGCAAATTGCCACTGTCACAGTGAATGAAGTTTATTAAAATTATACTAAAAAAACTGGAACTTGCTGTGGTAGCGCTGCTTTAACACAATATAGAGGAATAATTCATTTTGCATATTAAAGAGGAAAGTCTCACACAAACCTCACAAGAAGAAACACATTCTCAAGTCACAATCAAAACTCATTCAATAGTTTATACCAAGCAAATTAAATGTATCATATACAAAATGATAAGTCCATAAAAAGAAAATTAAATAATAAAACAATTCTAATGAGAATCATCAGCCCATAAAAACAAAGTCATAGTTCTAAATCCACTAGAAGCATTTGTCTACAATTACTAAGTTGGGTTAGATGTATAATCCCTCTACATATCAGTTGCTATTGAGTTTCTTAAAATCTCTCCTTGGGCAGCATCATCATTATTTCTCTCTCTTTGTGCACCAAGCTGTTCATGGGGTTCAGAATTGTTTAAAATTTCTTCGTCCACCTCATGAAGAAATCTATCATTCGGATCTGCACCCATCAAGTAATTGTGCAAAATGCAACATGCTAAAATTATTTTTTTTCTGGGTTGGAACTCCGTAAGACGGCTCATTTGAGCTTGCTATTATAGGAAACCTTTTCTTCAAGACTCCAAATGCTCTTTCAATCGCATTGCGTAAGGATGCATGTCGAAGGTTGAATAACCCTTTAGGATTTTGTGGTAGATTTCTTGAATACTCTTTTAAGTGATAACGAACTCCTCTATAAGGTGCAAGAAGTGTGCTCCTCAACATGAATCCAGCAACAACAAGGTAATATTTACCTATAGGAATGACATGCATCATTATGTTGTTATACACTAATGGCTAATTTTTTTTTTTTTCAAACAAAATTACCTTGGGGGACTTTTAGCTTATCATGTCTACTTAATGCATTTTTTAAAATTCTTGAGTCTAATGCAATTCCTTCCCATCCAGGCAAAACATATGTAAATTTTAAATCAAATGTATATGCCGCTAGCACATTTTGTGTTGGGTAGTCCTTTCTACCACAATATCTTGGTGCATCTTCAATAGGAACTTTTGCCCAAATGTGCGTTCCATCAATTGCCCTAGTGCAATCCTGACATGGGAAGAACTAAAATTGTTGAGTACTTACTTCTATATATTAAAATCTTTATATATACCACAATTAAGCTATTAGAGTATAATAATGTTTTTTTTTTTTACCTTAAAATATGGGAAGAACCTAGAACTGTTGAGTATTTCTACTGAAGTTTGAGATCAATCAGGTTGTTTCAGAAACTTCTCTTCTAGTTGTATCATAGATCTCAATACTTGATGGAAATGACGGTTTATAGTCTCACCAGAGCGACGGAAAAAAAAAAAAAAAAAGATATTTCCCGATGCTTTACACCATGTGATAATATGTAAAGAAATTTGGCAACTTTTTCTTCAATCGTTGCTCGTTGTGTTGGTTGGAGGACACCTTCTTTACATAGCATGTCACACAAATCTAAAAAAGCTCCAGGCCCCATGCGTATAATATCACGACACTTTTTATTTTCAATTATCTCTCTCATTAGTTCATCGCGAACACTTCGTCTTTCTAAACTCAAACTACTAATTGAGTAAGTTACTTGTCTCCTTTGAGGCCTCCTTCGAAGTATTAACCAATAGGCAACAAAACAAACTACATAAGCAATTGCCATTTGACGTCTCCATTCCCAATCCCATAATCGACGTCTCCATTCCCAAATTTGCAATACACGTCTCCTTTTATTCTCTTGTCTATCCATCTAATAAAATTATCCCATGAGAGCAAAGCTATTACAATCCATGATATGCATAAATACACTAAACTATTACAATTCAGTGTGTTTTGTGTAATCTATTATATAAGAATATAAAACTTAGAAAGTATTTGGCTTGCTAGTGAAATGCCACTTCATGGTTAGAAAGTTTTGCGTAATTTCAAACTCTTTGCTCTATTTGCAAATCAAAGAAACCAGCACCAATGGTGCCACACATAAGTGGCATAAGCATATTAGCTAATTTATGAAGCTGAAAACCAGTTAGCAACTGTTTGATCTTTTTATTTTTTATTTGACTTATGGTTGCAGGTGGAGAAGGAAAAATATAATTATATTGAAATTCATGACTTCATAGTTCGGATTAAATATTAAAAATTTAAGTGTGCACCTAATTTAAAATAGAGTTGTGTATGTGTTAGCTTAAAGGGTCTGTGGCATGGCAAACACTTGGTACATAGATACATTTAAAAAAACAAAAAACATTATAGACGATGGGCATCCATTTCAGCAATATAATGATGCATATGCAGACAAAGCACCGATTAACTATCAATAGGCCTGGTGAGACACCCCCACTCTCTCCTTGCCCACCCACTCCCAACCATTGACCCCTATCACCCTCTGTATAAAACCAGGCTGACTTATGCTACTAAGTCTTATATCAAGCTCCTGCAATAACCAATCACTTCTCTCTCTCTCTCTCTCTCTCTCTCTCTCTCTCTCTCTCTCAAAATATGGCCTTTTGCCTTGAGACCCTTCAAAGATTTGTGAGAATGGAATTGCTCTTTACTAGTGTTCCTGCAGTATCAATCTTCTTCACAGTGTTGGCCATAGTAGCAGGAGTATTGGGCTACTGTATGGACCTTACTGGGGTGTGAGAAGGGTACCTGGCCCACCAACCATTCCATTGCTTGGACACCTCCCCTTGCTCGCTAAATATGGCCCTGATGTGTTCTCAGTCCTTGCCAAACGATATGGCCCTATTTTCAGGTCAGTACAAACTATACAGTGTTCTTGTTTGAGTCCTTTTTCAAATATATATATATATATATATATATATATATTAATTCCATAGTTACAATAAGAAAAAAAGAATTTAAATTCTGAATGTGTAGGTTCGAAACACCGCCAACATACAAGACTCTCATAACTTTTATTTTCAACTTCTAAATCTTGTTATTAGTCTTTTCTCAATTATCTATCATAGTATCTATGAAAAAGAATGTTTAAGACAACATGATAGATAAAAAGGTGGTACCATTAGTCCACTAAATGCCACCAATCTTTTTTAATAGTTGATAATTGATTCAATAATCTATCTTCCTCTTTCAAAAGTGGAAGAGACCATGTGTCCTATGGGTTAGAGAAGGTTTATGGGGACCAAAGGATTTAATGATTTGGTCAGAAAAACTCCAATTAGTTAGAATTGAACACACAAACAGGATTTGGAACATTTTTAGGACATTTGAGATGTTTCAAACTACAAAATGAAACAGCAACAAGAAACAATGCAATGAAAGTATACTTAGAAATTTTAAACATTTTGAAAAGTAAATAACAAAAATTGGAAGCAATGCAGTCTTAAACATTTCCTGGAAGCTAAAGACATTTTGGACCACAAAACAAAACAAAAAAACAAGTGATGAATGGAACCATAAACAGAGTATTAGCAGTTACCTTAATGCCATTATAGCAGTGACCCAACTACCCTCGCTTGTTGGAATGAGACCAAGACAAACACGATCAGCAACACCCTGCATGCAGAAATCAATCAGAGTAGTCCATCTTCTTGTACATTAATGCATGAAAGAGCATATGAAAGGGTTCAGCAATAGACCTGACTCCACTGAAACACAACATTTTACTGATAAAAAAAAGTTAATAGACCTGACTCTATACTCCTAGATACAGTGTGGTAGAGATTCAAAACAAAAAACACTCATTAAGTAAAACAGCGAAAAGATGAGAAAAAATTAAAACGGAAAAAAATCTCTAAAGCAAGAACTGTCCAATCAGATGAGGCACAAATTTTGTATCTAAACACTTCTTAAAGGAAGAAATTCTAATATGTTAAAAAGTGAAGCTCAAGCACTTTCATATACCAGTTCCCAACAACTCATTTATCCAACTTGCACTATATAGCTTAAGTCCAACAAGGGGAAGATTATGCAAGTGACACAGTAAATAATATCCTTGTGATAGATTACACACTGCTCAGGAAGGAATCATGGTTGAGATACCATAGTATCAGATTATAAAATGATATACAAAAGCTAGAAAAATCAACAGCTTAAGTTTCCAAAATATAATAATCCCCTCATAGTCATTCTACTCTATCAGATGCAAACAGAATATCAAAAAAGAAAGAATAATGCAACTATATACCTCGGCTAAATGCTGCACAAACACCAGAATGAGCAAGAGCAAACACAATGTCACGTGCTGCTACAATCTCAATTATCTTTGACCTCTTTCTTAGAAAAGGCAGCCCCATGGAACAATGACCTTTTGGATCATGGGTATCATATTCCGCCTACACATGAATAAATCAAATGAGAAATATAAATTATGAAGAGCAGACCTATGGATAAATGAAGTGGGTTTGAATGTTTGAAGAAGAATTGGTTGATATAAAATTGAACAATAGATAACATAAAAATAAAAAAAAGGGTTGAATTTACTGCTCGGTGCCAGTAGTATTAATTTGTTTGCTAATTCATTCAACCTTTCAAATGAAATGAGACCCCTATAGAGAACTGATCTCCACTAAAACAACCTTCTACCAAAATTTTGTCTTCCATAGGGACTTTATAAGATTAACTTGGAAAAGGACTACAATTAATTATTATGACATTGATTACGTACATTTTGGTGTGAATATGCAACAGCATCTTAGGTTGTGTTCTATATGCCATTAATTATATAGAGCAGGGCACAATCTAATCATATGAAAATCTTTCATGATGTTGAGTAACTCCCGACAACTCATTGTTTAGTTTCAATCATTAGATTCCTTCACGATGACATATAAAAAAAAAAAAATGCAAAGAGAGAGACAACTACACAGTGAGATGCTGCGCAAACTCATGTGAGTTTGATCATACACAATCAAACAAGCAATTTATCAAACACATTGTGAGCAACTCTTTGAAACTTTAAAATTCTAGTTTAAAAAAAAAAAAAAACCAAATCAGAAACCCATTTACAAAAAACAAAAAATTACCCAATAAAAATCACAAACACAAACCAATAATCAAAAACCTGACCATAAAATCAAACTTACACAGAATAACCAAGCACTTTATCAAACACGTTATGAGCAATACTTTGAAACTTTAAAATTTAAGAAAAAAAGCCCTCAGATCCAAAACCCACCCACAAAAAAACATGTTCTTACCCCACAAAATCACAATTAATAAGAAATTACCCAATAAAATCACAATTTTAAGAACATAGTTATTTGATCCAACTCAAAAGAAACCCATGAAACAGAAATTAAAACAGAGAATGCTAGGCGTGAGAGAGAAGAGTGAAAGACAATCCAAGAGTGAAGAAGTTGAGAGAGAGAGAGAGAGAGAGAGAGAGAGAGCTAGCGTGAGCTGAGAGATCTTGAGAGAAATTTGTGGGTTAGGGTTACAGAGCTAAGAGAGCTTGATAGAAATGGGTTACAGTTTAATTTTTTTTTCTTTTACGTTACAAAACATTGTAATTTTGTTAATATAAAAAGGGTAAATTAGGTAATTTACTTGGTCAATAATTTATGTACTCTACTCTCCCTCCAAATCTCTCTAATTTGGAGGAATTAAAAATGAGGGGTTAGAGGTAATTGAAACCCCTCCAAACCCCTCTCTCTCCTTCCTTAAAAAACTTTTAAACAAGGTAATTGAATTACTCTCCCTCCCTTTACTCTACTCCCCCTCCTTTTTTAAACTCCCAAACAGGCCATAAATTACATTCTTGGTTTAAATACAACCAACCTCATTCCAAGCCATAGCATAAAAAGTTTGATTAGCACAGTTTCCTTTCAACGCATTTTTCTCATGCAAAAAGATACAAAGAAACAACAAAGGGATATAAAGGTTAAATGCTTAGAAAGTGTGAGAAGAATGTCATCTGACAATTTTATTGTGCTTGAAGGAAATTCCCTTTTTTTATTTTGAAATTTAGTAATGATTCGGTGATTCATATTGTAACGACAGAGCCGTGTGCACATACTTCAACCCGGGCTTAGGTCCCCGAGTTTTCACAAGCTTCTGAGGTAAAAGCTTGTGCACACGTTAAGGGTTACCCATCACTTATGAACCTTCACTTTGGTCGCTCACTTTAAGATGTAGGATCAGGACTTTTGTGGAACAATGCTTGATTTGCCAGCAAGTCAAAGTGGTACATCAGAGTGGCGCAGCGAAGCGTGGTGGGCCCATAACCCACAGGTCCCAGGATCGAAACCTGGCTCGATACCATTTGTAACGACAGAGCCCCCACAGTTCCTGACTACCGTGTGCACATACTTCAACTCGGGCTTAGGTCCTCGAGTTTTCACAAGCTTCTGGGGTAAAAGCTTGTGCACACATTAGGGTTTGCCAATCACTTATGAACCTTCACTTTGGTCTCTCACTTTGCGATGTAGGATCAGGACTTTTGGGCTTAGATCCCCTCACCCTACCACACCTTCAAGAGGAGAGCCGAACCTGACACTGATACCATTTGTAACGACAGAGCCCCTACAGTTCCCGACTGCCGCGCACACATACTTCAACCCGGGCTTAGGTCCCCGAGTTTTCACAAGCTTCTGGGCTAAAAGCTTGTGCACACGTTAGGGGTTACCCATCACTTATGAACTTTCACTTTGATCGCTCACTTTGCGATGTGGGATCAGGACTTTTGTAGAACAATGCTTGATTGCCAGCAAGTCAAAGTAAAAAATCAGAGTGGCGCAGCGGAAGCGTGGTGGGCCGGCCCATAACCCACAGGTCCTAGGATTGAAACCTGGCTCTGATACCATTTGTAACGACAGAGCCCCCACAGTTCTCAACTGCCGTGTGCACAAACTTCAACCAGGCTTAGGTCCCTGAGTTTTCACAAGCTTCTGGGGTAAAAGCTTGTGCACATGTTAGGGGTTACCCATCACTTATGAACCTTCACTTTGGTCGCTTACTTTGCGATGTGGGATCAGGACTTTTGGGCCTAGATCCCCTCACCCTACCACACCTTCAAGAGGAGAGCCGAACCTAGCACTGATACCATTTGTAACGACAAAGCCCCCACAGTTCCCGACTGCCGTGTGCACATACTTCAACCCGGGCTTAGGTCCCCGAGTTTTCACAAGCTTCTGGGTTGAAGTATGTGCACACGGCAGTCGGGAACTATGGGGGCTCTATCGTTACAAATGGTATCAGAGCCAAGGCCGGCTTTCCTCTTAAAGGTGTGGTAGGGTGAGGGGATCTAAGCCCAAAAGTCCTGATCCCACATCACAAAGTGAGCAACCAAAGTGAAGGTTCATAAATGATGGGCAACCCCTAACGTGTGCACAAGCTTTTACCCCAGAAGCTTGTGAAAACTCGGGGACCTAAGCCCGGGTTGAAGTATATGCACACGGCAGTCGGGAACTGTGGGGGCTCTGTCGTTACACTTATAACCTCATGGACTTTTGTGCAAATTTTGGGTTTTGTAATTTTTAAAAACCTTGAGGATCAATTTATAATTTTAAAAAAAGTTTTGGTCAAATTGTAATTTGGAAAAGTTGTGTAGTAAAAAATGTATTTGGAAAATTTGTGGGGTCAAAAATGGAATTTGAAAAAAACAATTTGGGTGTTAAAACAGAATTTTGAAAGGCTTCACGACTTGTGCATGTTGGAATATGGCAAATAATTTAATTTATATATGCGCGTGTGTTATGTGTGTATCCATATATAGGTATTTTATCTAGGAAGCACAAACATTTCATTTGGTATGTTTTACCAGTGTTGTACCCATACCCATGCTTCTTAGGTAAGTGCTAATTTTTCAAAAATTGCTATGCCGCTGTATCATACCCATACCCGTTACCATAACGGTGCTTCCTAGTATTTTATACTTATGTAGTGTATAAGTGTGTGTGTGTGTGTGTGTGTGTGTGTGTGTGTGTGTGTGTGTGTGTGTGTGTGTGTATTTTAGGTTTTCAAAATATTTAACTATCAAAATCTTTAAAAACATATCTAAAAACTCCAAGAAGGTAACTAGGCTTGTTATATATAAGCTATGACTCTAGCATTTCTATATTAATGACCAAAACTCACCAGCAGGATATTAAAGGGCAATTGAAACACATTAACGACCAAAACTCACCGGCAGGATAATAAAGGGCAACTGAAACACAAAATATTGATGGAATTGCAGATAGATCCCTCAAACCAGCTCTTGCAGTCAATAAAGCCGCATTCTTTTCTGCTACAGCATCCGCTAGCCCCCATGGACTCCAAGAGTGCCTGATGCAATTAAAAAAAAAGTCCAACAGCTCATGGATTCATGCTTTTACAGAAAATTTCAGGGGCT
The DNA here is from genome assembly GCA_033629205.1 of Lithocarpus polystachyus. Taxonomy (NCBI): domain Eukaryota; kingdom Viridiplantae; phylum Streptophyta; class Magnoliopsida; order Fagales; family Fagaceae; genus Lithocarpus; species Lithocarpus polystachyus. The sequence goes on along the minus strand of CM066171.1, from coordinate 40,264,874 downwards.
TCAAAGCATAAAGAAAATATGAATCCCATAAATAAATGACATCATAATTAGTTACCAGTTATAAATGCAAGACAATCAGTTAATTAAATGCTCACAATGAGATTGAAAAAATATATAATTCAATGCAAGACAAGCATATCAAATGGAGAATCACATTATAGATCTATAATATAAAAAAAAAAAAAAAAAAAAAAAAAAACCAAGAGAAGGAGCTACAGATGGAGGTGATGGATTTCCATATTTTCTTCACTATAGATGCTATGGTAGCATAATGTTTGCTGATAAGATGGACCTTGGGCATGCAAATTTAACTATAAGACATACAATTGGACTTTAATACAGAAACAGGTGATATCAAGTAGTTATTATACTACAATAGTAATATACTATTGTCTCCTCTGACAATTCCATACAGTCAACGAAAAAATAGTCATCCTGGTTTTGGAATTAAGTATCAGTTTATGGGATTACTCACGATATCTTTTATGGTCTTAAATAGAATAGTAGGCTTTATGGTTGCATTACTAATCCCTAGTTAGGTAAAATAATACAATGCAGACTAGCTTAATATCCAAAAAGAAATGGAAAAAATCAAAATTAAAGAAAGAAAGAAGTATTGAGTTCTGTTAAAGAGAGACTGTGAGAGAAGTAAAAACATAACTAGTTCTAGGATTTGACATACACGGCAGAACCAAATCCTTGTCAAAAGGCAATCCATCTATATATATATATATATATGAAAGGCAGAAAAAAAAAAAAAAAAAAAAAAAAAAAACTCCACAGCACCTAAAATTTAGAACACTCTGCAATTTTGCAGGTATAGGTCCAGAGAATAGATTGTTCTCTACATTCCTACATGGCAAGCAGCAATTTTTGAGTTGTTGTAGGCAGCACATAGTTCCTCCTAGCAACTTCTGAATCAAGACCAAATTTTTGAACACAAATATTGCTAAGAAACAATATTCTGAAATATTGTAAAACAAAAATGAAAAATCAAAGAGCATGAAAGAAGGGTACAGATACTGTAGGCTACAAGAGAAGATCCTGTAAAACATCAATGTCTCGAGAAATATTGATTAATGCCTAAGGCAATACAACAGATCAAAGTGCTGGAAAAGACCATCAAGAAAGAGATAGAGGAACAAACTTTAGAAGTATCAAGTAAACAAGAATTCAAGTCACAAAAGTATATTATTTCTGTCTACGTATAGTTAGGGAAAATTCTTCCTTAATACATCTCTTGAGTATATTTCAATCAAAATATAAAAAGATTGAATTCAAATTAGTTGTGATTGCTTTGAAAAATATGAATTTTCTTTTTTTTTTTTTTGGTTTAAACCAAATTCTCTTTTACATGGTACCGCATAGGCTCTAAAATCATCTAAAACAAGAAAGTACAACATGGCCCATACCACAGCTTAAGGGTGTCAATTTTTTGTATGGTTTTAGAGATAGAAAAATAGTCTAGAAAAAATACCTACTCTATGCTAAGTGAAAATTTAGAACTCTAGAGATTCAAATAAAATAAATAAAAACCAATCAACTAGTTAAGGAATTCATAAACAAACTCAAGCTTCTAGCTTCCTTCAAAGATTGAACAAACAATTTACACATCGGCAACATAGATTGTATAAGTGCATGCCCTGCTATTTCAAATTTGTAAGGAGCTCCCTTCTAATCCTGCTGCATATTTATAAATAAATTGAAAAAAAAAATAGTTCAGTATTCTATTATTAGGTAACACAGATCAAACCTGTCTTAGCTTACACAAAGCACATAACTCAGACAATAAATCAACTACTAGAGCTTCTGGCTTCCTTCAAAGATTGAAAAGACTATTAACACATAGCAGTGTAGCTTGATAGGTCCATGCCTTTAAGGAGTTTTATTCTAATGCAGCACAAGTAAAACACAGGTAGATTGGCTTTGATTTTTTTTCAAGTTCAAGAAGTATCATGTGTCGTTAGTACTCAAAAAGTTGCTAAACAATCAATTCATAGGAAAGACAATGACTACAGTCTGCATGGGTGTGGGTGAATGTGGGCGCAAAAAAAATATATATCAAGAGATAATTTCATCTCAGCATAGCCCAATAATTTGACTTTAGAGAGTTGAGGGTCGAATATCTGAGAAAAAGAAAGAAGAAGAAAAGGAATGTATTGACATGATTTCTTTGGAAAATATGATTTGTCTAGTTTAAAACAAATTCTCTCTTACTTGGTTCCACAGAGGCACTAAAATCATCTAGAACAAGAAAGTCCAACAATCCTATTCTACAGATTAAGGGTGTCAATTTGTTGTATGGTTTTATAGTCAAAGAAGAAAACTCTAGAAATAAAAGTTACTATAAGCAAAGTGAGTGTGGAACTATAAAGATCAAGAAAAACATACCAATTAACCAGTAAAAAAAAATCCAAAAACAGATAAAACCTGTCATAGCTTATTATGCTAACCACATAGCTTAGATGGTAAATAAACCACTCAAGCTTCTAGCTTCCTTCAGAGATTTCAAACAATTTACAGTGGCAATATAGATTGAATAAGTCCATGCCATGTTATTTCAAATTTGTAAGGTCTCTCTTCTAATCCTGCACATTTATAAATAAATTGACAAAAGAAAAGGACAGAAAGAATAATGTCATAGAAGATGGAGAAAAAATAATTAGGAAAATAAATAGGTAATTTGAACACCACTATAAATAAAAAGAGCCAGCACAGATAAAAGCTACGGTAGCAAGGCAACCCAATTTTGAAATAGTTTCCAAGAACCGATCACCAAAATTGCATAAAATATCTATGCTAATGACATATTTGTATATGACAAGAAATTGTTTTTCTTACCATGTGAGCAGGTAAAAGCAAGCGAACATATGTATAAATAATGAGAATCTTTGTTATTTCCACCAGTCTCAACTGAACATCAACAGAGGGCTAACGTAACATAAAATCTGATAGGCTAGGGCATCATAAAGAAATAGTAAATAATGAACCAATAACATTCAACAGAACCAACAAAGAAGCAAAATATGAAGCAGCCCAACTAATACTAATCAATAAATAAAAAAAGAACAGTCCTCCCTCCTTTGACATTCCCTCCATTCCTCTGCATACAAAATTTTAAATAATGAGCCCATCAGAAACTTAATAAAAATTTAAAGATAAAAAAGGTACTTAGTATATTGTTACCTCATATCTTGCATACTTTCTGTATTTAGTTCACAAAATAAATTTGATGTGAGTCTACAATGGTTTATTTACACGTCAAGTGCCATTTGACCGGACTTAACTAAGGTGTAGAAAGTTGTGTAAAGAAAATTCGTCAAGACAATGTTCAACAATCAGAAAATGCTAGAAACAAATGAGCATCAAGAATTGGCCCCCCAAGAATGGCATGTTTTCATGCACAAAAATCTATGAAGTAGGAGTAAAACAATGTACAATAAATGTTTCTAAGAAAGTGGATAACAGAAATTAGCATATTAAAAGTTGCATGATAAAATACATGGCTCAAAATAAGGTTATCGCCTCTAAAGGATCCACACAAATGACCACAACAATGTGCCAATTGGGATGGCAAAATTGATGAGCTTTATTAACCTCTTCCAACTATTTCACATTAAGATTATCCAAAAAGAATTCTGACAATATGCAGCAACTAGCCTGGAAGTAGTTCCTCAACTTCACAAACAATTTTTTCACATTAACTAACTAGGATACTAAAGAGATGAATGCATTAGAACAAAGTAATCCATAGGGAAATTTTGATTGTAAAATCTCATGCCCATTACAGAACTGGAAAGAAAATAAATCAAAGGAAAAGCTATCATGCAAAATACAAAAGCAATTCCATTAAAAAATAGAAATTAAAAACATCAAGGAATTGATACAATACCTTGAATGAGATTGTGTCCCATATAGCAAAAAAGTAGTTCATATGGATTAATACATAATTCAAAAGCAAAAACAAAAGGGATAATAACATTTTACCCCCCTGTGGTTTGCCTCTAATTTGACTTGCCTACCCGTGGTTTCAATTCTGACACTTTACCCACCCGAGGTTCAATTCGTTACTGCTCTGTAACTCACCTCCCTGTCTACCGTTACTCTAACACGTTTTCTTTCAAAATCAAAACACAAAACTGATCAAAAAGTTAGGGTTTTTGGTTGCTTAAGAACTTCTATGAGAACATATGCCCAAAAAAATCAAACCTAAGTCAACCACTATAATTATCATATTTTCCTTCTCTACGTCTCTCTTTCCTCTCACCTATTCTTCTATGACATTCTCTCTCTCATCTCTTTGCTCTCTCTCTCCGATGGTGGAGTTAAGGAGGACATCGGCCACCACAGCGATGGGTTTCATTTTTATGTGGTTTTGGTTGTGGGTTCATCTGATTTCCTTCGCTCTCGCATCCATCTCGGTCTCAGCCTCCGTCTCGGTGCTTTGGAACAGATCCAGGAAGACAGCCGATGGTGGTTTAGAGAGAATGGAGCTCGATCTCGGTTTGATTGTGTTTTTCTGGGTTTGTTGTGATTGGTTTCTTGATCTGGATTTGATCTTGGCATGATTAGATTCTAAACTAAGTAAAAGAAAAAAGGAGACCCTTTTAATCTTCGAGTGAAGAAATCAGAGGCAGAAGCAAGAGCATTTTATAATGCTAGTTAGACTCTGCAAATTTTATTGTTCTTTGCACAGGTCTTGTCCTTGCAACTTACTTCAATATTTACTTTTTCCACTATTATATTTCAGTGGAAGAGTTAGCTTGGGAGGAAGAGGAAGAAGAAGAAGATGGGACACATGGCGTTGTTTTAATAAAATATATGGTTTGGTTTTGTTTATCTGTTATTTGTTTTTAATTGGTTCTAGTGAATATTGTTTGATAGTGTTCAGGTCGAACTCCTACAAGATTCAATAAGAACTCAGGAACCCAAAACACAAGATGGAAACTAGAAAGTGTAAACAATCATTGCATTATTTACCACACATCAGAATACAAAATTTAATAAGAATACAAAATCTGTTGGGTCAAGCACCAAATTTTTGGAGTAGCTTACTCAGTACTGGTTTACATACTTTCTCCTACTGATTTGACAACAAAACCCGGTAATACAAAATCTGCCAATATACATTAATTAAACAACAACAAGTATCTATCCAAATCAAAACCTAGATGATTTTCGGTCTAATAAATTAGGTGGTGGGTAGCATTGTAGCATCTAAGCTCTCAGGTGGGTGAGCAAACGTGGATAAGAGTGTGTTTTGCTAGAGAGGAGTGTTTGATCTGTTTTGTGTTTTGATTTTGAAAGAAAACGTGTTAGAGTAACGGTAAACAAGGAGGTGGGTTACGGAGTAGTAACGGATTGAACCTCGAGTGGGTAAAGTGTCAAAATTGAAACCACAGGTAGGCAAGTCAAATTAGAGGCAAACCATAGGTGGGTAAAGTGTAATTATCCCAAAAAAATCCCTAAATATCAAAACCCCTAATCCACCCACCTACAGAGGTTCCGTTTGATAAGCTCAGAGAAGGTTTGTTCCCCCCGCAATTAGGTGGATTGGGTGTTCAAAAGCATGGAGTCTTCAAACAACTTCTAATGGATTTTATAGATAGGTCATGGAGAATGATCTGCTTTAGACGCTGTGAGGACAAAAATAAGGGGACAGATGGAATCAATGTTGATTTGCAAAGACATGCAACTTCCACATAGTTAGCTTATGGAAACGAATTAACTGAGGGCTTTGGTTTTCAATTTATGTCTAATGCTATGTTAGAGACAATAGCATAAGTGTGGAGATATTCCATTGAAACTCTTATTCCTTCAATTGTTTAAAATATGGCAAAATAAAGAAGCCACAATGACTGATAATTAACTTCATAATAATCTCCCTGTTACCATTACACGATTAAGAGCCTGATCTATTGATAGCTTTCTCCGTTTGTTATATTCAATAAAGATTAATGAGATCGGCTTGAATAGAATGATATGACCTTTTTCAAAGAATCAAAAAAATTGAGGTAAAATCTTAGTATAAAGCTTTTCAATGAAGCATAGGAGTTAACTGGTTGGAGATCAGAATGGAAGGTGAAAGTTCCTACAAAGGTATTTCTTTATTGGACAGTTGTACAAAGTTAAAAATATAAAATAAATAAAAGGTAATACAAACATGATTAATTGGTGTTGTATGCAAAAAAAAAAAAGTGGGGAGACTGTAAATCACCGTTAAAACTCTAGATCTTACCAATTCACTTTCTCTTCCTTTTCTTTAGGGTTTTTTTGGGGGGGGGGGGGGGGGTTTGCATTGATTAGGTACATCCCACATACCAGGAAAAAGCCATTTTCATTTATTTTTTAATGAAAATTTTAATGCCCCCCACCCAAAAAAAAAAAAAAACTGAGCATCGCAACTCATAGCAATTAATTGCATTGCTACTCCTCAATTTTCAAACCAAAAATAGATATCAACTAAGGTATTTAATAGTAAAAGGTATTTAATAGTAAGAACCTGTATGGTAGGTCGTCGACACGTGTAATCCTTGCCATGCTAAATGACTAAGATGAGGAGGCTGCATAAGCATGTGTCCTATTTTCCTTCTTGTATGCAGGTTTACCATATAAACCACCAGGCTCTGACAAAAAAAAATGAAAAATGATAAGTGCACATTTAACATAGTTTTACAGAGATTTCAAACAAAATAGATCCTGGTAGTTGCTCAGTGACATCCACATAATTGGCTTGAACCACCATGTCCAACATAGCGGTCTACACCACCCCTACCACCATGATTTGTAGTGTTAGCACAGCGAGATCTGGAATCCAGTGTGTCCTTACTCTGAAGCAATAAGAGAAAGATTAGTAAAGAAGACTAACAAGAACCACGCTTACCACCACGGTGAAAGCTAAGGAAATAGTAGAAGTGTCATAACAAGCAAAGACATTATAAGCAAAATGTTATTATAGAACCAAATAGTGCAAGGCAAATTAAGATCGTGTGAGAGAATGGGAGAATAAAAGAAAATCTAACAGGGGTAATGAATGCCCAAAAGGCTGCTATATCAATCTCCCATTACCTTATATACCATAAAATTGTTAGGTAACAAATTTGTTAGAAAATTTCAAAAGAAAGCAAAACCCCATGCATAGGATATTAAGGATCTGTCATGAAGTCAATTATTTACTTCCCTTGTTCTTTCTCCTCATAGTACTACTTACAAAAGTTAAATTATATTGCGTTTGGGATTAATGAAGACCTTTGAACTTTAAACTCTGGATCAAAGCAATTTATAATCATTTAAGGACATATACCCCAAAATGGAAAGAAAGAAGAAGCCACCAACAAAGAATAACTAAGAAAAAGAAAGAAGAAGAAAAGGAATGTAATGACATGATTGCTTTGAAAAATATGATTTTTCTAGTTTAAAACAAATTCTCTCTTACTTGGTACCACAGAGGCACCTAAATCATCTAGAACAAGAAAGTCCAATAAAGCCCATTCTACAGATTTAGGGTGTCAATTTGTTGTATGGTTTTAGATTGAAAGAAAAAACTCTGGAAATAAAAGTTACCATATGCTAAGTGAGTGTGGAACTATAAAGATCAAGAAAAACATACCAATTAACTAGTAAAAAATCCAAAAATAAGAAAACAAAAAATGCAAATAAAACACCATAGCTTATAATGCTAACCAATCGTAAATAAACCACTCAAGCTTCTAGCTTCCTTCAGAGATTGAACAAACAATTTACACAGTGGCAATGTAGATTGAATAAGTCCATGCCTTGTTATTTCACATTTGTAAGGTCTCCCTCCTAATCCTGCACATATAGAAAAATGTCATTGAAGATGGAGAAAAAATGATTAGGAAAATAAATAGGTAATTTGAACACCACTATAAATAAAAAGCCAGCACAGATTAGACGATACGGTTGCAAGGCAACCCAATTTTGAAATAGTTTCCAAGAACTGATCATCAAAATAGCATAAAATATCTATGCTAATGACAAATATGTATATGAAAAGAAATAGTTTTGCTAACTATGTGAGCTAAGGCAAAAGTAAGTGGAAATATGTATAAATAATGAGAATCTTCGTTATTTCCACCAGTCTCAACTGCACCAATGGTATTAAGCTGTGGAGCACTTGCAACCATTCTAGAAAGCTGAACTACCACAACCCCACCATCATGTATCATATTTGTATTAGAGAATATCTCCCTACATTTTACTGTTTCAATGAAACGGAAACTATGCCTCACAACCAAAGTAAACGTGCATGTGTCAAGTTCCTACTATTATGAACTCAAATAGAATATAAAAAATCACCATAAGAAAAAATTTGGGAAGAGAAGTTAAATCAAAGTCCAAAGTTAACTAAAATTTGTCTTTTTTTCCCTTGTTAGTTAACAGTGCAGGTAATTCTATAAAATTAACATGTTATATCTTAGATTGGCACAGAACCCAACACAATGTCAAGGTTTACACAGCTTTTATTAAAACTAGACGCATACCCGCGTGTTGCGTGTAATAATTTTCTTATGATAGTTTCATTAAATATTTTATTAATACTATAATTTTAGTTATTAACCATTGATTTTTCATTAATTTTAAAGCTAATAAAAACCTTAAATATACCTTTTTACCTTTATATGCACACACACACACACACACACACACACACATATAGTGAATCTTTACACATACCTTTAAGAAAACTCTATATATTCCACTTTTTTGGATGCATAAAATTATAGACTACTACTCTATAATAATAATAGCTAATTAATTTTATATATATTTTTTAGTGATCTCATTTGTACTGTTTCTTACTATTATCATATATTTACTAACTGATAATTTGCATAACAAAGATGATAAATAAGAAGTAGCATTGTTCATTAGATTTTTGAAAGTAATAGTGTATGAAAATTATATATATATATATATATATATTATAAATAAGGTTAAATGAAATGTCAAAAAATAGATTTTTAAATTTTCTAATTTTATTTCTTATGTAATTTCTACTACTATCAGAGAACATCTCTTTTTTAGTTATGATTAATATGGTTTCTATAGTTAGAGTTTGATTAGTTTTAAATTTAAATTTAGTACTATGATTGTATTTAATTGTTGATTGTTGATTTAATTTTTTTAGTGAATTTAATGGTTTATGTTACAACACTGTAAAATTTTTAATGTTCTTTACATGGTAATCTCTATTTTATTTTTTACTTCTTCTTACAACCTCTTTGTTTTCCAATCAACGATTACTAATTGACGTTTTTTTTCTTCTTTATCTACTCTTTATTACTTTGTATTGGATTTTTTCTATACCATCTCTCTCTCTCTCTCCAATGGCAACTTATCATTTTTCAAAATTTGATGATGATTCTATGACATTAAATATGTATTATTAGTTTTTTTTTTTAATTTAGTGTTTTCAACTTGATTTGTTTTGTATTTCATTCTTCCTTTGATGCATTGGATGCGAGAATGAGTGTTTCCCTAGCATTACTCTACTTAATGTGAACAATTTTATTTATTTAATTTAGACAAAATATTATATTTAAATTTTTTTAAAATAAAAAAGGAGTAAAAATATAAATAATTTAATGATATATATAGGGAATGTGGCTGAATTTAAATGTTAAATAAAATGATATGAGAAAAAAATAAAAATAAAATACATAAAAATAAATAAACTTATCCAAATAATTCTATGTAATATAATAATAGTACATTCTTATATACTATTTTTAATTATTTATAATGCAATATGATAATATTTAACAATCAAAGTCATAAAAAATAAAAAATAAAAATAAAAACTTAAAACACAAAAATAAATTTCATCAACCAAAATAGAGTTCTAAAGAATACAAAATTTTATCAAGCTAAAATAGAAATGCAAGAAAATATAAAAATAAAAATCCACCAGAAAATTGAGGGAGAAAGAGTGGGAAATAATCACTTTTTTGTGTAAGAAAATTATGTAAAGAATAGAAGAGTGAATGACAAATTTATACTAAGAAGATGATAATAAAAAGAAACAAAATAAAGAAAGATAAAAGGAAAGAGGTATAATGATATCAAGGTAGAATGTTTAGGGAGATGAAAAAGGTAAAGAGAATGAGAAAGGTTGGAGAAAGTGTAAATGTTAAAAAAAAAATGAGCACAATTTTCTTTTATTTGAATTTAAGTAAAATATTACTTTTTTATTTTTTAAAACAAAAAGAGAGAAAATATAAATAATTTAATGATAAAGAGGATGTGGTTGAATTTCAATATTGAGTAAAATAGAAGAAAAGAAAAAAAGAAAAGAAAAATTAAAAGATATAACAATAAATACTAAATTATCTAAATTATGCTATGTAATGGATTACTATTTTATTTTATCTACTATCTTTAATTTTTTATAATGTAATCAGATAAAATTTAACAATCAAAGAGAAAAATAATAATAATAATAACTTAAAATACAAAACTAAATCGTATCAACCTAAATTAAAGTTCTTAAAAACACAAAAATTTATTAACATAAAGTGGAGATGTAATAAAAAATAAAAATTTGCCAAAACATTGAGAGAGAGAGAGAGAGAGAGAGAAAACCCTTTTTGTGAGAGAAAATTATACAAAGAATAAAAAAGTGTGACAAATTTATAATAAGAGGGAAGAGATAAGAAGAGACAAATAAAGAAAAGTGAAGGAAAAAATGAATAACAATATTAAAGTAGAGGGTAGTGGGGAGATGAAAAAGTAAAGGAAGAAGAAAGGTTAAAAAAATGTAAATATTTAAAAAATAAGTGAATATAAAAAAATTATAGGAAAATTGGAAATGAAAAAGAATAAATAATAAAGTCAATAATCTATTTATATATATATTTTCTTTTTTGTAAAAAAAATAGGAATAAATAATAATTATGTAACGAATGACGTGGCGATGAGATGGCGCAATAGGAGCTTAGCAGCAATAAATGCAACGCTTTAGCTTTTAGTAATATATAGATAGATGTAGATGACTCCACCAAATTAGGAAGGCAAAATAATTCATGCTTGAACAAAGAAATATTAAGGAATAATACTTGGCCCCTTGCCACAATTAACTTGAAAGAAAAAAGTAGTTCATCCGGATTAATCCAACATCATTCAAAGCAAAAAACGCCAACCAAGAAGCAAATTCAATGAAAGGTTCAATTGGGTAGTCAAAGTTCTATAGGGAATAAAAAAAAAAAAAAAAAATTCCTAAATATCAAAACCAATCCACCCACAATACCCAAACCTAAATCACATTTAATGCTTAATAAAAAAGGGACAAGAAAAAATATTTACTAGTAGCAGTTCCACAAAAACGCATCTCCAAACGGGCTCTAAAAATTACATGATCTTAATTCCGAATCATAAACATGACAGATTTATATTTATATATATATATATATATATATATATATATATAGATTGGAAAGAAACATACTGTCCGCTTTTTTTATATTCCAATGGACTTGCTAATCAAAAGATCATATAAGAGGTGAGTCACTGAATTATTTTGGCATATAGCAAGGAAACAGCATGGGAATAAATATGTAAGAGAGTGATAGATCAGAGAAACCACCAAAGCAGTAGACAACAAGTATCTCTCTTTATTTTTGCAAGGAATGGGAATAAATATGTAAGAGTGAGGGATTAGAGAAAAAATTAAAAAAAAAAGAAAGTTGATTATTGTAATGTACAACTAAACATTAACTACCAACAACAAAATCACCTACAAAATTTAACTGAAAAATATGACGAATCCATCACAATATATTACAGAAAATCTAGTAAAATATTGAAGCTGAAAATCATGTATAAGTTGTCAATAATGATAAGAGTCAAAAACCCCACAATGAAGAAATATGCCTAATATCAAGATGGAAACACAAAGACGAAGCCCCAAAAGCCACTCTCCGTGTAAACCCCAACGAAACCCAAGAGCCATATATCAAATCCACAAAGCTGTATGTATAGAGTACTAGTAATTAATTACATGCAATAATGCCTAATTAGGCTTAACTCATGCGAAGTTTGGGTCTTTTCCTTTTTTTTTTTCTTGTTCTTTTTCTTATTTTGTTTCTTTTTTATACTAGTTAGTGTCAGCAAAAACCAATCAAAAAAAAAAAAAAAAAAAAAAACAGAAGCAAGGCCGAGAGAGAGAGAGAGAGAGAGAGAGAGAGAGAGAGAGAGAGAGAGAGAGAGAGAGGGAGAGTTGTAAAGAAAGGTTACCCAAATCTAACACTAGCTAGAGTTTCAATCTTTTTGTGCCAAAAAGAGTTCAGGGGAATAGTGACAACCTTTGAGGCTACATGCATGAGAAGAGAACTACTTTAAAGTCTGGGCTTTGAGGAGTAACCTCCACCACACAAGTAAAACCAAAAGCAAAAGAAACCAAATAAACCCAAAAGAACCTATCAGAAAATGAGCTACTTCGCACAGTTTCTGCTTACAAACCCCAAGTAGAAACCACAGACTCAGGAAGTTGAAATGGCTGTTTCTCAATACCACGCTTGCCCTGCAAAAAAGAATACCCAATAATGAGACACAAGTAATTGCACTAGCAAAATAATTCATAATTCTGCAAGAGTAAAAACCTTTCAAACTTAAGAGGAATTCAGCCCGAGCATTAAGCACAATGGAAAGTCATCTGTAAATTCAAAGCAGATTAATTAGCAACTCAAATGTAAACAAATCCCCAACATATATCATGCAAAGCCACTCTGTTATAAAACTAAAAAAATTAAATTTCCCCACATATAGGCATCATACAAATTTCCCCACATATGGCATCATTTAAGAGTGCCCATTGCCAAACACCTATAAGTCCAGTCTCCGTGATTGTCACAGTAGCTCCCCTGCAAGAACCACATATATACATATAAGAGAAACCTTATCAACTTGATCTTTCTACACCCTATTCTATAAATCCCACAAGTTCACTATTTCCACAAGTCATGCATGCGCATTTTAAATTTTAACCAACAACTTTGGGTCTGCAGAGGTTGCATCCCACACTTGGAAATGAATAAAATATATGTAAGCACAGGACAATAACGAGAAGAATAATAAAAAGAAACATCACGAAGAAAAACTCCATGCTCCACTCAATTCAACACCCATAAACCCTAACTTCAACTATCAAAAACCAAAATCCACTAAACATTAAGCAAACTTTGCTATCACAGATTCCAATATCCCATACATTTGAAGGATACATTATTAAATAAGGGCACTTTAGAAAAATCACATAGTACAACCCAAAAAAGAAAGGACAAGTAACATGGGATGGAATACAAAAAGTCTGCAAAGATTAATGATAGATTCTAAGAAAATCTCTTTAATAAGAAATAGCCCTCTTGCAGAATGTACCAGGATCCATAGGAATGTAGGTGCACCATATTGGCCCAAGCAAAAATATAGCAGGATAAACATTTGTACAGACATTTAAGGAATATCAACCTACAGTCCTCAGGACTAAATGAAAAAAACAGTCAAATCTGATAATTCTGCTAAAACCAGAAACATCACTTCAAAATCAAATATAAATTACTCAATGAACTCCTGAATGTGCTAAAGCTTCTGAAAAGTAAAATACTTTTAGAGCTTTACACTATCTAGTAATAGAACAGAAACCAACACAAGATGTATTAATACAGAGGCAACCATCATGAAAGAAACACACAATTCACAAAGTGTTCTTTGTCTGTAACGAAGTTTGATATAGTTAAAGCAGAAAATAAAAAATGCAAGCAACATAAGATTAATCAGCAGCGGTAGAGGGGTGGGGGGGATGAAACAGCATCCGCAAATAATATTGAAGGAGTCATGGTCATAAGATTAAAATTTTGAATCCAACTTCTGGTGGTTATGAAAAAAAAAAATGCTCTACTAACCTTTTAGGGTGTTGACACAAAAAGGTCTCTATACTGCATTGAAACCATTTCTCTTGCTCCAGCACTTGCGAGCATCTCTCTTAGTTGCTACAGACCACTTGGGTTTTTCCCGTGTTTTCAACCCAAAATTTGCTTTCACAGCAGTTTAAAGAATGCAGTAAAAGCTAAAGAAAGTACTGAATAATGACTATCATCACTGCCTTAAATTTATTCGGAAAAAATAAATAAATGATGTAGTCAATCTAAAAAAAAAAGGATTTGCTAACAATAGCATAAAGTTAATGTCACATACAGTGAATTGATTAGCAGCTGATAAATTTATAATAATAACAAGCTGGAAATACAAATTTGAAGCCAGGACCCTCCACCCTATCATGTTTTTTTTTTTTTTTTTGATAAGTAACGTAAGGATATTATTAATAATAGAAAAAGTGCCAAGCCGAGTACATTGGAGATGTACTATGGGGGCACAATCAGGTAACCAAAGTACAACGATCAAGAAAAATAGAAAAAAAAAGAACAATAAAAATGAGAAAAGACCACACTCCATTCAAAGAGAGTGTGCAAGAAAAAAGACTTAATCTCTAGCAAGGAACGTTCACAACCCTCAAAGCTTCTAGCATTCCTTTCACGCCAAATGCAAACCCTATCATGGTTTCTATCAAGTCCAAACACATGCACACAAATCAATTATTCATTGGGGAAACAAGGTGTGGAGAAGAATCAATGATTCATTGGAACTCTTAAAAGCAATAGCAAATTGAATTTTAAGGGTCAGAAAAGACCAAAAATAAGATTATCCAATACGCTAAAGCTAGAAGTTGATATCCCCTAATACTGTGCAGATACCCTTACATGATCACATTCTAGAAGCCTAGATCCACATATAAAGTAGACAAAAAAAGTTCTCAAACTTGATCAAACTTTAAGCGCAAAACATTACTGCCAGACTTACAAAATGTTGTTTGTAATAATGAAGCATTTGATTGTCAAAGAAAGATGCAAGAAATCATTATTGGTTCATTTCATTAGATGAGAATGTTACCTGAGGGTTCTGCAAGTTGAAAACTATCAGATTGCGATCTACAGTGCAAACAACCATCAGCGGTCAGGGAGTTGTTGAGTACGCACAGGATTTGACTGCCTTGTATCCCAGTACCTAATAATTGGAAGGAAATCAACAGAACAATTAGCAGTCAAGGGCACAAAGGCATCAAGTTGCAAACATAATAGATCAAGAGCATGCAAAACAATATATAGTGCAAAAGAAACCATATGTTGGATAATTATGTCATAACTAGTGAGTGCCAAAATATGTTCAAGTATATAGAATAATAAAAAATTCAAAATTAGCAACAAAATCAGTAAAAACCACACCTGTGAAAAAGCACAAAAAAACTCATTAGTCTAAACCATATGAAAGCACAAAAGAAACCCATTAGTCTAAATCATCAGCCTCAGCTTCTGTGCCAGCAGCAACATGGAAAACCCCCTCTCTAGGAAAAATCTTCTTGTTGTTCAAATCTGGCAGTCACTTTCCCGAGAAAATCTTCAAACCCTTTTCTTAAATTTCAAAGAAAAGTGTATTTTTTTTTTCAGTTGTTGAAGAACCACTTTATATTTAAGGATATATTAGAGCATTCAAGAAGAGAGAGAGAGAGAGAAAGGATCAGATTTTAGAACGATCATATTAATCAATAAACGTCATGCCATAAATTTCAGAGGAGAAACATAGAAACTAAATGAAAAATCTTTTAAAGCATCAGAAAGATGAAAATTAATTAAAGTCCATATACATTTGTGTAAGGTTGAATTTTATCAACCATTGTGTTGGCTTTATTCCGTGCCAATTTGCTTGTATTTTTAGCATTTAGAAATCCTGTATTTAGGTGGGAATCATGTAAGGGTAGTGTGTGAGAGTGTGTGAAGATTTGCTCAAGACTGTGCTGCAAAACAGAGACTCGCGACTAGACCTCGCTGGTGTCTCGCGACTGGAAAGCCGCCAGATGTTGCACACGAGAGAAGCATGCAAAGGAGAACTCGCGACTGGATATCGCGGGTGGCTCGCGATTGGAAGCTGCCAGAATATGAACCGTCGTGCCAGCTGTCGCACTACAGGACGAAATTTCTAGTATGGCCTTTCAGTTTCTTCGTGACTTGAACTCGTGACTCAGTCAAGCCGCAAGGACAAGCCGCCAGCCTACTCTGTTGTGAAAAATCTGTTTCTTCGCATTCCAAACACCCACCAGTATATATACCCCTTATACCCACGATATGTAGAGAGCTTCCAGAGAGAATATTGAGAGAGAAAGCCTAGAGAAAAACAAGATTGATTCATCCACACTCTTAACCTTGTGACTCTTCAAATTCCTCTACTCTCTTCCTCTCCATTGTAGATCCTTGAGAGGTACTTTAGCCAAAACCTTTTCTCACCATACCCACATCTGTGAGAAGGCTCTTTAGTGTTTTGGGAAGCAGTTAGGAAGGAGCCAATTTATATTGGTAGATGCTATGGACTAGTAGCGGGATCCGGGAAGCTAAAGAAGAAATAGGTTCGGCGTAACCTCATTGGAGCAGGAAGGTTGGAGGGCTTAGGTACCTGGGTAGATTAGGCTTGGAGGGTCTATTGCTGTCCTTGTATCCTAACTACATTCTTTAGTGGATCATTTTGACCACTTGGAGGGCGGCGGAGAGGTTTTTCACCGAGGGTCTTCGGTTTCCTCTTCGATAACACGTCTTGTGTTGTCCTTGTGTTTGCATCTCTCTTCCCTTTATCTTTGTCATTTAATTTCTGTTATGGATGTGATTTTATTTGACTTAGATGATTTATCAATTCTGTTTTAGGCTTTAATTCATTTTCCGCACGTTTATCGTTTGTGTTAAAACTTGAATTGGTAATTTTTAAATTGGGGGTCTAAACGTTCATAGTGTTTTATATGTTATTTGAACTTTCAATTGGTATCAGAGCAGGTACACTTGTTGTGGTTTAAATACCTAAGTGTGTTCCTTGACCCCTTGTGTTTATTTGCCATGGATTGTGATTTGTATGCTTCCTTGGTTATTGATGACTGTAGTATGCCATGTGTTTGTGAAAATGCCTCTATAAGTGATAATTCTCATGATTGTGATGACATGTTACTTGAATCTATGGGTGTTGTTGACAAACTCTTTAAGAAAGGAGCTAAGAAGTTTCAAAAGAATCTCAGCAAGTTCATTTGTGAAAAGGATGATTTGATTGTTATGCTCAATGAATCCAACAAATTGGTTGAAAAATATAAGAAACTTGCTGAACATTCTCTTGATAAGCTGAAAGAGTTTGAATGTTTAAATATGGACTTGGACGCTAAACTTGTTTTGTCTAACAAACTTGTTGATGAGCTAAAATGTGAAAATGATTCTCTTAAGATGCATGCCAAATGTTTGATTGCTGAACCTATTGCTAAAAAGGATGAAAATGTTTGTTGCAATTATTTTGTGGTACCCGATTCTGTGCCTATTGAGTGTTCTGCCTCAAAGGACAAATCGGTGTACATTCCTCCACATAAAAGAAAACAAAAGGTAGAGAGAAAGGCTCTTAAGCCAAAGCCTCTGTTTAGGTCTCAATCTAAGGCTTTGAATGGATCTAAATTTGTTCCAACTTGCCACCACTGCGGTGTGATCGGTCACATAAGACCTTAATGTTCCAAGTTGAAGAGAGAACATAACCATGTTGCTATATCCCTTCCCAAAAAGCCTAGTGGACCTAAACACATTGTATGCCACCACTGTGGTGCCTTTGGTCATCTAAGACCTCAATGCTCTAAGTTTCATGCTCTTAAAAGAATCAAAAGAAAAGAGAAACTTGAGCTTCTTGGAAGTTGTGCTAAAAAGGGTAAACTGGACTTGAGTGAAAATAGCATGCTGTTAAAGAAAGTTTTTAAAGCTTTTAACTACTTGACTATGTGCATCTCCGGTTCTCGTTCTTCCAATCCTCGTCTCACTTCTCTTGAGACACTCATTCCAAACAATCACTCCGTTTGGATGAGGAAGGGTTCCTATAGTTGAGCTTTTGCTCTTTTGGTCCTTGATCAAATTCTTTCGATCTGTGTAGGACCGTTCATGCATTAAATGTCATATCTTCATGCATTTTCTACATCTTGTATTCATTCATATGCATTGTTTTCATTTTGATCTTACTTTTATGTTTTTGTTTTGTGTGAGTAAAAATCCAAAACCACATAAAAAGTGAAAAATTCAAAAAGTTTGATCGTATATGTTTGAGCACATATCTCATGTGAGTTTTGTCTTGTACCTTCGTACTTATGGCTTTGTGCATTTATGAGCTTAGCTTGTTCTTTATGCACTCGTATCAATGTGGGAAAAATCTTAAAATCTATATGATTGTTGTAAATCGATCTTCAAACTTGTCATGAATAATTAGTCAATGGTTTTTTTGATCTTGAGACATGCATAGACTTGTGTCTATATATCTTCCCACTCTTTATTTTTGTTTTTGCTTAAAGAGCTCAACCAATGTAAATCTCAAAATGAAAAGAGATAATGAGTTGCAAAAGCCTGTCACACAAACTAGTATTTCACTAGGAAAAAGGGAAAGCGACTTAAAATAAAGTATATGATGCCCAAAAAGCCAAAGGCTTGATCATCAAATTGAAATATCAAAAATTTCAGGCATCGATCTCAAAATGAGATGTATTGATTCAAAATGATCAAATGTTGAGAATTGTAAAGAAGCCAAATGAAAAGCTTCAAAAGCTATGTAATCATTTTCTTGTGGGAGGTCATATATGCATATTTTTATAATTGAGATAGACCACTTGTCTTAGCACTAGTTGTGTATGACTTGATTGAATTGATCATTGAAACTTCACTCTAGACTAAGGACTATTCCACATTTGATATACACACACAACACACATGCATAATGTTCAATGAATGCCTTATTCATTTGTTCGTTTGTACTTGTTTAAATGTGATGTGTGTGTGCTCAACTATATATGGATCAATCCAAAAAGATTTTTGATCATTTTAGATGTTCTTGGAAGTGATTTTTACCACTCTTTGTGTTCATGTTTAGTGTTTACATTGTTTTTCATTGTTTAAACATGTTCTGTGCTGAAAAAAACAGGTGTCAGAGTTTTTGGCGACTCACTCGCGACTGACTCTCCAGTCGCCAAATTTTTGGCTACTCATTCTGGCGACTTGCAAGTCGTGAGATCAAGCTGCGAGTTTTGGCGACTCATTTTGATGACTCGCCCAGTCACGAGACTCAGTCGCGAGGATTACATAGAATGTTTCGCGGCTCATTCGCGACTTGCCTCGTGGCTCGCCCAGTCGCCAAACTCCCAGAAACTGCTTTTTAAAGGGCTTTTCGTGGGAAACCTGTTTTAAACCTCTCCCATTCTCTTTTTAACCCCTCTCTCAACATTTTTTACATCAAAACCCAATCAATTTGAATGGTTTTTTCATTCCATTAACATCTCTAAGGTATTTCTAAACTCATTTCCTTGATTTTGATCCTTATATTATGTTTTGAAGAGTTTTTGTGCTCTTGGTTGGGATTTTCATCATAGCGGTTGGGAAAACTTATTTCTTGTCAAAATTTTTGTATAGGATTGGTTTCTTTTGATGATTTGCTTTGGATGTTGGCCCCTTGTGGCAAAAAGAACATGTATTGAGGGTGGATTTCATGATATTCATGCATTGTTTCACATTGTTGTTCATAGTGTGCACGCTAGGTGTTTGATAAAATGCCTCTTAGGCATTTTTTCGCTTGTTTGGACTCCGATGAGTACCAAATTTTGGGGTTTCTTATGTTTCCTCATTAGGAACATTTTTGGTTCACTGGTTGTGTATTTAACACACCTTACCCCACACGTGCATTTTTCATGCATTGGTTATGCATTGAACATAGTCACCTCTTGCACACACCTTTGCCACCCTTGTCATGCATTGGTCTATACCTTGTGTCTTCATCCTAGCATGTCTTGTTTACCTTATGCTTTGTAGCATTTTTTTTCTTAGGTTTGAGCTTCATTTTCTCATTCATCTTGCACCCCTCATGCATCATTATCATTGTTCATACCTTCATCTCTTGCCCTCATTTCTCCTTGACCCTTTGTCTATTCCTGACAAAAAGGGTGAGAGTTTACTCTAGAGAGTATACCGGAGAGTTTTTGTCATTTTCATATGACCCTTGTGCACGTTCTTAGGGGGAGAAATTCTATTTCTCGTGCACATGTGTAGGGAGAGAGATATTCCATAGGGGAGATGCATATACCAAGGGGGAGAAGACATTGTGCTAATAAGAAAACTTTGTTTTGATTGTGTTTCTTTATGTTTGTTTTTTTGTTTGCTTTATGGTGCTTTGAGTTATGATTAGTATCTATGCTTTGTTGTTCTCATTGCATCATGTTCATGTTTTGGACATGCATACATTCTTATGCTATTGTGCTTAATTGAATGCATGTTCGGATGATCATTTGCTTTGCTATGTGATCATTGTAGTCATTTCTATATGACTGTTCTGTTGCATGATCAAGTTGTTCACATGTTTCACATCATGCTTACTTGATCGCAATCTACTTGTTACATTATACTTGTCCTTTTATTACTTGCTTTACCTTGATGGTCTAATTTGTTTTGTGCAAGTGTTTCAGGTTACAGGTATATATGTTCCAAGTTCATCACAGCTCCTATGATTCATGATAGGGGGAGTGATATGATAAGGGGAGTATATTTGTACCTTTGCTTATGTAGCCTTTTAATTTGTACCTTTTGCTTTTGTGGCATGATGGTCATCTTTTGTACCTGGCTTTTATAAGTACTTTGTTTTCTTTCCTTGTGGCTTTTGTACTCTATGTTTAAATGCCATGCTTTTACCCTTTAGTACATCACTCTTGTGCCCTGTGTTGGATTTTTATCCTTAATGCAATTACGTAATGTTGTTGCATTGGTTGAGTGTTGGACATGCAAATGATACTTGTCATTGAGCTTATTAGATTGCATGTCCGGATGTTCATTCCTTGTGAGAATGAGCATTGTGATCACTATTTATAGTGATTGTTCGTTTTTGGTTAAGCCATGCTATATTGCTTTAATTCTTTTTGCTTGATCGCATTGTGCTTGTTTCATATGCAATACAAGTTTCTTTTTGCAAACAATGAACTTATTGTGTGGTTGCTTTTCAGGAGATATTTGTACTTATGATTCAAGAGCTTCACAGATCCTAGAGTTAGGTGAGTTTTGTTCAACTGTTCCCAACTCACGCATTAAGTCTAGAGTTTGTTGTAGGGTTTTGTCACGGAATAGCCAAAGGGGGAGATTGTAAGGTTGAATTTTATCAACCATTGTGTTGGCTTTATTCCGTGCCAATTTGCTTGTATTTTCAGCATTTAGAAACCCTGTATTTAGGTGGGAATCATGTAAGGGTAGTGTGTGAGAGAGTGTGAAGATTTGCTCAAGACTGTATTGCAAAACAGAGACTCGCGACTGGACCTCGTTGGTGTCTTGCGACTGGCAAGCTGCCAGATGTTGCACACGAGAGAAGCGTGCAGAGGAGAACTCACGACTGGATATCGCGGGTGGCTCGCGACTGGAAGTTTCCAGAATATGAACCGTCGTGCCGGCTGTAGCACTATAGGACGAAATTTCTAGTCTGGCCTTTCAGTTTCTTCGCGACTTGAACTCGCGACTCAGTCAAGCCGCGAGGACAAGCCGCCAGCCTACTCTGTTGTGAAAAATTTGTCTCTTCACATTCCAAACACCCACCAGTATATATACCCCTTATACCCACGATATGTAGAGAGCTTCCAGAGAGAATATTGAGAGAGAAACCCTAGAGAAAAACAAGATTGATTCATCCACAATCTTAACCTTGTGACTCTTCAAATTCCTTTACTCTCTTCCTCTCCATTGTAGATCCTTGAGAGGTACTTTAGCCAAAACCTTTTCTCACCATACCCACATCTATGAGAAGGCTCTTTGGTGTTTTGGGAAGCAGTTAGGAAGGAACCAATTTATATTGGTAGATACTATGGACTAGTAGCGGGATCCGGGACATATGAAAGCACAAAAAAAAAAACCCATTAGCCTTCCTCTTTGACAGGCATCATCAGCCAGCGGCTGCATGGAAAATCCCCTCACCAGATTTTTTAGGGAAAATCTTTTGAATACATCCCATGTACAAGGGCCCTGCACTTTAATGCGTTTTTAATGCATTTATTACTTATCCAGGGAAAAAAAAAAACAAACTTAAAGGATATAGCTGAGACTCAAAACAGCAGGAGAATTTTCAAGATTAACAATAGAAAAACAGCTACAAGGACCATGAAGATGGGAAAAAAAGTAACAGGAAAAAAAATAATAATATAAAGCCAAAAACATCCAACAATGAAAATTTGTTGACAAGATAAAGGTAGCCATACAGCTACAAAAAGATGATTTTATTATTCCTCATCTCAGAAAATCATGTGACTTTCTCAAATCCTGTTGCCGCAACAAAATCAGGAAGCTGAAATGGCTGTTTCTCAATACCACGCTTGCCCTGCAAAAAAGAATACCCAATAATGAGACACAAGTAATTGCACTAGCAAAATAGAATGCTAATTCTGCAAGGGTAAAAAACTTTCAAATTTAAGAGGAATTCAGCCCGAGCATTAAGCACAATTGAAAGTCATCTGTAAATTCAAAGCAGATTAATTAGCAACTCAAATGTAAACCAATCCCCAACATATATCATGCAAATCTGCTCTGTTATAAAACTAAAAAAAATCAAATTTCCCCACATATGGCATCATACAAATATCTACGCCCCTCACCCACACTAGCAAATACATGAACAAAGAAATCATTTAAGGGTGCCCATTGCCAAACACCTATATTATTCCTTTAAAGCATGTGAACATAGGAACATGGGGCCATCAAAGTAGACATGTGAGCATGTGATCAACAAAGCAAGTGATCATACAAGTGCAAGAACATTTAAGCATCCAATTAAATATATATCTTACCATCCAATCACATTATCATTTCAGCACGATCATCAAAGCATGTGAATGCACGAGCATCCAACTACATGAGCACATCAACCTCTAAGCATATATACATCGTCATCCAAGTGTGGGCACATGTGGATACGAAGAGAGAGTTGATGCTAAATGAGAATTAATGACTAATTCTTATGAAGTAGTTTCACTTAATTGAACATGTGAGCATTTAAGAGTGAGTGTACAAACATGTGAGCATTAGAGCATACAATCATATGAACATTTAAGCAACCAAGTACACATACCTTTTATCGTCCAATCACCTCCATATTCAAGCACATTTGTCAAACACTTGAGCGCACAAACATCCAACTACATGATCCCCTAAGCCTCTGAGCATATAGACATATCATCGTCCAAGTGTATGCACATGTATGTGGATATTAAACATTTGAATATCAATGCATTTGAGCATTGTGGCATGCAATCACCAAAGCATACGAGCATGGGATCATCAAAGCATGTGAGTTACAAGGAGCATGGATATGTGAGCATTTATAAGTCCTAAGTGAGGACTTATATTCCATGATAAGAATGCATGAGCATGTGAGGTGCATGAACATGTGAGCAAGCAATATAATATTTCCTAAGTGATGACAAATGAATGTATGAATATGTGAGAGCACATATAGTCTACCTTAGGAGATGATATGTGAAATGCACGGGCATGTTAGCAATTTAAAGCGTATAGCTATGCATGTGGCTGCATGACATTGGCTAGGAAAGTAAATTACATTCTTGATTTAAATACAACTAACCTCATTCCAAGCCATAGCATAAAATGTTTGATTAGCACCTTTTCCTTTCAACGCATTTTTCTCATGCAAAAAGGTACAAAGAAACAACAAAGGGATATAAAAGTTAAATGCTTAGAAAGTGTGAGAAGAATGTCATTTGACAATTTTATTGTGCTTGAAGGAAATTCCCTTTTTTATTTTGAAATTTAGTAATGGAATGGTGATTCTTATAACGTCATGGACTTTTGTGCAAATTTTGGGTTTTTTGTAATTTTTAAAAACCTTGAGGATCAATTTACAATTTAAAAAAAGTTTGGGTCAAATTGTAATTTGGAAAATTTGTGGGGTCAAAAATGGAATTTGAAAAAAAAAAATTGGGCGTTAAAACATAATTTTGAACGGTTTTACGGTCAAGTCTAATTTTGTGAATGTTGGAATATGGCAAATAATTTAATTTATATATGCGTGTGTGTTAGGTGTGTATCTATATATAGGTATTTTATCTAGAAAGTACAAACATTTCATTTGGTATGTTTTACCAGTGTTGTACCCATACCCGTGCTTCTTAGGTAAGTGCTAATTTTTCAAAAATTGTTATGCTGTTGTATCATACCCATACCCGTTACCATAACGGTGCTTCCTAGTATTTTATACTTTTGTAGTGTATAAGTGTGTGTGTGTGTGTATATATATATATATATATTTTAGGTTTTCAAAATATTTAACTATCAAAATCTTTTAAAACATATCTAAAACTCCAAGAAGGTAACTAGGCTTGTTATATAAGCTATGACTCTAGCATTTCTATATTAATGACCAAAACTAACCAGCAGGATATTAAAGGGCAATTGAAACATATTAATGACCAAAACTAACCAGCAGGATATTAAAGGGCAACTGAAACACAACATATTGATGGAATTGCAGATAGATCCCTCAAACCAGCTCTTGCAGTCAATAAAGCCGCACTCTTTTCTACTGCAGCATCCACTAGCCCCCATGTACTCCAAGAGTGCTTGATGCAATTAAAAAGTTAAGACCAACAGCTCATGGATTCATGCTTCTACAGAAAATTTGAATCCCATAGATAAATGACATCATAATTAGTTACCAGTTATAAATGCAAGACAATCAGTTAATTAAAATGCTCACAATAAGATTGACAAAATATATAATTCAATGCAAGACAAGCATATCAAATGGAGAATCACATTATAGATCTATAATATAACAAAAAAACCAAGAGAAGGAGCTACAGATACTATGGTAGCATAATGTTTGCTGATAAGATGGACCTCAGGCATGCAAATTTAACTATGAGACATACAATTGGACTTTAATACAGAAGCAGGTGATATCAAGTAGTTATTATACTACAATAGTAATACTATTGTGTCCTCTGACAATTCCATACAGTTAACGAAAAAATAGTCATCCAGGTTTTGGAATTAAGTATCAGTTTATGGGATTACTCACGATATCTTCTATGGTCTTAAATAGAATAGTAGGCTTTATGGCTGCATTACTAATCCCTAGTAAGGTAAAACAATACAACGCAGACTAGCTTGATATCCAAAAAGAAATGGAAAAAATCAAAAATAAAGAAAGAAAGAAGTATCGAGTTCTGTTAAAGAGAGACTGTGAGAGAAGTAATAACATAACTAGTTCCAGGATTTGGCATACACGGCAGAACCAAATCCTTGTTAAAAGGCAATCCATCTATATATATATGAAAGCTAGAAAAAAAAAAATCTACAGAACCTAAAATTTAGAACACTAAACAATTTTGCAGGTATAGGTCCAGAGAATAAATTGTTCTCTACATTCCTACATGGCAAGCAAGAATTTTTGAGTTGTTGTAGGCAACACATAGTTCCTCCTAGCAACTTCTAAATCAAGACCAAATTTTGGAACACAAGAAACAATATTCTGAAATATTTTAAAACAAAAATGAAAAATCAAAGAGCATGAAAGAAGGGTACAGATACTGCAGGCTGCAAGAGAAGATCCTGTAAAACATCAATGTCTGGAGACATATTGATTAATGCCTAAGGCAATACAACAGATCAAAGGGCTGGAAAAGACCATCAAGAAAGAGATAGAGGAAAAAACTTTAGAAGTATCAAGTACACAAGAATTCAAGTCACAAAAGTATATTATTTCCGTTTACGTATAATTATGGAAAATTCTTCCTCAATACATCTCTTGAGTATATTTCAATGAAAATATAAAAAGATTGAATTCAAACTAGTTGTGATTGCTTTGAAAAATATGATTTTTTTTTTTTTTGGGTTTAAACCAAATTCTCTTTTACATGGTACCACATAGGCTCTAAAATCATCTAAAACAAGAAAGTACAACGTGGCTCATACCACAGCTTAAGGGTGTCAATTTTTTGTATGGTTTTAGAGTCATAGAAAAATAGTCTAAAAAAAAATACCTGCTTTATGCTAAGTGAAAATTTAGAACTCTAGAGATTAAAATAAAATAAATAAAAACCAATCAACTATTTACGAAATTCATAGATAAAGAAAACAGAAAATGCAGATAAAACCTGTCATAGCTTATGCTAACCGCATAGCTTAGATGGTAAACAATCAATTCATAGGAAAGACAATGACTACAGTCTGCATGGGTGTGGGTGAATGTGGGCGCAAAAATAATATATATCAAGAGATAATTTCATCTCAGCATAGCCCAATAATTTCACTTTAGAGAGTTGAGGGTTGAATATCTGAGAAAAAGAAAGAAGAAGAAAAGGAATGTATTGACATGATTTCTTTGGAAAATATGATTTGTCTAGTTTAAAACAAATTCTCTCTTACTTGGTACCACAAAGGCACCAAAATCATCTAGAACAAGAAAGTCCAACAAATCCCATTCTATAAATTACGGGTGTCAATTTGTTGTATGGAGAAAACTCCGGAAATAAAAGTTACTATAAGCTAAGTGAGTGTGGAACTGTATAGATCCAGAAAAACATACCAATTAACCAGTAAAAAAAAAAAAAAAAAAAAACCAAAAACAGATAAAACCTGTCATAGCTTATTATGCTAACCACATAGCTTAGATGGTAAATAAACCACTCAAGCTTCTAGCTTCCTTCAGAGATTTCAAACAATTTACACACTGGCAATATAGATTGAATAAGTGCATGCCATGTTATTTCAAATTTGTAAGGTCTCTCTTCTAATCCTGTACATTTATAAATAAATTGAAAAAAGAAAAGGGCAGAAAGAATAATGTTATAGAAGATGGAGAAAAAATAATTAGGAAAATAAATAGGTAATTTGAACCCCTATGTAAATAAAATAGCTAGCACAGATTAGAAGATATGGTTGCAAGGCAACCCAATTTTGAAATAGTTTCCAAGAACCGATCATCAAAATTGCATAAAATATCCATGCTAATGACATATATGTATATGACAAGAAATTGTTTTGCTTACCATGTGAGCTATAAGGCAAAGCAAGCGGACATATGTATAAATAATGAGAATCTTTGTTATTTCCACCAGTCTCAACTGAACATCAATAGAGGGCTAACATAACATAAAATCTGATAGGTTAGGGCATCATAAAGAAATATTAAATAATGAACCAATAACATTCAACAGAACCAATAAAGAAGCTGAATATGAAGCAGCCCAACTAATACTACTCAATAAATAAAAAAAGAACAGTCCTCCCTCCTTTGAAATGCCCTCCATTCCTTTGCATACAAAATTTTAAATAGTAAGCCCATCAGAAACTTAATAAAAATTTAAAGATAAAAAAAGGTACTTAGTATATTGTTACCTCATATCTTGCATACTTTCTGTATTTAGTTCACAAAATAATTTTGATGTGAGTTTACAATGGTTTATTTACACGTTAAGCACCATTTGACCAGATTTAACTAAGGTGTAGAAAGTTGTGTAAAGAAAATTCATCAAGACAATGTTCAACAATCAGAAAATGCTAGAAACAAATGAGCATGAAGAATTTGCCCCCCAAGAATGGCATGTTAACATGCACAAAAATCTATAAATTAGGAGTAAAACAATGTACAATAAATGTTTCTGAGAAAGTGGATAACAGAAACTGGCATATTAAAAGTTGCATGATAAAATACATGGCTCAACATAAGGTTATCGCCTCTAAAGGATCCATACAAATTACCATAACAATGTGCCAATTGGGATGACAATATTGATGAGCTTACCTCTTCCATCTGTTTCACACTAAGGTTATCCAAAAAGAATTCTGAAAATATGCAGTAACTAGGCTGGAAGTAATTCCTCAACTTCACAAACAATTTTTCACATTAACTAACTAGGATACTGAAGAGATGAATGCATTAGAACAAAGTAATCCATAGGGAAATTTTGATTGTAAAATCTCATGCCCATTACAGAACTGGAAACCCAGAAAATATAGAAGTGAACAACACCTAGAAAATAAATCAAGGATAAGCTAACATGCAAAATCTACAAAAGCAATTCCAATAAAAAACAGAACATGAAAACATCAAGGAATTGATACAATACCTTGAATGAGATTGTCCTATATAGCAAAAAAGTAGTTCATATGGATTAATACATCATTCAAAAGCAAAAACAAAATCCCTAAATATCAAAACGCCTAATCCACCCACCTACAGAGGTTCCGTTTGATTGGGTGGATTGGGTGTTCAAAAGCATGGAGTCTTCAAACAAGTTCTAATGGATTTTACAGATAGGTCATGGAGAGTGATCTGCTTTAGAGGCTGTGAGGACAAAAATAAGGGGACAGATGGAATCAATGTTGATTTGCAAAGACATGCAACTTCCACATAGTTAGCTTATGGAAACGAATTAACTGAGGGCTTTGGTTTTCAATTTATGTCGAATGCTATGTTAGAGACAATAGTATAAGTGTAGAGATATACCATTGAAACTCTTATTCCATCAATTGTTTAAAATATGGAAAAATAATGAAGCCACAATGACTGATAATTAACTTCATAATAATCTCCCTGTTACCATTACACAATTAAGAGCCTGATCTATTGACAGCTTTCTCCGTTAGTTATATTCAATAAAGATTAATGAGATGGGCTTGAATAGAATGATATGACCTTTTTCAAAGAATCAAAAAAATTGAGGTAAAATCTTAGTATAAAGCTTTACAATGAAGCATAGGAGTTAACTGGTTGGAGATCAGAATGGAAGGTGAAAGTTCCTACAAAGGTATTTCTTTATTGGACAGTTGTACAAAGTTAAAAATATAAAATAAATAAAAGGTAATTCAAACATGATTAATTGGTGTTGTATGCAAAAATAAGTGGGGAGACTGTAAATCACCTTTAAAACTCAAGATCTTACCAATTCACTCTCTCTTCCTTTTCTTTAGGGTTTTTTTTGGGGGGGGGGGGGGGTTTGCGTTGGTCTGGTACATCCCACATACCAAGAAAAAGCCATTTAAATTTTTTTTAATGAAAATTTTAATGCTTACTCCCCCTCCCTTCCCCTCCCCCCCAAAAAAAAAGAAAAGAAAAGAAAAAAAAACTGAGCATCGCAACTCATAGTAATTAATCGCATTGCTACTCCTCAATTTTCAAACCAAAAACAGATATCAACTTAAGGTTTTTAATAGTAAGAACCTGTATGAGGTAGGTCGTCGATACATGTAATCCCTGCCATGCTGAATGACTAAGATGAGGAGACTACATAAGCATGTGTCCTATTTTCCTTCTTGTATGCAGGTTTACCATATAAACCACCAGGCTCTGACAAAAAAAATGAAAAATGATAAGTGCACGTTTAACATGGTTGCACAGAGATTTCGAACAAAATAGATCCTGGAAGTTGCTCAGTGACATCCACATAATTGGCTTGAACCACCACGTCCAACATAGCGATCTGCACCACCCCTACCACCACAATTTGTAGTGTTAGCACAGCAAGATCTAGAATCCAATGTGTCCTTACTCTGAAGCAATAAGAGAAAGATTAATAAAGAAACTAACAAGAACCATGCTAACCACCACGGTGAAAACTAAGGAAATAGTAGAAGTGTCATAAAAGGCAAAGACACTATGAGCAAAATGTTATTATAGAACCAAATAGTGCAAGGCAAATTAAGATCGTGTGAGAGAATGGGAGACTAAAAGAAAATCTAACAGGGGCAATGAATGCCCAAAAGGCTGCTATATCAGTCTCCCATTACCTTATATACCATAAAATTGTTAGGTAACAAATTTGTTCAAAAATTTCAAAAGAAAGCAAAAACCCCATGCATAGGATATCAAGGATCTGTCATGAAGTCAATTATTTACTTTGCTTGTTCTTTCTCCTCATAGTACTACTTACATAAGTTAAATTATATTGTGTTTGGGATTAATGAACACCTTTGAACTTTAAACTCCGGATCGGAGCAATTTATAATCATTTAAGGACAGATACCCCAAAATGGAAAGAAAGAAGAAGCCACAACAAAGAATATCTAAGAAAAAGAAAGAAGAAAAGGAATGTATTGACATGATTGCTTTGAAAAATATGATTTTTCTAGTTTAAAACAAATTCTCTCTTGGTACCACAGAGGCACCAAAATCATCTAGAACAAGAAAGTCCAATAAAGCCCATTCTACAGATTAAGGGTGTCAATTTGTTGTATGGTTTTAGATTAAAAGAAAAAACTTCGGAAATAAAAATTATTATATGCTAAGTGAGTGTGGAACTATAAAGATCAAGAAAAACATACCAATTAACTAGTAAAAAAATCCATAAAAAAAAATAAAAAAGAAAATGCAGATAAAACACCATAGCTTATAATGCTAACCGATCGTATATGCTAACCAATCGTAGATAAACCACTCAAGCTTCTAGCTTCCTTCAGAGATTGAACAAACAATTTACACAGTGGCAATATAGATTGAATAAGTCCATGCCCTGTTATTTCAAATTTGTAAGGTCTCCCTCCTAATCCTGCACATATAGAATAATGTCATTGAAGATGGAGAAAAAATTATTAGGAAAATAAATAGGTAATTTAAACAGCACTATAAATAAAAAGCTAGTACAGATTAGACGATACGGTTGCAAAGCAACCCAATTTTGAAATATCTATGCTAATGACATATATGTATATGAAAAGAAATATTTTCCCTAACTATGTGAGCTAAGGCAAAAGCAAGTGGACATATGTATAAATAATGAGAATCTTCGTTATTTCCACCAATGGTAATAAGCTCTAGTGCACTTGCAACCACTCTAGAAAGCTCAACTGCCACGACCCCACCATCATGTATCATATTTGTATTAGAGAATATCTCCCTACATTTTACTGTTTCAATGAAACGGAATCTATGCCTCACAACCAAAGTAAATGCGCATGTGTCAAGTTCCTACTGTTATGAACTCAAATAGAATATAGAAATCACCATAAGAAAAAAATTGGCAAGAGAAGTTAAAACAAAGTCCAAATTTAACTATTATAATTTGTCTTTTTTTCCCTTGTTAGTTAACAGTGCAGGTAATTCTATAAAATTAACATGTTATATCTTGGATTGGCTCAGAACCCAACACAATGTTAAGGTTTACACATAGCTTTTATTAAAATGACAACACCGAATTAGGAAGGCAAAATAATTCATGCTTGAACAAAGAAATATTAAGGAATAATACTTGGCCCCTTACCACAATTAACTTGAAAGAAAAAAGTAATTCATCCAGATTAATCCAACATCATTCAAAGCAAAAAATGTCAACCAAGAAGCAAATTCAATGAAAAGTTCAATTGGGTAGTCAAAGTTCTATAGGGAATGAAAAGAAAAAAAAAATTCCCAAATATCAAAACCAATCCACCCACAATACCCAAACCTAAATCACATTTAACGCTTAATAAAAAAGGGACAAGAAAAAAATATTACAGGTAGCAGTTCCACAGAAACGCATCTCCAAACGGGCTCTAAAAATTACACGATCTTAATTCCGAACCATAAACATGACAGATTTATATATATATATATATATATATAAATAGAGAGAGAGAGAGAGAGAGAGAGAGAGAGAGAGAGAGAGGTGAGTCACTGAATTATTTTGGCATATAGCAGGGAAACAGCATGAAAATAAATATGTAAGAGAGTGAGAGATCAGAGAAACCACCAAAACAGTAGACAACAAGTATCTCTCTTTATTTTTGCAAAGAATGGGAATAAATATGTAAGAGTGAGGGATCAGAGAAAAAATTAAACATTAACTACCAACAACAAAATCACCTACAAAATTTATCTGAAAAATCTGAGGAATCCGGCAGAATATATTACAGAAAATCTAGTAAAATATTGAAGCTGAAAATCATGTTTACGTTGTCAATAATGATAAGACTCTAAAACCCCACAATGAAGAAATAAGCCTAATATCAAGATGGAAACACAAAGACAAAGCCCCAAAAGCCACTCTCTGTGTAAACCCCAACAAAACCCAAGAGCCATATATCAAATCCACAAAGCTGTATGTATAGAGTACTAGTAATTAATTACATGCAATAATGCCTAATTAGGCTTAACTCATGCCAAGTTTGGGTCTTTTCCTTTTTTTTTTTTCTTGTTCTTTTTCTTATTTTGTTCTTTTTTTTTTTTTTACTAGTTGGTGTCAGCAAAAACCAATCAAAAAAATAAATAAAAAATAAAAAAAGAACCAAGGCCAAGAGAGAGAGAGAGAGAGAGAGAGAGAGAGAGAGAGAGAGGGAGAGTTGTAAAGAAAGGTTACCCAAATCTGACACTAGCTAGAGTTCCAATCTTTTTGTGTCAAGAACAGTGACACAACCTTTGAGGCTATATGCATGAGAAGAGAACTACTATAAAGTCTGGACTATGAGGAGTAACCCCCACCACACAAGTAAAACCAAAAGCAAAAGAAACCAAATAAACCCAAAAGAACCTATCAGAAAATGAGCTGCTTCTCACAGTTTTTGCCTACAAACCCCAAGTAGAAACCACAGACTCAGGAAGCTGAAATAGCTGTTTCTCAATGCCACTCTTGCCCTGCAAAAAAGTAGACACAAGTAATTGCACTAGCAAAATAGAATGATAATTCTGCAAGAGTAAAAAAACTTTCAAATTTAAGAGGAATTCAGCCAGAGCATTAAGCACAATGGAAAGTCATATGTAAATTCAAAGCAGATTAAATAGCAACTCAAATGTAAACGAATCCCCAACATATATCATGCATAGCTACTCTGTTATAAAACTATAAAAAATTAAATTTCCCCACATATGGCATCATTTAAGGGTGCCCATTGCCAAACACCTATAAGTCCGGTCTCCATGATTGTCACAGCAGCTCCCCTGCAAGAACCACATATATACATATAAGAGAAACCTTATCAACTTAAACTTTCTACACCCTATTCTATAAATCCCACAAGTTCACTATTTCCACAAGTCATGCATGCGCATTTTAAATTTTAACCCACAACTTCGGGTCTGCAGAGGTTGCATCCCACACCTGGAAATGAATAAAATATATGTAAGCACAGGACAATAATGAGAAGTATAATAAGAAGAAACATCACAAAGAAAAACTCCATGCTCCACTCAATTCAACACACATAAACCCTAAATTCAACTATCAAAAACTAAAATCCACTAAACATTAAGCAAACTTTGCTATCACAGATTCCAATATCCCATACATTTGAAGGATACATCATTAAATAAGGGTACTTTAGGAAAAT
This sequence comes from Lithocarpus polystachyus, assembly GCA_033629205.1. Lineage (NCBI taxonomy): Eukaryota > Viridiplantae > Streptophyta > Magnoliopsida > Fagales > Fagaceae > Lithocarpus > Lithocarpus polystachyus. The sequence goes on along the minus strand of CM066171.1, from coordinate 40,231,476 downwards.
CGCATAGTACATCCCAAAAAAGAAAGGACAAGTAACATGGGATGGAATACAAAAAGTCTGCAAAGATTAATGATAGATTCTAAGAAAATATCTTTAATAAGAAATAGCCCTCTTGCAGAACATACCAGGATCCATAGGAATGTAGGTGCACCATATTGGCCCAAGCAAAAATATAGCAGGATAAACATTTGCACTTCACATTTAAGGAATATCAACCTACAGTCCTCTGGACTGAATGAAACACAGTCAAATCTGATAATTCTGCTAAACCAGAAACATCACTTCAAAATAAAATATAAATTACTCAATGAACTCCTGAATGTGCTAAAGCTTCTGAAAAGCAAAATACCGTTAGAGCTTTACACTATCTAGTAACATAACAGAAACCAACACAAGATGTATTAATACAGAGGCAACCATCATGAAAGAAACACACAATTCACAAAATATTCTGTGTCTGTAACGAAGCTGGATATAGTTAAAGCAGAAAATAAAAAATGCAAGCAACATAAGATTAATCAGCAGCAGGAGAGGGGTGGGGGGGATGAAACAGCATCCACAAATAATATTTAAGGAGTGTTGATACAAAAAGGTCTCTATACTGCATAGAAACCATCTCTCTTACTCCAGCACTTAGAATCTCTCTTAGTAGCTACAGACCACTTGGGTTTTTCCCGTGTTTTCAACCCAAAATTTGCTTTCACAACAGTTTAAAGAATGCAGTAAAAGCTAAAGAAAGTACTGAATAATGACTATCATCACTGCCTTAAATTTATTCGGAAAAAATAAATAAATGAAGTAGTCAATCTCAAAAAAAAGGTTTTGCTAACAATAGCATAAAGTTAATGTCACATACAGTGAATTGGTTAGCAGCTGATAAATTTATAATAATAAGAAGTTGGAAATACAAATTTGAAGCCAGGACCCTCCAACCTATCATGTTTTCTATCTAGTCCAAACACATGCACACAAATCAATTATTCATTGGGGAAACAGGGTGTGGAGAAGAATCAATGATTCATTGGAACACTTAAAAGCAATAGCAAATTGAATTTTTAGGGCCAGAAAAGACCAAAAATAAGATTATCCAATACGCTAAAGCTAGAAGTTGATATCCCCTAATACTGTGCAGATACCCTTACATGATCACATTCTAGAAGCCTAGATCCACATATCAAAAGTAGACAAAAAGAGTTCTCAAACTTGATCAAACTTTAAGTGCAAAACGTTACTGCCAGACTTAAAAAATGTTGTTTTGTAATAATGAAGCATTTGATTGTCAAAGAAAGATGCAAGAAATCATTATTGGTTCATTTCATTAGATGAGAAAGTTACCTGAGGGTTCTGCAAGTTGAAAACTATCATATTGCAATCTGCAGTGCAAACAACCATTAGGGGATGCCGCACTGTAAAAGAATAACAGTAGTCAGGGAGTTGTTGAGTACGCACAGGATTTGACTGCCATGTATCCCAGTACCTAATAATTGGAAGGAAACCAACAGAACAATTAGCAGTCAAGGGCACAAAAGCATCAAGTTGCAAACATAATAGATCAAGAGCATGCAAAACGATATATAGTGCAAAAGAAACCATATGATGGATAATTATGTCATAACTAGTGAGTGCCAAAATATGTTCAGTATATAGAATAATAATAAATTCAAAATTAGCAACAAAATCAGTAAAAACCACACCTACGAAAGCACAAAAAAAAAAAAAAAAAAAAAAAACTCACTAGTCTAAACCATGTGAAAGCACAAAAGAAACCCATTAGTCTAAATCATCAGCCTCAGCTTCTGTGCCAGCAGCAGCATGGAAAACCCCCTCTCTAGGAAAAATGTTCTTCTTGTTCAAATCTGGCAGTCACTTTCCCGAGAAAATCTTCAAACCCTTTTCTTGAATTTCAAAGAAAAGTGTTTTTTTTTTTTTTTTTTTTTTTCTGTTGTTGAAGAACCACTTTATATTTAAGGATAAATTAAGCATTCAGGAAGAGAGGGAGAGAAAGGATCAGATTTTAGAACGTTTATATTAATCAATAAACTTCATGCCACAAATTTTAGAGGAGAAACATAGAAACTTAATGAAAAATCTTTTAAAGCATTAGGAAGATGAAAATTAATTCAAGTCCACATACATTTGAAAAGATATTCCACACCAATTAGAATAAAAAACCAAGAAAGGCATTCAAAATTATACAAAATTTAAATCTCTAGTTAATAAAAATCAATATTGTTAGGTTCTAAGAATTAGGATCTAATGTATTTAGAACTTCAATTTGTATGTTGGCAAACCATGATCAAAACAATGAATTAGTCGTGTGTTAGACTTGCTCAAAGTATGGGTCTTAATGTAAAGTTGGAATCGAGTTTCTATGCAGAATTACTGTTCACTTTCTGTATAACTCGATCGATCGAAAATTAGACTCGATCGATCGAAAATCGTGCAGAACGTTTTTTCTGCAGAAAATTCCAACTCAGCCCAAGCCCGTTTTAATGTATAGGGTTTTATGTTTTGCCCTAAGTATAAAAGGGAAAACCCTAGCCACGTTTTTAGAGTTCTGTTTTGCTGTATTTGTGAATCTCGTTGTGAGATCTAGAGGTGTTTACCTTCACATACACTTAGGGTTTACAAACTTGAGATTTATGTCAAGAGTTGTGTAGATCAATACAGTTGCAGAATCAAAAGAGCATAAAGTTATACAAGCAGGTGCGCTTGTAGATTTGCTGAAGAATTTCGGAAAGAAGGAGTCCGTGGATCTCAGAGCTATCATGGGGTCGTGGTAGTAAGTTTCCTATACTTGGGTAGCAATAAGATGTTAGTGGTCTAAGTCTTGTTGTGTAAACTTCGATTCTTTCATAGTGGATTCAGTTTACCTTGAGGATAGCTAGGTCAAATCCTCCCCAGGTTTTTACCGGTATGGTTTCCTGGGTCATCATATCTTTGTGTTGTTTATTTTCCACTGCTTTGTTATTTTTGCTTATTTGTGTTAACCTAGTTTTAATTAAATTACCTAAGTTAATCACTTGGCTAATTCACTAGGTTAATCTGTTGGGTTTAAGGAGTCTAAACGAACTGACAAGTGGTATCAGAGCGGGTAACTCTTCTGTTTTAGATCTTTTGATCTAAGAGTTGATCCTTGATCCCTGTTATCATGGATAATTTTAAGTGTCCTACTGTTTTTGATTGTGATGATTTGAATAAGAAGGACACTATTGTTTCCGTTGATCTTTTTGATGCCTGTGAAACTCTTCGTAAGGAATTATTGAAAACTATGAGAATTGCTAAGAAATTCAAGGAAGAGTTAAAATTGGCTAATCTTGAAAAAGAGGAATTGATTGTTAGATTAGATGAATCTAATAAAAAGAATGAATTTTTGAGAAATCAAATTTCCTCTCAAGATGAGAAGATGAAAAGCTTGGAACAAGAGTTAGTTGAATCTAAAGCTAAAATTGAAAATTTGGCTAGTACCAAGCCTGCTATTGTTAACAGAAGTGTTTCTGTTTCTCTTAAGCCTAAAGCTGAAAAAGTTTATATCCCTCCTTTCAAGAGGAATAATAAAGAAAATGCTTATTTTGCTAGGATAGACAAAGGTAAAAGTTCTGATGTAGACGCTGAAGTTTCTAAACCTAAGTCTAAACCTACTGTTAGAGAGCATAAGAAATCTGTTTTTGTGCCTACTTGTCACCTTTGTGGTGTTGTTGGTCATATTAGACCAAATTGTTCTTTGTTGAGGCAAAAACCAAAATCTGAGACTAGATTTGCTGTTAGGAATACTGATGTTCCTAAATTTATTCCTGTTTGTCACTTTTGTGGTGTTTCCGGTCACATTCGTCCTAATTGTCATAAATTGAAATTTAAGCATTCTGTGTTTCAGTCTAGGACATGTGATGATATTTCTCCTGCCATAAGTCCAAATAAATTATTTCATATGCTTTTGAAAAATTTAAGCTTGTTGGCTTGTGAAAGGAAATTGCAGGATTTTAGTCTTTCTCAGAAGATTGGTGCAATCCCTCAAATACACTCTACTTCACATGGATTTTCACCTACAAAGCCGAAGACTCGTGCTATATGGGTGAGAAAAGATTCTTTAAGGTGAGTGTTGCTGACTTGTCCCTGTTTTAATTCTTTCAATTATTTGTGGACATGTTTTGTTTTTGTTTTTGGTTGTTTTTTCTTTTTAGGTTGTTTTTTTTTTTTTAAATCCAAAAACATTGAAAAATTTCAAAAAGACAAAAATATTTTATTTTGTGTCTTGTTTTATTTATTTTGAGGATTACATGAGTTATGATATCTCTCTTGATTTAGAACATGCTTGACATTGTGGAGAAACTTGAATAGTATGTGTTATATAAATGCTAAGCTATTTTTTGATTTTGTGTGAGTATGTACTAGTTTGTACATGTACTCATGGGTTAATTAAGAAATTGATATTTCTTGTTTGTGTACCCTCTATAGCTTAGTTAAGTACTATCATGCATTGCATTTGTATTTTTGTTCATTTAGCATAATGTGTGCTTTTTGTTTTTTGTCATAAAATTTTTTTAACCAAAAAGATTTTTATGTGTTTTGTATTATATATCTTGGATTTATAATTAAGATTGGCCATATTATCTTTACATAACATGTTTATGTACTTTGTTTAGCTTGGATGAGCTTATTTTATTGCACTTTACTAGTTTAAGCTTTGTAGTGCATGTTGTGTGGGAAGATGTTTATAGTTTTTGATCACTTTGTCTTGATCTTGAAGTTACATGCCTTTGATTGTTGGACTTGAACTTATTGAGAAAGGCATAAATAACCATCTCACCACTGTTTATTAGCCAATCATGAACACCTTAGTGCATATCGTAAGATTTTGTGCTCGAGAAAGTGTAGCACATGCACAAAAAGAATATAAGGTGTAGCCTCGGTTTAAATGCTAAAATTGGTGTGTACATTATTGGGCTATAATGAATTCAAATTAAATAAAATTGGTGTGTACATTATGAGGCAAATCAAGAAACTTACATGATTGCAAGCTTTTATTCTAGGAGATGTGAGAGTTATATGATGTAACTCTTTAGGTGATAGTCTCTTTCAAATTTATGTGATGAATTTTGTAGACTTTGTGATTTCTTACTATTCACATATCACCTCACATGTTTCTCAAGCTTTTGCTAGTTGCACACACTACACAAAGTTACTCTTTGCTAAACTTTGTACATGTTATTGTGTGTGATTTTGTTGTGGCCATCCAAGATTATATGTTCCTTAATTTTGATGCAAAATTTGAGTTTTAAGGACAAATTGACTGAAAATCTTAATTTTGGAAGATCTGGGCTGTATTCATGTATTTTTGAAAAACTTTTAGTCTCATACTCATGCATTTCATTCATGAAATATTGTGCTTTGAGGAGTTACTGCATTAAATTGCTCTGTTTTTCAAAAATTTGAGTTTTCCAGAATTTCGACCGATCGAAGCTGTTGCTCGACCGATCGAAATTGTGATAAAAATTTTTGGTTTGACTCTGTCTGACTCGATTGATATTCGATCAATGCTCGATCGATCGAAACTGAAAAATTTTTAGTTTTTAGAGTTTTGACCAAATTTTTTCATGCATCATTTATGGTTACGATTCACATGAGTTGCATTGTTTTTCTGTATCCATCTTGCAATTTTGCAGTCATATATCTCATTGTTTCACACATACCATGCATACACTTTGCTAAATTGGGTACTCAACTTGAATTAAAAATTAATTGATTAATTTTTGAGTCCTTTGTACATTTTAGTATATGCCATTTTTCTTGATGTGTGAATTGCAGAAAATATTTTTCTTACGAGATATGATGGATAATCAATGTGCAAATATTTTCTCTACTCATGCAACTGTTTATGGGTCACATAGTGTCAAGTTGCATTTATTGAAGGAGAGAATATTTTTTTATGTGTATCCTCAACTTTATTTTTTTTGGTTTGTGTGTTTTTATTTATCCCCACCTCCTAAATTTTCCCCAAAACTGTTTTTCCCAAAACTTGTTTTGTTTTTCCTATTTTTATAGGGGGAGAAAAGTTTTTTTTACCTTTGTTGTTCATAGGGAGAGTTGTTGCTCTTCATAGGGGGAGTTCTCTCTTTTATCTATAGAGCAAATCTGTTTATGTTCCCTTGGTTCTCTTTTTTCTCTCATGTTTACTCTTTGTTTGAGTTGTATTTGTCAATACGTGACAAAAAGGGGGAGAAATAGATGAAATGTGGGAATCCTGTTTAAAATGTTTAAGGGGAGAATATAAAAACTTCTTGATGTATCTAACTTAGGGGGAGAGTTAGAATTTTTTTTATATATTCCTTGTTTCCTTTTTCCACACATGCGTTTATGTGTTTGTTAAGTGTTACAGGAATATACAGGTTGCTTTCAGTCGAGCTGCTGTCTACCTTGCAACTGTTAGATAGTAGTTTAGGTTGAATTGTCTAAGTGGCTATTTTTATTGTAATGGGCTATTTCAATTTGTAACTTTGAGCTTTTTGTTAAGTCTGTGTTTTGTCACGGATTGCCAAAGGGGGAGTTTGTTAGGTTCTAAGGATTAGGATCTAATGTATTTAGAACTTCAATTTGTATGTTGGCAAACCATGATCAAAACAATGTTTAGTCGTGTGTTAGACTTGCTCAAAGTATGGGTCTTAATGTAAAGTTGGAATCGAGTTTCTATGCAGAATTACTGTTCACTTTCTGTATAACTCGATCGATCGAAAATTAGACTCGATCGATCGAAAATCGTGCAGAACGTTTTTTCTGCAGAAAATTCCAACTCAGCCCAAGCCCGTTTTAATGTATAGGGTTTTATGTTTTGCCCTAAGTATAAAAGGGAAAACCCTAGCCACGTTTTTAGAGTTCTGTTTTGCTGTGTTTGTGAATCTCGTTGTGAGATCTAGAGGTGTTTACCTTCACATACACTTAGGGTTTACAAACTTGAGATTTATGTCAAGAGTTGTGTAGATCAATACAGTTGCAGAATCAAAAGAGCATAAAGATATACAAGCAGGTGCGCTTGTGGATTTGCTGAAGAATTCCGGAAAGAAGGAGTCCGTGGATCTCAGAGCTATCATGGGGTCGTGGTAGTAAGTTTCCTACACTTGGGTAGCAATAAGATGTTAGTGGTCTAAGTCTTGTTGTGTAAATTTCGATTCTTTCATAGTGGATTCAGTTTACCTTGAGGATAGCTAGGTCAAATCCTCCCCAGGTTTTTACCGGTGTGGTTTCCTGGGTCATCATATCTTTGTGTTGTTTATTTTCCACTGCTTTGTTATTTTTGCTTATTTGTGTTAACCTAGTTTTAATTAAATTACCTAAGTTAATCACTTGGCTAATTCACTAGGTTAATCTGTTGGGTTTAAGGGGTCTAAACGAACTGACAAATATAACATTCAAGAACCAAGAAATTCCAAAAAGCAAGACCAAAGAAAACCCAAAAAGAAGTTTATCATTACAAACGAGAACCAAATCTACAGAAACTTGCAATTCAATTCAAACAAATCAGAATCCAAAAAAAAAAAACCCATTAGTCTAAACCATATGAAAGCACAAAAAAACCCATTAGCCTTCCTCTTTGACAGGTCTCATCAGCCAGCGGCTGCATGGAAAATCCCCTCACCAGATTTTTTGGGGAAAATCTTTTGAATACATCCCATGTACAAGGGCCCTGCTCTTTAATGCATTTTTAATGTATTTATTACTTATCCAGGGAAAAAAAAAAAAAACAAAAAAACAAACAAACTTAAAAGATATGGATGAGACTCAAAACAGCAGGAGAATTTTCAAGGTTAACAATAAAAAAACAGTTACAAGGACCATGGAGATGGGAAAAAAAGTAACATGAAAAAAAATAATAATATAAAGCCAAAAACATCCAACAATGAAAATTTGTTGACAAGATAAAGGTAGCCATACAACTACAAAAAGATGATTTTATTATTCCTCATCACAGAAAATCATGTGACTTTCTCAATTCCTGTTGCCGCAATAAAATCAGGAAGCTGAAATGGCTGTTTCTCAATACCACGCTTGCCCTGCAAAAAAGAATACCCAATAATGAGAAACAAGTAATTGCACTAGCAAAATAGAATGATAATTCTGCAAGGGTAAAAAACTTTCAAATTTAAGAGGAATTCAGACCGAGCATTAAGCACAATGGAAAGTCATCTGTAAATTCAAAACAGATTAATTAGCAACTTAAATGTAAACAAATCCCCAACATATATCATGCAAAGCTACTCTGTTATAAAACTAAAAAAATTAAATTTCCCCACATATGGCATCATACAAATATCTACACCCCCCACCCACGCTAGCAAATACATGAACAAAGAAATCATTTAAGGGTGCCCATTGCCAAACACCTATAAGTCCAGTCTCCGTGATTGTCACAGCAGCTCCCCTGCAAGAACCACATATATACATATAAGAGAAACCTTATCAACTTGATCTTTCTACACCCTATTCTATAAATCCCATAAGTTCACTATTTCCACAAGTCATGCATGCGCATTTTAATTTTTAACCAACAACTTCGGGTCTGCAGAGGTTGCATCCCACACCTGGAAAATGAATAAAATATATGTAAGCACAGAACAATAACGAGAAGAATAATAAGAAGAAACAACAAAGCACAAGCAAATATCCCTACCTCAACAACATCACAAAGAAAAACTCCATGCTCCACTCAATTCAACACACATAAACCCTAACTTCAACTATCAAAAACCAAAATCCACTAAACATTAAGCAAACTTTGCTATCACAGATTCCAATATCCCATACAAACGAAATCACAAAAAAAAAAAAAAAAACCTGTTAAGGATCGTTGGAATCATCGTCATTAGCATCGCTGGCGGGGGCTTGGGAGGCCTCGGAGTTCTTCTTCTGCTTACGGCGGCGACGACGTCGCCGTTCGGTATCGCGAGACTTCTTAGTGGGTTAGGGATAGAGGACAGATCTCCATTGGCAACGGCGCCATTGGAAAGTAGTAGAGTTTCCGCAGCCATAATTATAACTTCCTCTCCTCGCTTCACTTCAAATCTGAGAAACGTTGAAGATGAATTTGAAGAGAGAGAGAGGATCAGATTTGACTCTTTTCTAGAAGGAAATTAGAACTTTCTGTCCGGGAGGAAGAAGTCTTTTTTTGTAGTTCTTGGCAAATATGGTCAAAATTAAACTTATTCCACCATTTTAGTTTAAACTTCCGGGTGAGCATGGGAAAAGGATGCTGGGATGCTTTTCTATCTTGTATTCCCATCTAATGATCAATGGGAGATTTGGAAACCTGTAAAGGAACTGTAAAAGATGTGGAAAATCCTTAGGACGTGGAATGTTTGGTCCTTTCCTGAAAGTCTCGTAGGCTTTTAAGAGATCAGGAGGGAGAATCATAGCTTCAAGACCATAAGAATTCCACCAGTCAATGAACCATCTTGGTATCATCGTGTCTTTCCTTCTGTACATATCAAACCGGAAAAACTAAGTATGTCTGTAAATATTATTTTGGAATAAAAGGAACCTATCCCAGGCTTCTATATAGTCATAATAATTATAAAATTGAGGTTCAAAAGTTACAGAAAAGTTCCTGGTGATCTAGGGCTCTGCTTTCCACTGGGAAGGGGTAAGGATCTGTTTTATGACAACCTTAGAGTAGCCAACTCTGTTTGGCTCTTGGGAACAAGGCATATGTGTTACCAAAATTGAGTCTGTATCAACTAAAATACGCTCATAAAATGTTTGAGTCTTGAATGTTTCTGTCTTAGGATGTTCCCATACTGGGGGTATGAGCTGTCTGACTAGGGAAAGGGTGTCTGCTATGTGCTGGTATTCTAGTTCAATCCATAAAATAAAGTTCCAGGAGTCTTTTGGGAGTTCAACACTGTGATCTTCTATTGGGGTCTGGGCTTCCTGAGAGGTAGAGGATCTGTATTTTGGTTGATTGGAGGGAGAAGTTAATGGTAGAAAAGAGGATGCGACCCTGTTAAATGGTTTCTTTAAGGTAGGGGTTGAGGGCAAGGCATAAGACTGTTTGGACGTGGGTGTGGGTCATAAGGAGAGAGGTTGGAAGGGGTTTGGACTACAAGTCAATAGGGTTCTGTCTTGGGGTCTGTTTGAAGAAAAAGCGGGTGAGGTGAAAAAAGGACAAGGGAGAAATCATTTTCCTTGTAGGAATTCACAAGTTAGGAAATCAGGAATGGAATTAGTTTCTCCTTTAATATATTCAATATCAAAGTCAAAAACACTTAAAATAGCCTGCCATCTAGCAAAACTCTGTTTGGAAACAAGATTTTGAACATCTTTTTGTAACACTTCTTTAGCACTTTTACAATCCACACGGATTAAAAACTTTTGATTGAAAAGATCATTTTAAAATTTTAAGACACATAATATGATAGATAAAATTTCTTTTTAATAGTGTTATAATTCTGCTGAGTAGCCGTCCAAGAGCCAGAATGAAATCTAACAATTTGTTCTTTAGCATCATCTTTTGTCACTTGTTTTAGAATTCCACCATAGCCTACATCAGAAGCATTTGTCTCAACAACCTTAAAAGCATAGGGTGAAGGAATAATAATACAAGGGAGTTGTTTGACATATTTTTTAATCTGTCAAACTATCAAAGTGTGTTTTTCTGTCCATGCAAAAGGATTCTTTTCTAACCTTTTATATAGGGGTCTGCATATTTTTCTTAGTCCTTGAAAGTAGTTTGAAACATAATTTAAGCTGCCAAGAAATCTTTGTAACTGATTTTTATCTTTTATCTCATCTGAAAATTTATCTGCAAATTGAATGGCTCTGTCAATGGGACTTAAGGTTCCCTTATAAATATTGTGTCCTAGGAATCTGATTTTATCTTGGAATAAATTTATCTTAGTGGTGAGACAACTAATCCGTTGTGTTTAATTACTTTGACAATTATATCTAAATGTTTCCAATGGTCATCAATTGATTTCGAGAAGATTAAAACATCATTTATATAGACAATTGAAAATTCTGTAAAAAGTGTAAATATATCATTCATTATATTTTGAAACTCACTAGGTGCGTTTTTTAACCCAAAAGGCATAACATTCCATTCATAATCACCAAAAGGAATTGTAACAACAGTTTTATATCTGTCTTTCTCATCAATTTGTATTTGCCAAAATCCACTTTTCATATCAAATTTAGAGAATATGGTTGCTTCATGAAGTCTGTCAAGTAAGTCTTTCTTATTAGGGATGGGATATCTTATCCATTGTAATGCCGTATTTAAGGGTTTATAATTTATAACTAACTTTGGAACTCCTTGTTCCAATTCTGCCTGTTTATTAACATAAAAAGCAGCACAGCTCCAAGGAGACTTGCTTTTTCTGATTAATCCTTTATTTAAAAGGTCTGTTATCTCTTTCTTATAGTGTTCTAATAATTCATTATTAATTTGTATTGGTCTAGCTTTAGTAGGTATCTGTCTTTCATTAAAGTCTTTTTCATAAGGTAGTTATACTATGTGTTGGTGTTTGTGCCAAAAAGCAGTGGGAAGATTAGAACAAATTTCTGCCTCAATCTGTTGTCTGAATAATTTTATTTTATGATTCAATATGGGGTCAGTTAATTGATTAGCAACTCTTTTGTATGTTATTTCTGACTCTAAGGATTTCACGTGTCTATTTTTTCTGTCAATCCTTTCCTTATCAATTTTCTTTATTATGGAAATATGATTAAGTGAATAGATTTCTTTCGGGATAGGTGGTAGGATGAATTTAAAAATTATATCTTTTCCTAACACATTGGTTTTAATTCCTTCGTCTATCGTTAGAAAGGGGTAGAGTAGAGCCATAAAGGGGTTTCCTAAAATTATTTTAGAAGAAAGGTCTTTAATTAAAACAAACACTGTCTCGAAGCATATTCTGTCACTACATATATGGACATCAGGTATTTTATAATTAATTATTTGCTTTTCTCCGTTAGCTTGAGTTAATCTTTCTGAGGATTTTTTACAATACTTTAAGGGTATTAATCCTTCTTGGATACAATTCATATCAGCCCTGAGTCTATTAAAGCAATTTTTGTCAAAGAAAATTCTTTATTAATTACTCAAGTGATTTCTATATGCCATTTTTGAAAAATTACTTTGTCAATTAAACTCAAAATTTTCTGTCTAGTGTTGTTATTATCCAACATATTTAAAAAATGGGGGTCTATCATAGATTTAGAACATGCTGTCAAATTTATTATTTCTGTAATATTTTGTTCATTTAATTCCGTGGAATTATCTTCTTTAATTTCTTTAATTTCTTATTTTACCATTTTAGCTTCTGTCATTAGGTCTTGTAGAGTTACAGGCTTTATACTTACTCCATCTTGTATCTCCTTTATTTCTTCTTTCTTGACTTTTTCTTTCTTTCTCTTTTGGCATTCCGTAACATGGTGTCCACTTTTCTTGCACTTAATACAAACAATAGGTATGTCAATAGAGTCTTGTAATTTCAATAAATAGTCCTCTTTATCTTTTAAGTGATTAGGTAGATTGTCTATCAATTTCATTAATATATCTTTTTGTTTCCTTTTCCTTTTATTGAGTTTAAGTGGGTTAGTTGATTTTAGTTCTTTCTTTTTCTGAACTTGGGCTATCTCTTTTTGACTTACATTAAATATTTCCATTAATTCATTTAGTGTATCTTTTTCAAATTCTAATTTACTGATTTGTTTAGCAATTTTATTATGTCTATCACATTGTGTTTTAGTGTGTCCATATTCTTTACATTTATGACAAATAGTTTTTTTAACGTGACTGTCAGTTCTCTCATTATCTGATAACTCAGTCTTATTTAAAACTGTTATATCTTTTCCGTCTATATCTAAGGGTAAATTTAAAATTTCCATCTTTTTAGTTAATTCTGCCAAACTGTCATTTTGGGTATATATTATGGATCTTTCAATTTCTTTTAGTTTCTCATCAATTTTTCCTTTTAAACTATTATTACTATCAATTTTCCATCCACTATTGACTACTATACTATTACTATTTAAACTATCATAATTCTTCCTACTATTGTTGACTATGTCTTTCATTCTTTCTTTTTCTTTTTCTACTTCTGGCTTCCTACGTAAGGATACGTTATCTTCTTTTATCATGTCTTTGCTTTTGACTTTCTCTACATCTTCTTTTGTCTTGTCTTGGTCTATGTTTCTTTCCATATTTAGCTCTTTACGTAGAGTTTCTTTTGAAAAATCTCCTACTAAGTCTTTTTTTTATTCTTTTTTCATTGTCTTTTTTCTCTTCATGCGTTATATCTAGTTTCAGCTTTTGCACTATTTCAACTACTCTGTCAACTATCTTATCTTGTTTTGTTGTGTCATTATTTTGTTGCACTATTTCTATACAGTCTTTGTTTTTAAAGTCTTCTTTGTTTTTATATGACATATTTGTAATTCTGTCGGTATTTACTGAACTGTCAATTTGTCTATTATGCCAATTATCTGCCATGGTTTTGTGTAAAAAGTGATCTATGATAAGGTTTAAATTCTCTTTCTTTTTCTGAAGAGGAAATTAAAGCTTCCCATCTTTCATAGAGGTCTAAAAAGCTATCATTAAAAAAGCTATCATTTTTCATTTCTACTTTAGTGGATCTTTCAATATTTTCTAAAGCTTCTAATTTTTTATTAATCATGTCTGAAAAGCTATCACTGTGTCTATTTGTCTATCGGTTGATTTTATCTCCTATTAAAGTACTCCAATTATTTGAGATGTTACTATTATAGTTATAATTATAATTATCCATATCACTGTCAGAGTCAGAATCTATTTCATAATAATCCATATTACTGTTTGACCAATTACTGTCAATATCTCTCATGCTATATTCTTCATCATAATCTATATCATTATAGTCCATGTTTCAAATTAGCGTGTGCCTAGCGTTAGTGTGTGCCTAGCCTAAGTGTGAACAAGCAAACAGATGATGAGCTGATAAATGTATTTATTCTCTTTCTAAGCAATAATAATTACTGGCGGAACTATTACTAACCACCAGTATCCTTGCTATCGGAACCATCTCCTCAGGAAACTCCATTGCGGGACCACCCAAATGACGCCTGTCCGTCGGCTAACAAAACGGGCTGACTGACGCGAAACTATGGTTTGCCAACGAGTCTGAGGCTGACCAACGCTATCAGAGCCATGGATGGTAGATGTATGAGTTTTATTTCTTTGCAATTAAGAAGTTACTAGGAACTCATATTACTACAAAGCCAGTACTTGCTCCTTGATAGCGTTGGTCAGCCTCAGACTTGTTGGCAAACCATAGTTTTGCATTGGTCAGCCCATTTTGTTAGCCGAAGGACAGGCATTGTTTGGGTGGTCCCACAATGGAGTTTTTCGAGGAGGTGGTCCCGATAGCAAGGATACCAGTGGTTAGTAATAGTTCCGCCCAGTAATCATTAATTGCTTAGAATTAGAATTAATATGTTTAGTCACTCATTATCTGTTGCTAAGACACACTTAGGCTAGGCACACACTAATTTGAAACATGAACTATGATGATATAGATTCTGATGAAGAATATAGCATGAGAGATATTGACAGTAATTGGTCAAACAATAATATGGATTATTATGAAACAGATTTTGACTCTGATAGCGATATGGATAATTATAATTATAGCTATAATAGTAACACCTTAAATAATTGGAGTACTTTAATAGGAGATAAAATCAACCGACAGACTAATAGACACAGTGATAGCACTTTAGACGTAATTAATAAAAAATTAGAATCTTTAGAAAATATTGAACGATCCACTAAAGCAGAAAAGAAAAATGATAGCTTTTTTGATGATAGATTTTTGGACCTCTATGAAATATTGAAAGCTTTAAATTCATCTTCAGAAAAAGAAAGAGAATTTGAACCTCATCATAGATCACTTTTTACACAAACCATGACAGATAATTGGCATAATAGACAAATTGACAGTTCAGTAAATACTAACAAAATTACAAATATGTCATACAAAAACAAAGAAGACTTTAAAAACAAAGACTTTAAGCCACTTGTGATAGACAAAAGAGACTGTATAGAAATAGTGCAACAAAATAATCACACAACAGAATAAGATAAGATAGTTGACAGAGCAGTTGAAATTGTGTAAAAGTAGAAACTAGATATATCGCATGAAGACAAAAAAGACAATGAAAAAAGAATAAAGAAAGACTTAGTAGGAGATTTTTCAAAAGAAACTTTATGTAAAGAGCTAAATATGGAAAGAAAGCATAGTGAAGAGCTAGAGACAAAAGAGGAAGTTAGGAAAGTAAAGAAAGTCATAAGCAAAGACATGATGAAAGAAGATAGTGTTTTTAAAGAATCCCTACGTAGGAAGCTAGAAGTAGAAGAAGAAAAAGAAAGAATGAAAGACATAGTCAACAATAGTAGGAAGAATTATAATAGTTCAAATAGTGATAGTGTAGTAGTCAACAATGGATGGAAAATTGGTAATAATGATTGTTTAAAAGAGAAAATTGATGAAAGACTAAAAGAAATTGAAAGATCCATAATATATACCCAAAATGACAGCCTGACAAAATTAAATACAAAGATGGAAATTTTAAATTTACCCTTAGATATAGACAGAGAAAAAGATATAGTTTTAAATAATACTGAGTTATCAGATAATGAAAAGACTGACAGACACATTAAAAAAACTATTTGTCATAAATGTGAAGAATATGGACACACTAAAAAACAATGTGATAGACATAATAAAATTGTTAAACAAATCAGTAAATTAGAATTTGAAAAAGAAACACTAAATGAATTAATGGAAATATTTAATGTAAGTCAAAAAGAGATAAATCAAGCTAAGAAAAAGACAGAATTAAAATCAACTAACCCACTTAAAGTCAATAGAAGAAAAAGGAAGCAAAAAGACATAATAATGAAATTGATAACTAATCTACCAAATTACCTAAAAGATAAAAAAGACTTTTTACTAAACTTAAAAGACTCTATAGACATACCTATTATTTGTATTAAGTGCAAGAAAAAAGGACACCATGTTACAGAATGCTGAAAGAAAGAAAAGTCAAGAAAGAAGAAATAGAGAAACAAGATAGAGTAGGTAGAGTTATAAAGCCTGTAACTCTACAAGATAGAATAGATAGAGATATAAAGCTTGTATCTCTACAAGACTTAATGACGGAAGCTAAAATGGAAAAACAAGATATTAAAGATATTAAAGAAGATAATTCCACAGAATTAAATACTACAGAAATAAGAAATTTGACAGCATGTTCTAAATCTATGATAGACCCCCCTTCTTTAAATATGTTGGATAATAACAACAATAGACAGAAAATTTTGAGTTTAATTGACAGAGTAATTTTTCAAAAATGGCATACAGAAATCACTTTAGTAATTAATAAAGAATTTTCTTTGACAGAAATTTCTTTGATAGACTCAAATGCAGATATGAACTGTATACAAGAAGGCTTAATACCTTTAAAATATTGTGAAAAATCTTCAGAGAGATTAACTCAAACTAACAAAGAAAAGTTAATAATTAATTATAAAATACCTAATGATGGAATATGCTTTGAGACAGTGATTGTTTTAATTAAATGCTTTGAGACAGTGATTGTTTTAATTAAAGACCTTTCTTTTAAAATTATTTTAAGGAATCCCCTGCTTTACTCCCTTTTAGAGACAGATGAAGGAATTGAAACTAATGTAACTATTAAATTCATCTTATCCTTTATCCCAAAAGAAGTTTTTTCCCTTGATAATATCACTATCTTAAAATATATTGAAAGAAAGAAAATCTATAGAATTGGAACTGAAACAAGTTTGACATCTTTAAAAACAAAAATCTTGATGACCAATTGACAGAAAATACGGAAAATGATATAATAAAAATTAAACAAGATAGAGAGACAGAGATTTGCTCTTATTCTCCCATTACCTTTTTGCATAGGCACCGTATAGCCCAAACACCTAGTGAAAATTTTGGTAAAGATAGAACTATCCCTATAATTTCTTTTGGTCAAAATGAATGGACTGATAGTTTGACAGAAATTCCAATTATAATAAATGACATTTTTTGTAGTCATCCCAAATACTAATATCATAAAAGTTTTGATAATGAAAGTTTTGACAGATTCTTCTCTACTAATTAATAAATAAAACATTAATTGTGGTAATTTCTTGAACAAAGACGGGTTTAAATTTTTAAGAGTTATTTATAAGTCCTTGATAGATTGTTCTACTATAGTCATTGATGAAAGACTTTATCATAACTACTTGGACAGAATCATAATAGATTTTGAAAAAATTTTGAATTCCACAAACTCTGACAAACCTTATCATGACTACTTTAATACCATTAACTACCCGCAAGAGCACAAAGGTGCACAGGAAAAAGTTTGTTTTATTATATGTACTTTAAATTACAAAAATGATTTTTCTACAAAGCATTTTAAAGAAACTTCACAGAAAGACATTAAAAGGATTTTGAAAATAAACTCGAAAGAATAAGCTTCACATGAAAATATTTATTTCCAAAATAATATTTCAAAACATAATCTATTTCCCAAATCCCAATTGCAGACTACTATGAGTAAAAGAACCCAGGCAGACATAAAAGGAAAGCGCAAGGCACCAGCGGTGCAACCCAAACAAATCCAAAAGGCTTCTCCAAAGATTTCGGACAAGCATGAAGGCGTCTCGACAGAGACAATATCCCTTCAGAATACGTTGCTAGCAGAGGCAATGTGTTCATGTGGCGGAAAAAGTAAAATTTTGCAAGAAGTGCTTCGTACTGACCTCATTTTGGGTAGTTAATGGTATCAGAGCCATGGATGGTAGATGTATGAGTTTTATTTCTTTGCAATTAAGAAGTTACTAGGAACTCATATTACTACAAAGCCACTACTTGCTCCTTGATAGCATTGGTCAGCCTTAGACTCGTTGGCAAACCATAGTTTCACGTTGGTCAGCCCATTTTGTTAGCCGACGGACAGGCGTTGTTTGGGTGGTCCCGCAATGGAGTTTCCCGAGGAGGTGGTCCCGATAGCAAGGATATCGATGGTTAGTAATAGTTCCACTAGTAATTATTAATTGCTTAGAAAGAGAATAAATACATTTATCAGCTCATCATCTATTCGCTTGTTCACACTTAGGCTAGGCACACATTAATTTGAAACATGGACTATGATGATATAGATTATGATGAAGAATATAGCATGAGAGATATTGACAGTAATTGGTCAAACAGTAATATGGATTATTATGAAACTGATTCTGACTTTGACAGTGATATGGATAATTATAATGATAACTATAATAGTAACACCTCAAATAATTGGAATACTTTAATAGGAGATAAAATCAACCGACAGACAAATAGACACAATGATAGCTTTTTAGACGTGATTAATAAAAAATTAGAAGCTTTAGAAAATATTGAAAGATCCACTAAAGTAGAAATGAAAAATGATAGCTTTTTTGATGATAGCTTTTTGGACCTCTATGAAAGATTGAAAGCTTTAAATTCATCTTCAGAAAAAGAAAGAGAATTTGAACCTCATCATAGATCTCTTTTTACACAAACCATGACAGATAATTGGCATAATAGACAAATTGACAGTTCAGTAAATACCGACAGAATTACAAATATGTCATATAAAAACAAAGAAGACTTTAAAAACAAAGACTTTAAGCCACTTGTGATAGACAAAAGAGACTGTATAGAAATAGTGCAACCAAAATAATGACACAACAAAACAAGATAAGATAGTTGACAGAGTAGTTGAAACAGTGCAAAAGTTGAAACTAGATATAACGCATGAAGAGAAAAAAGACAATGAAAAAGAATAAAAAAAGACTTAATAGGAGATTTTTCAAAAGAAACTCTACGTAAAGAGCTAAATATGGAAAGAAACATAGACCAAGACAAGACAAAAGAAGATGTAGAGAAAGTCAAAAGCAAAGACATGATAAAAGAAGATAGTGTTTCCCTACGTAGGAAGCCAGAAGTAGAAAAAGAAAAAGAAAGAATGAAAGAAATAGTCAACAATAGTAGGAAGAATTATAATAGTTCAAATAGTGATAGTATAGTAGTCAATAGTGGATGGAAAATTGATAATAATGTCAGTTTAAAAGAAAAAATTGATGAAAGGCTAAAAGAAATTGAAAGATCCATAATATATACCCAAAATGACAGTCTGGCAAAATTAACTAAAAAGATGGAAATTTTAAATTTACCTTTAGATATAGACAAAGAAAAAGATATAGCAGTTTTAAATAATACTGAGCTATCAGATAATGAGAAAACTGACAGACACGTTAAAAAACCTATTTGTCATATATGTAAAGAATATGGATACACTAAAAAACAATGTGATGGACATAATAAAATTGCCAAACAAATCAGTAAATTAGAATTTGAAAAACATACACTAAATGAATTAATGGAAATATTTAATGTAAGTCAAAAAGAGATAATCAAACTAAGAAAAAGACAGAACTAAAATCAACTAACCCACTTAAAGTCAATAAAAGAAAAAGGAAGCAACAAGACATAATAATTAAATTGATATCTAATTTACCGGATCACCTAAAAGATAAAAAAGATTATTTAATAAAATTAAAAGACTCTATGGACATACCTATTGTTTGTATTAAGTGTAAGAAAAGTGGTCACCATGTTACGGAATGCCGAAAGAAAGAAAAAGGCAAGAAAGAAGAAATTGAAAAAGTCAAGAAAGAAGAAATAAAGAAGATACAAGATAGAGTAAGTAGAAAGCCTGTATCTGTAACTCTACAAGACCTAATGATAGAAGCTAAAATGGTAAAACAAGAAATTATAGAAATTAAAGAAGATAATTCCATAGAATTAAATGAACAAAATATTGCAGAAATAATAAACTTGACAGCATGTTCTAAATCTATGATAGGCCTCCCTTCTTTAAATTTGTTGGAAATAACAACAATAGATAAAAAATTTTAAGTTTAATTGACAGGGTAATTTTTCAAAAATGGCATACAGAAATCACTTTGGTAATCAATAAAGAATTTTCTTTAACAGAAATTGCTTTAAGTTAATAATTAATTATAAAATACCTAATGTCCATATATGTAATGATGGAATATGCTTCGAGACAGTGTTTGTTTTAATTAAACACCTTTCTTCTAAAATAATTTTTGGAAATCCCTTTATGGCTCTACTCTACCCCTTTCTAACGACAGACGAAGGAATTAAAACCAATGTGTTAGGAAAAGATATAATTTTTAAATTCATCCTATGACCTATCTTGAAAGAAATCTATTCACTTAATCATATTTCCATAATAAAGAAAATTGACAAAGAAAGGGTTGACAGAAAAAATAGACACTTGAAATCCTTAAAGTCAGAAATAACATACAAAAGAGTCGTTGATCAATTAACTGACCCCATATTGAATCATAAAATAAAATTTTTCCGACAACAGCTAGAGGCAGAAATTTGTTCTAATCTCCCAACTGCTTTTTGGCATAGGCACCAACACATAGTTCAACTACCTTATGAAAAAGACTTTAATGAAAGACAGATACCTACTAAAGCTAGACCAATACAAATGAATAATGAATTATTAAAACACTATAAGAAAGAAATTGAAGACCTTTTAAATAAAGGATTAATTAGAAAAAGCAAGTCTCCTTGGAGCTGTGCTGCTTTTTATGTTAATAAACAGGTAGAATTGGAACGAGGAGTTCCAAGATTAGTTATAAATTATAAACCTTTAAATATAGCATTACAATGGATAAGATATCCCATTCCCAATAAGAAAGATTTACTTGACAGACTTCATGAAGCAACCATATTTTCTAAATTTGATATGAAAAGTGGATTTTGGCAAATACAAATTGATGAGAAAGACAGATATAAAACTGCTTTTACAGTTCCCTTTGGCCATTATGAATGGAATGTTATGCCTTTTGGATTAAAAAATGCACCTAGTGAGTTTCAAAATATAATGAATGACATATTTACACCTTTAACAGAATTTTCAATTGTCTATATAGATGATGTTTTAATTTTCTCAAAATCAATTGATTACCATTGGAAACATCTAGATATATTTGTCAAAGTAATTAAACACAATGGATTAGTTGTCTCAGCCACTAAGATAAACTTATTCCAAGATAAAATCAGATTTCTAGGACATAATATTTATAAGGGAACCTTAAGCCCCCATTGACAAAGCCATTCAATTTGCAGATAAATTTCCAGATGAAATAAAAGATAAAAATTAGTTACAAAGGTTTCTTGGCAGCTTAAATTATGTTTCAGACTATTTTCAAGGATTAAGAAAAATATGCAGACCCTTATATAAGAGGTTAGAAAAGAATCCTCCTGCATGGAAAGATAAACACACTATGATAGTTCAACAGATTAAAAAATATGTCAAACAACTCCCTTGCATTGTTATTCCTTCACCCCATGCTTTTATGATTATTGAGACAGATGCTTCTGACATAGGCTATGGTGGAATCCTAAAACAAGTAACAAAAGATGATGCTAAAGAACAAATTTTTAGATTTCATTCTGGCTCTTGGACGGCTACTCAGCAGAATTATAGCACAATTAAAAAAGAAATTTTATCCATTATATTATGTGTCTCAAAATTTCAAAATGATCTTTTCAATCAAAAGTTTTTAATCCGTGTGGATTGTAAAAGTGCTAAAGAAGTTTTACAAAAAGATGATCAAAATCTTGTTTCCAAACAGAGTTTTGCTAGATGGCAGGCTATTTTAAGTTTTTTTGACTTTGATATTGAATATATTAAAAAAGGAAACACTAATTCAATTCCTGATTTCTTAACTCGTGAATTCCTATAGGGAAGATGAGTTCTTCTGCAGATAAAAGCAAATCCCCCAAACCTAGACCAGACAGTCTTATGCTGCTCCTCTGATTCCTCCCCCTAGTAGATTTCTCCCTTATCCCTCTTTCACCTCACCCGCTTTTTCTTCAAACAGACCCCAAGAAAGAACCCCATTGACTTGTAGTCCAAACCCTTTCCAACCTCTCTCCCCAAGCTCCACTCCCACGTCCAAACAGTTTTATGCCTTGCCCTCAACCTCCTCAACCCTTCCCTTAAAGAAACCATTGAACATGGTCGCGTCCTCTTTTCCCCCATTAACTTCTCCCTCCAATCAACCAAAATACAAATCCACTACCTCTAAGGAAGCCCAGACCCTAAAAGAAGATCATAGTGTTGAACTCCCAAAAGACTCCTGGAACTTTATTTTATGGATTGAACCAGAATTTAGCACATAGCAGACACCCTTTTCCTAGTCAAACAGCTTATACCCCTAGGATGGGAACATCCTAAGACAGAAACATTCAAGACCCAAACATTTTATGAGCATATTTTAGTTGATACAGACTCAATTTCAGTAACACATATGCCCTGTTCCCAAGAACCAAACAGAGTTGGCTACTCTAAGGTTGTCATAAAATAGATCCTTACCCCTTCCCAGTGGAAAGCAGAGCCCTGGATCACCAGGAACTTTTCTGTAACTTTTGAACCTCAGTTTTATAATTATTATGACTATATGGAAGCCTGGGATAAGTTCCTTTTATTCCAAAATAATATTTACAGACATACTTGGTTTTTCTAGTTTGATATGTACAGAAAGAAAGACATGATGATACCAAGATGGTTCATTGACTGGTGGAATTCTTATGGTCCTGAAGCCATGATTCTCCCTCCTGATCTCTTAAATCCTATGAGACTTTCAAGAAAGAACCAAACAGACCACATCTTAAGGATTTTCCACATCTTTTACAGTTCTTTTACAGGTTTCCAAATCTCCCATGGATCATTAGATGGGAATACAAGATAGAAAAGCATCCCCAACATCCTTTTCCCATGCTCACTAGAAAGTTTAAATTAAAATGGTGGAATAAGTTTAATTTTGACCATATTTGCCAGGAACTATAGAAAAAGACTTCTTCCTCCCAGACAGAAAGTTCTAATTTCCTTCTAGAAAAGAGTCAAGTTCAATGCTAGCTTGCCTTTGTCTCAAACAGAAAACAGCTTAAGAAGCAGTTACTTGAAGCTACACCATAAATTTCAGATGATGAAGATGACACAGTAATGGAATCCTCCTCCCCAAATTACAGGACTCACCTTAAAGCATTCCAAGATTCTCAAGATCCCTATGACATATGACGGATGATAGACCAGAGACTTCTTATTGACTAAAAGATAAGGCAGACTAAAAGACAAAGATAGAACCCCAGACAGAATCCCAGACAGAATCTTGATCCTGACAGAATTATGATAAAGCCACTATTCACAAGGACATGTGAATAGCTTCTAGACAAAACAAAGACTTTTGATACCTTGACAGACTCCCAGACAGGTTCAAAAGAAACTTTATGAAAATCTACTATTCATACAATAGTGTCCACAATGTTCTACCGACAGAATAACTTAAGTTACTTTTACTAACTCAAGTTACTTTTGAAGACTTACCATGGTTTAATTTGTCTATAAAAAGACAGACTCCAAAGATAGAAGACAGGTCAAATTCTTAGGTTCAAATTTTAGGTCCAGAATTATAGTCCAAGATAGCCCTCTCTCTCCTTCAGAAAGACTTTTGTAATCCTTCCCCTCTTGTAATCTTGTAACCTTTCCCTTCCAGACAGACATAATCTTGTAACCCTTTATAGATTTTACTTTTTAATCTTGTAACTCTTCAGACAGTCTTTTATTTTTAAAGCTTGTGTCAAAGATAGAGTTTTCAGTTTTAATCAAAGACAGAAGTTTTTTTCAAGTAAGATTTTACCAGTTCCTGTTTTCATATTCCATACTCTGTTTTAACTTATTTTGAATATATCTATTTTGCTGTTTTCTTCTTTGTCATCTACTTTATCATTGTATATGCTTCTAATATACTGATTTGTTTGGCAATTTTATTATGTCTATCACATTGTTTTTTAGTGTGTCTATATTCTTTACATTTATGACAAATAGGTTTTTTAACGTGTCTGTTAGTTTTCTCATTATCTGATAGCTCAATATTATTTAAAAATGCTATATCTTTTTCTCTGTCTATATCTATGGGTAAATTTAAAATTTCCATCTTTTTAGTTAATTTTGCCAGACTGTCATTTTGGGTATATATTATGGATCTTTCAATTTCTTTTAGCCTTTCATTAATTTTTTTCTTTTAAACTGTCATTATTATCAATTTTCCATCCATTGTTGACTACTACACTACCACTATTTGAACTACTATAATTCTTCCTACTATTGTTGACTATGTCTTTTATTTTTCTTTCTCTTTTTCTACTTCTGGCTTCCTACATAGGGAAACACTATTTTCTTTTATCATGTCTTTGCTTTTGACTTTCTCTACATCTTCTGTTGTCATGTCTTGGTCTATGTTTCTTTCCATATTTAGCTCTTTACGTAGAGTTTCTTTTGAAAAATCTCCTACTAAGTCTTTTTTTATTCTTTTTTCATTGTCTTTTTTCTCTTCATGCGTTATATCTAGTTTTAGCTTTTGCACTATTTCAACTACTCTGTCAACTATCTTATCTTGTTTTGTTGTATCATTATTTTGTTGCACTATTTCTATACAGTCTCTTTTGTCTATCACAAGTGGCTTAAAGTCTTTGTTTTTATCTGACATATTTGTAATTCTGTCGGTATATACTGAACTGTCAATTTGTCTATTATGCCAATTATCTGTCATGGTTTGTGTAAAAAGTGATCTATGATGAGGTTCAAATTCTCTTTCTTTTTCTGAAGATGAATTCAAAGCTTTCAATCTTTCATAGAGGTCCAAAAAGCTATCATCAAAAAAGCTATCATTTTTCATTTCTACTTTAGTGGATCTTTCAATATTTTCTAAAGCTTTTAAATTTTTATTAATCACGTCTAAAAAGCTGTCATTGTATCTATTTGTCTATCGGTTGATTTTATCTCCTATTAAAGTACTCCAATTATTTGAGGTGTTACTATTATAGTTATAATTATAATTATCCACATCACTGTTAGAGTCAGAATCAGTTTCATAATAATCCATATTACTGTTTGTCCAATTACTGTCAATATCTCTCATGCTATATTTTTCATCATAATCTATATCATCATAGTCCATGTTTCAAATTAGTGTGTGCCTAGCCTAAGTGTGAACAAGCAAACAGATGATGAGCTAATAAATGTATTTTTCCTCTTTCTAAGCAATTAATAATTACTGGCGGAACTATTACTAACCACCGGTATCCTTGCTATCGGGACCACCTCCTCGAGAAACTCCATTGTGGGACCACCCAAACAATGCCTATCCGTCGGCTAACAAAACGGACTGACCAACGCGAAACTATGGTTTGCCAACGAGTCTGAGGCTGACCAATGCTATCAAGGAGCAAGTAGTGGTGGCTTTGTAGTAATATGAGTTCCTAGTAACTTCTTAATTGCAAACAAATAAAACTCATACATCTACCATCCATGGCTCTGATACCATTAACTGTTAACTACCCAGGAGAGAGCACAGCAATAATATGAAGCATAAACAATGATAAAATAGACGATAAAGAAGAAAACAGTAAAATAGATATATTCAAAATAAGTTAAAACAGAGTATGGAATATGAAAATAGAAACTAATAAAATCTTACTTGAATAAAACTTCTGTCTATGATTAAAACTGAAAACTCTGTCTCTGATACAAGCTTTGAAAATAAAAGACTGTTTGAAGAGTTACAAGATTACAAAGTAAAGTCTGTAAAGGATTACAAGATTATATCTGTCTGGAAGGGAAGGGTTACAAGATTATAAGAGGAGAAGGATTACAAAAGTCTTTCTGAGGGAGAGAGAGGGCTATCTGGGACCTAAGCTTTAAACTGGAATTTGGACCTTTGAATTAGACCTGTCTTCTATCTTCAGAGTCTGTCCTTTTATAGAGAAATTAAACCATGGTAAGTCTTCAAAAGTAACCTGAGTTAGTAAAAGTAACTCAACTTATTTTTTCCGTAGAACATTGTGGATACTATTGTATGAATTGTAGATTTTCATAAAGTCACTTTTCAATCTATCTGGGAGTCTGTCATGGTGTCAAAAGTCTTTGTTTTGCTGGAAGCTATTCACATGTGCTGGTGAATAGTGGTTTTGTCATAATTCTGTCAGGATCAGGATTATGTCTGGGATTCTGTCTTTGTCTTTTAGTCTGTCTTGTCTTTTAGTCAAAAAGAAGTCTCTAATCTGTCATCCATCATATTTCATAAGGATCTTGAGAATCTTGGAATGCTTCAAGGTGAGTCTTGTAATTTGGGGAGGAGGATTCCATTACTGTGTCATCTTCATCATCTGAAATTTGTGATGCAGCTTCAAGTAACTGCTTCTTAAGCTGTCTTCTGTCTGAGACAGAGGCAAGCTAGCATTGAACTTGACTCTTTTCTAGAAGGAAATTAGAACTTTCTGTCTTGAAGGAAGAAGTCTTTTTCTGTAGTTCTTGGCAAATATGGTCAAAATTAAACTTATTCCACCATTTTAGTTTAAACTATCTGGTGAGCATGGGGAAAGGATGCTAGGGATGCTTTTCCATCTTGTATTCCCATCTAATGATCCATGGGAGATCTGGAAACTTGTAAAAGAACTGTAAAAGATGTGGAAAATCCTTAAGATGTGGTATGTTTGGTTGTTTCTTGAAAGTCTCATAGACTTTTAAGAGATCAGCAGGGAGAATCATAGCTTTAAGACCATAAGAATTCCACCAGTCAATGAACCATCTTGGTATCATCATGTCTTTCTTTTTGTACATATCAAACCGAAAAAACCAAGTATGTTTGTAAATATTATTTTAGAATAAAATGAACCTATCCCAGGCTTCCATATAGTCATAATAATTATAAAACTGAGGTTCAAAAGTAACAGAAAAGTTCCTGGTGATCCAGGGCTCTGCTTTCCACTGGGAAGGGGTAAGGATCTGTTTTATGACAACCTTAGAGTAGCCAACTCTGTTTGGTTCTTGGGAACAGGGCATATGTGTTACCAAAATTAAATCTGTATCAACTAGAATATGCTCATAAAATGTTTGGGTCTTGAATGTTTCTGTCTTAGGATGTTCCCAACCTAGGGGTATGAGCTATCTGACTAGGGAAAGGGTGTCTGTTATGTGCTGGTATTCTGGTTCAATCCATAAAATAAAGTTCCAAGAGTCTTTTAGGAGTTCAACATTGTGATCTCTTTTGGGGTCTGGGCTTCCTAAGAGGTAGAGGATCTGTATTTTGGTTGATTGGAGGGAGAGGTTAAAGGGGGAAAAGAGGACACGACCATGTTAAGTGGTTTCTTTAAGGGAGGGGTTGATGAGGTTGAGGGCATGGCATAAGACTGTTTGGACGTGGGAGTGGGGCTTGGGGAGAGAGAGGTTGGAAGGGGTTTGGACTACAAGTTAATGGGGTTCTTTCTTGGGATCTGTTTGAAGAAAAAGCACATGAGGTAAAAGAGGGACAAGGGAGAAATCTACTAGGGGGAGGAATCGGAGGAGCAGCATAAGACTGTCTGGTTCTAGGTTTGGGGGATTTGCTTTTATCTGCAAGGGAACTCATCTTCCTTGTAGGAATTCACGAGTTAAGAAATCAGGAATTGAATTAGTTTCTCCTTTAGTATATTCAATATCAAAGTCAAAAACACTTAAAATAGCTTGCCATCTAGCAAAACTCTGTTTGGAAACAAGATTTTGAACATCTTTTCTAAAACCTCTTTCGCACTTTTACAATCCACACAGATTAAAAACTTTTGATTGAAAAGATCATTTTGAAATTTTGAGACACATAATATAATGGATAAAATTTCTTTTTTAATTGTGCTGTAATTCTGCTGAGTAGCCGTCCAGGAGCCAGAATGAAATCTAACAATTTATTCTTTAGTATCATCTTTTGTTTCTTGTTTTAGGATTCCACCATAGCCTATATCAGAAGCATCTGTCTCAACAATCTTAAAAGCATGGGGTGAAGGAATAACAATGCAAGGGAGTTGTTTGACATATTTTTTAATCTGTCGAACTATCATAGTGTGTTTGTGTGTCCATGCAGGAGGATTCTTTTCCAACCTTTTATATAAGGGTCTGCATATTTTTCTTAATCCTTGAAAATAGTCTGAAACATAATTTATTTTGCCAAGAAACTTTTGTAACTGATTTTTATCTTTTATTTCATCTAAAAATTTATCTGCAAATTGAATGGCTCTATCAACGGGGCTTAAAGTTCCCTTATAAATATTATGTCCTAGAAATCTGATTTTATCTTGGAATAAGTTTATCTTAGTGGCTGAGAAAACTAATCCATTGTATTTAATTATTTTGACAAATATCTCTAGATGTTTCCAAGGGTCATCAATTGATTTTGAGAAAATTAAAACATCATCTATATAGACAATTGAAAATTCTATGAAAGGTGTAAATATATCATTCATTATATTTTGAAACTCACTAGGTGCATTTTTTAATCCAAAAGGCATAACATTCCATTCATAATGGCCAAAAGGAATTGTAAAAGCAGTTTTATATCTGTCTTTCTCATCAATTTGTATTTCCCAAAATCCACTTTTCATATCAAATTTAGAAAATATGGTTGCTTCATGAAGTCTGTCAAGTAAATCTTTCTTATTGGGAATGGGATATCTTATCCATTGTAATGCTGTATTTAAGGGTTTATAATTTATAAGTAATCTTGGAACTCCTCGTTCCAATTCTGCCTGTTTATTAACATAAAAAGCAGCACAGCTCCAAGGAGACTTGTTTTTTCTAATAAATCCTTTATTTAAAAGGTCTTCAATTTCATTCTTACAGTGTTCTAATAATTCATTATTCATTTGTATTGGTCTAGCTTTAGTAGGTATCTGTCTTTCATTAAAGTCTTTTTCGTAAGGTAGTTGAACTTTGTGTTGGTGCCTATGCCAAAAAGCAGTGGGGAGATTAGAACAAATTTCTGCCTCAATCTGTTGTCTGAATAATATTATTTTATGATTCAATATGGGTCAGTTAATTGATCAGCAACTCTTTTGTATGTTATTTCTGACTTTAAGGATTTCAAGTGTCTATTTTTTCTGTCAATCCTTTCTTTTTCAATTCTCTTTATTATGGAAATATGATTGAGTGAATAGATTTCTTTCGGGATAGGTGGTAAGATGAATATAAAAGTTATATCTTTTCCTAACACCTTGGTTTTAATTCCTTCGTCTGTCGTTAGAAAGGGGTAGAGTAGAGCCATAAAGGGGTTTCCTATAATTAGTTTAGAAGAAAGGTCTTTAATTAAAGAAAACACTGTCTCGAAGCATATTCCGTCATTACATATATGGACATTAGGTATTTTGTAATTAATTATTAACTTTTCTCCATTAGCTTGAGTTAATATTTCTGAAGATTTTTCACAATACTTTAAAGGTATTAACCCTTCTTGGATACAATTCATAATTTTGTCAAAGAAAATTCTTTTTTGATTACCAAAGTGATTTCTATATGCCATTTTTGAAAAATTACCCTGTCAATTAAACTCAAAATTTTTTGTCTATTGTTATTATCTGACATATTTAAAGAAGGGAGGTCTATCATAGATTTAGAACATGCTGTCAAGTTTATTATTTCTGCGATATTTTGTTCATTTAATTCTGTAGAATTATCTTCTTTTGTTAGGTTCTAAAGATTAGGAACTAATGTATTTAGAACTTCAATTTGTATGTTGGCAAACCATGATCAAAACAATGTTGAGTCGTGTGTTAGACTTGCTCAAAGTATGGGTTTAATTGTAAAGTTGGAATCGAGTTTTTATGCAGAAGTATTGTTCACTTTCTGTATGACTCGATCGATCGAAAATTAGACTCGATCGATCGAAAATCGTGCAGAACTGCAGAAAATTCCAACTCAGCCCAAGCCCGTTTTAATGTATAGGGTTTTATGTTTGCCCTAAGTATAAAAGGGAAAACCCTAGCCACGTTTTTAGAGTTCTGTTTTGCTATGTTTGTGAATCTTTCTTTGAGATCTAGAGGTGTTTACCTTCACATACACTTAGGGTTTACATACTTGAGATTTATGTCAAGAGTTGTGTAGATCGTTACAGTTGCAGAATCAAGAGAACACAAAGATATACAAGCAGGTGCGCTTGTGGATTTGTTGAAGAATTCCGGAAAGAAGGAGTCCGTGGATCTCGGAGCTATCATGGGGTCATGGTAGTAAGTTTCCTACACTCGGGTAGCAATATGACGTTAGTGGTCTAAGTCTATTGTGTAACCTTCGATTCTTTCATAGTGGATTCAGTTTACCTTGAGGATAGCTAGGTCAAATCCTCCCCAGGTTTTTACCGGTGTGGTTTCCTGGGTCATCAGATCTTTGTGTTGTTTATTTTTCCGCTGCTTTGTTATTTTTGCTTAACTGTGTTAACCTAGTTTTAATTAAATTACCTAAGTTAATAACTTGGCTAATTCTCTAGGTTAATCTGTTGGGTTTAAGGGGTCTAAACGAACTGACAAGTGGTATCAGAGCGGGTAGCTTTTTTATTTGATCCTTTGATCTTTGAGCTGATCCTTGACCCCTGTTGTCATGGAACACGGACACTCTCTTGTTGTTCCACCTCACTTTGATGGAAACAACTATGCATATTGGAAAGTAAGGATGAAAGCCTTCCTGAAATCCATAGATGAGAGAGTTTGGAATTCCGTTGAATACGGATGGGAGAAGCCCACTACTCCTGTGAGTGAGTGGCAAACTTCTCAGAAGGAGGCAGCCGCTTTTAATAGCAAAGCCATGAATGCTATTTTTAATGCTGTTTCCATGGAGGAATTTAAGAGAATCTCTAATGTTGAGGTTGCTCATACTGCTTGGAAAATCCTCCAGACTGTGCATGAAGGCACGAAGGCAGTTAAAATTAATAAGTTGCAGCAATTAACTTCTAGATTTGAAAGCATAAGAATGAATGATGATGAATCTTTTGATGAATTCTATGCTAAATTGAATGACATTGTTAATTCTGCTTATAATTTGGGTGAAATCTATGATCAACCTAAAATTGTTAGGAAGATTCTTAGATCTTTGACTGAAGATTTTAGACCCAAAGTGACTGCCATCACTGAGAGTAAGGATGTGGACTCCATCCCTGTGGATGAGCTTGTAGGATCTCTTCAGTCCTATGAGTTAGACCTCCCCAAGACTAACAAATCCAAATCAATGGCTCTAAAGTCTGTTGATGATGTTGATGATGGTGGATTTGATGATGATCTCTCTGCTACAGAGATTGCCTATCTTGCCAAGAACTTTAGAAACTTTCTGAGAAATAGTAACAGAAGGGCAAGAGGCAAGAACACTGTTGAACCTAAAAATTTTAGGAAGAATGAACCCACTAAGGTTAATAACTTTGAGAAACCTAAGGAGAAAGTAGGTCAATCTTCTAATAATTCTTTGGGACAACAATGTTATGGTTGTCAAGGGTATGGTCATTTAAAGTCTGAATGTCCTACTTATTTGAGGTCTAAGGGTAAGGCTATGGCTGTAACCCTTAGTGATGACGAAGTTTCCGACAATGAATCCGCCAGTGATGAGGATGGAAACTTCATTGCTTTCACTGCTATCACTGTAGTCAATGAAAGCATATCTGTTGAAGAGAACCCTTCTGATGGGGAACTCTCTGAGGATGCAGATTTACAGGAAGCCTACAATAAACTTTGCAAAGTTGCTGCAAAAGATGCCATGAATGTTGAGTTAGGCTTGAAGAAAATTGCATCTCTTGAACTTGAAAAGAAAAATTTACTTGTTAAATTGTTTGATGCAAATGAGCTTTTGAATAATGTGAAAACCGAGAACATGCTCTTACTTGATAAAGTAAAATGTTTGGAACTTGATTTATCTGTTGCTAAAGAACAAACTAATAGGTCTGCAAGCTCCAAACTTGATCACATGTTGAGTATTCAAAAGTCTCCTTCTGATAAAACTGGTTTAGGTTATGAGGAAAGTATTTCTGTGCTTAAACCTTCTTCCACTAAATTTGTTCCTTCTTCTGAACCTCCTAAGAGTGAGATTGTTAAACCCTCGGTGAGTGAACCTGTCAAACCTGTTAATGTTCCTCCACCTAGAAAGATTAGGGTTGATCTTCATGCTTCTCATTCTAGAGCGTCTACTTCTACTAAGGGCAAATTGCATGATAAGCCTGCATGGGTTTGTCATTTTTGTGGAAAACCTGGACACATACGTCCAAATTGTTTTAAGTTGCAAGCTGCGAAGCGAGCAAATAAAACTAAAGTACCTGTGCGTGCTACCTTTTTGAGGCAAAGGGCTGCTCAACTTCGAGCTAGCTCTAAGCGTGCTAGGGTAGAGCCATCCGATGTCACTCCACCCCCTTCTTTTTCTACAGATACTCATGCAGCTGGGACTTCTTCTGATCCTGCTGTTGCTGCTGATGCTGCTGATGTTCCTCCACCGTTTGATGAGGTTTCTGACCTTCGTCGGATGCTTGACACTGTCGTGACCGTTCAGGCGGCTCATGGTCAGCTTTTGGTGGACATCCTTGATGAGCTACGTGCGTTGCGAGCGGATTTGGCGAGCTCTCGTCGATCTCCTCCTCCACCTTTTGATGATGAGTGAGTGCCCTTTGGCAATTCGTCACAAAAAGGGGGAGTACATAGTTCATTGTATCTAGGAGATTTTTTTGTGGAGATTTACATTTTAGGGGGAGTTTTTGTTTACTTCGTAGTGATACTGCGGAGCTTGTGGAGTTATTAGATTGTATCTAGATGCTTCACTGTGTATTCTCATTTTTAACTCTTGTTTAGGAGATTTATTTTGTTGAGATACATTTGTGTGTATATGTTTCTTATTTCACTATGCTACTACTCTGCTTATTGATTTATATTGATGATGTTATTCATGATATATGTCTTTATTTTGTGTCATGTGAAATTAAGAATTTTTTATTTATGTATTTCCTGTTTTTTTTTTCCACACATGCGTTTATGTGTTTGTTAAGTGTTACAGGAATATACAGGTTGCTTTCAGTCGAGCTGCTGTCTACTTTGCAACTGTTAGATAGTAGTTTAGGTTGAATTGTTGAGTGGCTATTTTGTTGTAATGGGCTATTTCAATTTGTAACTTTGAGCTTTTTGTTAAGTCTGTGTTTTGTCACGGATTGCCAAAGGGGGAGTTTGTTAGGTTCTAAAGATTAGGAA
This sequence comes from Lithocarpus polystachyus, assembly GCA_033629205.1. Taxonomy (NCBI): domain Eukaryota; kingdom Viridiplantae; phylum Streptophyta; class Magnoliopsida; order Fagales; family Fagaceae; genus Lithocarpus; species Lithocarpus polystachyus. The sequence continues at coordinate 40,198,288 of CM066171.1, read as the reverse complement.
CTAATGTATTTAGAACTTCAATTTGTATGTTGGCAAACCATGATCAAAACAATGTTGAGTCGTGTGTTAGACTTGCTCAAAGTATGGGTTTAATTGTAAAGTTGGAATCGAGTTTTTATGCAGAAGTACTGTTCACTTTCTGTATGACTCGATCGATCGAAAATTAGACTCGATCGATCGAAAATCGTGCAGAACGTTTTTCTGCAGAAAATTCCAACTCAGCCCAAGCCCGTTTTAATGTATAGGGTTTTATGTTTGCCCTAAGTATAAAAGGGAAAACCCTAGCCACGTTTTTAGAGTTCTGTTTTGCTGTGTTTGTGAATCTTTCTTTGAGATCTAGAGGTGTTTACCTTCACATACACTTAGGGTTTACATACTTGAGATTTATGTCAAGAGTTGTGTAGATCGTTACAGTTGCAGAATCAAGAGAACACAAAGATATACAAGCAGGTGCGCTTGTGGATTTGTTGAAGAATTCCGGAAAGAAGGAGTCCGTGGATCTTGGAGCTATCATGGGGTCATGGTAGTAAGTTTCCTACACTCGGGTAGCAATATGACATTAGTGGTCTAAGTCTATTGTGTAAACTTCGATTCTTTCATAGTGGATTCAGTTTACCTTGAGGATAGCTAGGTCAAATCCTCCCCAGGTTTTTACCGGTGTGGTTTCCTGGGTCATCAGATCTTTGTGTTGTTTATTTTTCCGCTGCTTTGTTATTTTTGCTTAACTGTGTTAACCTAGTTTTAATTAAATTACCTAAGTTAATAACTTGGCTAATTCTCTAGGTTAATCTGTTGGGTTTAAGGGGTCTAAACGAACTGACATCTTTAATTTCTTGTTTTACCATTTTAGCTTCTGTCATTAGGTCTTATAGAGTTACAGGCTTTCTACCTACTCTATCTTGTATAGTTACAAGCTTTATACTTACTCTATCTTGTATCTTCTTTATTTCTTCTTTCTTGACTTTTTCTATTTCTTCTTTTTGTCTTTTTCTTGTCTTTTAGTTTTTTTTTTTTTTTTTTTAATTTGAGTTGGTTTGAAATTTTAGTAGTTAGTTGTTGATAATTAATAAAGTTGGTTGATTGTAGTGTTGTGCTAGATGCATTGTCTCGTTTTGTATGTATGTGCGTATTTTTTGATATTAAAATGCAAGATGAGTTTTTGACGAAAAATTTTATGTTATTCATTAAAAATAACATCATTACAATATTTTGTACAATTTCAATTATAAACAATTTCTAAAATTTATAAGATTTAAAAGACTGTTGAGTCCATTTTTCATAAATGATTACATTGTTAATACTCAATACTAAATGGATGTTATTTGGAGTTTTATAATGATTTTTTTTTATACTTTGCCTCCCCAAACTTGAACTCTTGGCTCCGTTCCTAGTGAGAGACTCAGTAACTATCACCACCACGACACTAAAATCAAAATCAAAACCCATTACCACAAAGGGAGAGAAAAATAGAGCATTTTTTTTTTTTTTTTGAGACCGAAGAGAAGAGAAGAGAATTAATTTGGAAGTGTGGAGAGAGAGACGTGTTTTTGGGAGTGTGGAGAGAGAAAGGTTTGTGGGAAAGAAAGCTGGGAGTATCTGTTTATCAGTACTATTAATAACAAGATTCCTTCTTTGGATTTCAACATTTTGTGTACCAAAATTCCCTTACACAAATTCTTAAACTCTCTAAAATACTCATATCTTATAGTTAAATAATTTTAAATTAAAAAACACAAACTAGTTAAAAGAATAATTTATTGTTCCTAAGTTTTATGCTTTTTTCTTTTTTCTATTCCATTCCGCCAAAAACGTAGGACATTATTTCTATCTCATTTTTAAACATAATTTTACGTTACCTTACCTCTCTTTTTAGAAAAAAAAAATACACGCAATTATTTATATATCACTTTTAAACATTATAACACAAATCTAAAAAATAAATATATAAAAATGAGCATTATTGCATACGCAAAGCGCATGTGATAAGTCTAGTCATAATATAATATCATTTCCTTTTGTTTTATGAAATAAAATGAAAATAAAAAACAAAAGTATAATAACTGTGGCAATGTTGAAAAGGTTTTTCCTACAAAAATACATGGATCAATATTGATGAAGAAAGAAAATGATTGGAATTGTAACACTTTCACAACAAATTTTAAGTGACAAGTTGTTACTAGTTTTAATTTGAATTCATAATTGAAATTATTTTTTTACCCACTAATAACAACATCCCACATAACATTTGTTGTGAAAATGTTGTGAGCAGAGTATTTCTCTAAAACAAAAGGCTACGAAGGACTTACTTGTAAGATGTGTTGATATGTTGGGAGAAAAATAAATATCTTTCTTTTAAAATATATCATTTATTTACTTTAAAATATCCTTTATCGTTTATTAATTTAAATATGCTTTAAATATATCATTTATTAAAGGAAAACTTCCTCCTTACTTTACAAAAATAAAGTAATAATTGACACAAAATCTAAAATGGAATTGAAATCTCCTAGAACAATAAATAAGAAAAAAATTAAAATATATTGTAACGCTTGAAATCTAATGGGACATTTAAACAAAAAAAAAAAAAAAAAAACAAAACAAAAGAAATATGTAATAATTTTGAAATTTGTTTAAACAATTGGTACAAAAATTAAAGTGGAACTTCGTGCTAGAGATCCTGCTCTTCCTTAGATAATAAATGGAGGTTTTCCAATTTCTCTTTGCTTTTCTCCTCTTTCTTGATAGCCACTCTCTTGTGTTTGCACCTCATTCGTATTGATGGCATTAACATAATACTACAGAATTATATGCAAGCGTAATATAGCAATAGCTAAAACAAATTAAAAAATTGATGTATAGTTTATTTTTTTTGTTAAACTGCATGAGATGCAATTAAAAAAATAATTTAAGTTCAATAATAATAATAATAATAATAATAATTTGATTTCAAATGGAACATTAGGGTTATTTGAATTTTGAACGAACCAAAGGGAAATGTGAGGATTTAAAAATAAAAAAAAAGAGAAAAAAAAAAAAAAGAGAAGGAGAAAGAAAATGTGGGATTGTGGATTTGTGTAATAGTAGTAAAAAGTGTTAAGAGAATTTTTTATATTTGTTTTAAAGAAAAGATAATAGAATCCAAAAATTTTGCAAAGAGAAAACAATTTAGTTCCGCACGTTAAGAGTGTTTTTTTTTTTTTTTTTAATGTCTACACTCTAGATGGGTTTTAAAAATAAAACCTTTAAAATTTGCTAAAAGGTTGTGTAAATGCTTGGTAGTGGGGTTGTACATGGGATTTTTGTTTTTTTTTTTTTTAATTAATTTTGAATTTAGCTATTGAATTTCCTTATATGCCCCATTTTTTTTTAAGTGTAATGATAATAAGAGGTATTAGGGGTATTTTAGTCAGTAGAGGTAGAATTAACTAACTTGCTAAATTCTCCTAATACATAGAGATATATGTAATTAGCTTATATCAATACTGTATGGGCACAGATTCAGTTCCTAAGCCCAAACGATGGATGGACCAACCCAAAAGGCCAAAAAAAAAAAAAAAAAAAAAGATTTGTAGAGAGTAGGTAGAGAAAAACTAGGCTAGGATGAATTAGACAATCAATAGGATGAGTTTAGATGATAAGAAAAACAAAACAGACAAGTTTAATTTCAGAAAACAATCCTTGGCTTGCATCCGAGGAGATCAACCTTGGTATGTATAATGCACTAACTTGATTACACGTTAGTTCTTAGTGACTATAGTGTTTCTTTCTTTATTTCTACATCCCCGCCCTTTTTGGGTATCCGCCTTCATTTATACTCCTCCTTTATCTCCTCCTTGCCTTCCACATGCAATCTAGGTGGTTGGTGTTGGTACTTGTCCCATCTCCCTTTTTCTGAAGTCTTTATGTAGTAGCTGTAAGGCTGAAATTCACTGTTTAGATATCACCTCCACATTAATGCGGCTAGAAGATTAGCTGCAGAGCATTCAATGCGGTAGTAGCAGCTTTTCCCTTTGATATTTTTGGATCTTCCCTTACTGTACATTTTAGCAATGCTTATCTGCTCTGACAGAACCTTTTGAGGTGTTAACCTGTGTGGCAGACCACCAAAAAATACCTTGACTTGGTCATCCGAGGTGACACCCATCCTCGGCATTACCTCCTTAGTTACTGTGTTCAATAGTAACTTCCTTATCTATCAACACAGACTTCCTTGATAGAATTTACTTATTCTCGGACAAACCTCAGTCCTCGGCTTGGGTTTTAGGCCCAACACGTCCGTGGGTAAGGAATTCCTAGCCCAACGCTCCTACAATAGCCCCTCAAGATACTTCTTTCTGAGTTCTCAGGAAGAAAGGAGGATTTCGATGTCATTGTCTTTACCACGTACCCATTTCAGTTCAGTTTTGCTTACAAAGGTGCCATTTTTAACTACTCAAGACACAATCCTGATGATGCGGCGTTCGAGATGCGTCCTCATTAAATTCTGACGGCTCCTTGTTTTCCACATTCTACGGCGTAATGTGAATCCAACAGCTGAGGGTTTCACTGGGGAACGAGTGGGAATTTTCCCGCTTTTGGGTTTTTCTAGGGTATAAAATACCCTTCGAATCAATTATTCACCTTATCCTAATGCCCATTTCGTTCCAGCGTAAATACACTGAACTTGTCAGTCTGCCCACCTTCTTTGTTCCCTTAAAAGTACTAAAAGTCCGTCCAAGGATATCCTTTTTCTTCTTGTAAGTTTTCCTAAACTCCCTATTTAATTTTGTTAATAATTTTTTACCCACTCCCTCTTTTCTCTGCATTTTATTTATCCTCGGCCTCATCTTCTTTTTTCAATCTTCTTAGTCACTTCAATTTTCTTCTAGAAATGGGTAGGTTTAAAGGCTTAGTAGAATCCGAGGAGGGAATAGAAAGATTTAGGGCTCAATATGGGATCCCTCCTAGAGTAGGCATTAGATACTGTGAAAAGGGTCAGTGGCACATAGATAGGAAGGAGGGGGAGGTAGTAATCTCGATGATTGCTTTCATAGAAGGAAGGATGACAGTTCCTATGGGTGACGTTACTAGGGGTTACCTTAGAGCTCACAGGCTAGCTCCCACACAGTGTGCTCCCAATATGTTCAGAATATTAGGTTCTGTAGATGCCCTTAACAAGAAAATGGGCTTAGGGTTGACCCACCATGATGTTAACTAGGTCTACAACCTTTATCACTTGAAAGGGCAGGGGTATTACCTCAAATCTAGGCATCCCAAAGTTAGACTTATTCAATATCTCCCTGAATCCAACAAGGGACTAAAAAAGGATTTCCAAATCCTATCAGGGGAATGGCACGATGGCCTCCTCTGCCCAACAAAAGAGGGGAAACCAGGTGGGATTTTAGCTTTAGGTTCATAATTTCTTAAATGCTTCTTTCCTTTCATTTCATCATTCATTTTTTTGCTTGCGTTGCTCTCTGCTAATTACGATTATTATTATTATTATTTTTTGTTTTGTTTTGAAGACGCTAGAGCTGCCATTCCCCACTTTGGCCTTGTCAACCAAGAAAGTTTGGATAAAATCCTTACAGCTGAGGTTTTTATTCATACAGACGGCCAACTCCGGGCGGCTCATTTGATTTTGAAATATACGCCAATTTTAAAGGCTTTCTAGGTGCCAAAGTGCGTCCTTAAAGCTCGAGACCTACGCCTGCACCGGATAAGCGTTGCCTCGCCCTTTCTCATATCGGGTTCAAAACCGGAGGGTGTTCTCACCACTACCCCAATAGTAGAAGGTGCTTCTATGGCTGCATCCAACCCTGAGGGAATTCCACAAGTAGTCTTACCACCACAACACAAAGCCAAGGAAGGAACTTCTTCTCACCCGACCTCTTCAAGGGCAGAAGAAGTAGTAGAACTATCTGATTTTGAGGACGAGTTTAAAGTCTTCAACTTAGATTTGTCTCCAGATACTTCGATTGTTAATCTCAACCTTCCATTCATGCAACACTCGACGAAATGGGGACCAACGCAAGGCTAGGTCCAGTCTGCTGGAGCTGATAGAATTCCAACCCAGGAAGGATGTTCTGGTTAAAATAGCTCAGACTAAGCCTCCGGTCGTTCCACCTACCCTGCCCCTCAGACTCCAGCCTGCCGACTTGAAGAGAAAAAGGGACTCAAAGGGTAAAGAGGTGATGCAGGTGGGGAAAAGCCACCCTACCCAAGAGGATGAAGCACAGCAAGCGGTCAAGCAGTCCAAGGTGGGGCAAAGGGACGCCGAGAAGAGGGGTGGTCCTTTGACCGCCCCCAAAGCGTGGCTACTGACACCAATGCTAAATGGTGCTCCTCTGCTAGCCAATGCCTCCATTAGAGACTTTCAAAGAGGTAAGGCTGGCTATGTGGCCGATGCGGTAGAGCAGGCTTTACTGCTCCCAAAAGATATGGCCGAGCTCCGGTCCATGAGGAGACATGAAGTCTTCCTCAGCCTGAAGAGATACTTGGCTATGGTACGTTCTCCACTCACCAATATTTTTTTTTACTTATTTATTTATTTATTTTTATTATATATATATATATATATATATATATATATATATACTTCTCTTCCTCTTTTTCTGAACCGTGTTTCCTTCCTTGGCATGCTGTCCAGGCTTCCTTCCAGGCGGAAGAGATGATCTATTTCTGCCATAGGCAGATGAAGGAGGAGGAAGCAAAACACAACGCCGCCGTGGATGCTCTCAATGCGGCTGAGAAGAACACCTAGGAGCTGAAGAAGAAATTGATGGAGGAGGAGAGGGAGAGAAAAAGCGCAGCTGCTGCCCTCGACAGTGCTGAAAAGCAGGCCGAGGGCTAGAGGGTGCTCCTCCGAAATGCTGAGGACCAGTTGGCTGCCTCCAAAACTCAAATCGCTGCCCTCAAAAAGAGATTGGAGGAGGCCGAGCTGGTGAGGGCGAAGGCTGAGAAAGCTCGGGATCAGGCCAAGCAAGAAGGATACGACATAGGAGTGGCAGAGACCAAGGAAGCTTTGAGGGTTAAGGTCTCGGAGGTGTGCAGGACTTACTGCGCCCAAGTATGGAACGAAGCTCTCAACCAAGCTGAGGTTGAGATTTCATCAATACTTAGGAAGGCAGAAAGTGTGTCTTACCCCCCTGCCATCCGAGAGTTTACTCCTTCTAGCTTAAGGTCTGTTAACACTCTCGAAGTGGTAGAGGTAGGTAAGGATAGCACGGCAATCGTCTCCACCTAGGAATGGTGCTTGCTGCTCCGGAGCCTCCTATTACCACCAAGACCCACAAGCCGAGAGAGAATCCCAACAAAGTATGGAAATTGTCTTGGCTTCTCTTCCCCTGCCCAGTAAAGCTGACCCAGCAGGCAAGGGTCCTAAGATCTCAGAAACAGCTCCTACAGAGCCTCACCAATCTCCTCCCAAATAAAAAATTGTAATAAAAAAGAAATAATTTACTAATGTAACGAATTTTTCTTGCCTGCTCTTTTGTATTTTTATTTTTAGATGCTACTTTGAATTTGTAATCAACGTGACTTTTTTGTAATCCATACGCCTTGCTTTAAGGCTTCTATTAATGAAAGTTATGAGCAATTGACTTCTTTCTAAGGTTTCTAAATGAGTATTGATGCAATTTTCACCCCATTTAGCACTTTGCTAATAGAAAGATGTGGTACAGTTCCAACCCTGCAAGTAAGTAGGGCAATACTGATTCATGTCAAACACAAGCTAAGTTTCTTCCCTTTGCTAAATTAAAGGTTTTAGATCCAGTAATCAAAATAGAAATGAATCATGGATATACTTTCAAATGATTTTACGTAGGATTTTTGGCGTGTAGTTGTACATGCTTCTCTAATGGAAATTTAAATTGTTCAATAAGGTTGCTTCCATCAGACAATTTAAACAATCAATATAACGTGTTATTCTGCTTCTAGAATCTAGATATGTTAATTTTTCCAAAGTATGTGATCCGAGGACCAGGCATGACTAAGGTTCTTGCTTAACACTTAGAAAGATGTCATAGGGTGTTAATTTTCCTAAAGTACGTGGTCCGAGGACCAGGCATGACTAAGGTTCTTGCTTAACACTTAGACAAATGATACTTGACGCATAGTATAACCACCACAAACATGATAAAGTATATACTCATTAATAATAATATCTTCTTAGGTTATTTACATTATAGGGCCGCGATACAGCCTTTTCTTCCAGGTCTTCTAGAAAATATGCACCTATTTTTGCCATAGATGTAATACGATACGGCCCCTCCCAGTTGGGTCCCAACTTTACCCAAGCTGGGTTCTTTACAGAACCAAAAAACTTTCTCAACACCAAATCACCAACTGCCAATGGCCTTACTTTCACGTTGGCATCATACCCTTGCTTAAGTTTATGCTGATAGTAGGCCAATTGGACCATGAAATTTTCTCTTCGTTCTTCAATTAAATCCAAACCCTTCCCCAGTAAGTCATCTCTGCTGCTCGAAGTGAAAGAGCTTGTTCTTAATGTAGGGAATCCAATTTCCAGTGGAATAAAAGTCTCGGCTCCATAAGTCAATGAAAAAGGAGTTTCTCCAGTGGACCTCTGAGGTGTAGTCCGGTATGTCCAAAGAATGTGTGGTAGTTCCTCTACCCATCTTCCCTTGGAATCATCCAACCTCTTCTTGAGCCCACTCACTATGACCTTATTCACAGCCTCGGCTTGCCCGTTTCCCCGTGGATAGGCTGGGGTGGAATACCTATTAGTTATCCCTATCCCACAGCAGTACCTTTTGAAAGATTTGCTATCGAATTGAAGTCCATTATCCGAGATGAGGGTGTAAGGGACTCCGAACCGAGTGACAATGTTTTTCCAAATAAATTTCTTTACATCCACGTCCCTAATGTTGGCCAGTGGTTCTGCTTCAACCCATTTAGTGAAATAATTCATGCCGACCAACAAATACTTCTTGTTTCCTGCTGCCTTGAGGAAAGGTCCTACAACGTCCAAGCCCCACTGAGCAAAAGGCCAAAGGCTTGATAGAGGATTTAGGATTCCTCCCGGCTGATGGATGTTTGGTGTAAATATCTCGCACTAATCACACTTCTTTATGTATTATTGGGCTTTTCTTTGCATGTTAAGCCACCAATACCCTTGAGTGTGAGGTCTGTGGGATAAAGACCTTTCGCCGATGTGGCTTCCATAAATTCCTTCATGTAACTTTTCCAAGAGTATTTCAACTACTTCAGGGTGTATGCACAGCGTATATGGCCCGAAAAAAGATCACTTATATAATTTTTGATCGTTAGATAACTAGAACCTGCCTTCCTCCGTATTTTGTCTGCCTCAGACTTATTCTCAGGCAGGACATCATTTGTAAGGAATAATGAGATAGGGTCCATCCAGCTAGGACCTACCCTTGTCTAGTGAACAAAGACCACCTCTCTTTTCAACCTAAAAGGCTTAACAAGATCCTCTACAAGAATTACTCTAGGTAAACTTTGTGCCAGAAGGTCGCTAATGTTGCAAGTGAGTCTGCATGTGTATTTCCACTTCTAAGGACTTGCAATAAATTAAAGGATTCAAACCGAGACTGTAAATGTCTAACCTGGTTTAAATATTCTTGCATTCTGAGATATCTGGCTTCTAACTCTCCTCGGACTGGACCTACCACCAGTCTTGACTCCGAGAATATTTCCACTGTCTTTCCACCCATCTTTTGGACCATGGTCATTCCAACTAGCAAAGCTTCATACTCAGCTTCAATGTTTGTGGCCGAATAACCTAGTCTCAAGGATTTTTTAATTATGATCTTCTCGGGGGAAATTAGAACTAACCCCACTCCAGATCCTTTGAGGTTCGAAGCGCCATCAACATAAACCCTCCAGGGCAAATCTTTTTGTATAGAGATTACACCAACTGAATTTCCATCCATGTTCTGCTTCTTCACCTCTTCTTGTACTGGGGTTTCAGCAAACTCGGCCACCAGGTCGGTCAATACTTGATCCTTGACAAAAGTACGAGGCATGTACTTGATGTCAAAGGCTCCTAGCATCGTCCCCTATTTGGCAATCCTTCCAGTATAGTCAGCACTTCGTAGTAGAGGCTTGAGTGGCAGCTGGGTCAAGACAACAACTGTGTGCGATTGGAAATAATAAGGAAGCTTACGAGTGGCATGCACCATTGCCAAAATAGCTTTCTCGAGTGGTAAATACCGGACCTCGGCCTCATGTAGGGATTTGCTCAAGTAATAAACTAGTTTCTGTATGCCACAGTCAACTTTTATCAACACCAGGCTTACCGCGTGGGCAGCCACTGCCACGTAGGCAAACAAGACCTCATCTGCCTCGGGTTTGGACATAATAAGTGGCCAGGAAAGATACTGGAAGGCAAGGCATACTCCTTGGTCCACTTAAATCCCTTCTATTTATTCAACAACTAGAAGAAAGACCTGCACCTGTCTGTCGACCTGGATATAAATCGATTCAAAGTAGTGGTCAAATCTGTCAACCTTTGGACTTCCTTGGGATTCCGAGGTAGCCGTAAATTATTGGTGGCCTTAATTTGGTCTAGATTGACTTCAATCCCACGGTGCGTGACCATGTAGCCCAGAAACTTTCCTAATCGAACCCCAAAAGAACACTTGGAAGCGTTAAGTCACAACTTGTGCCTTCTCAAGATTTCAAAGATGTTTCCGAGGTCGTTAACATGCTCGGCTTCCTTCTTGCGAGACCACCATATTATCAATGTAAATTTCGATATTTTTTTCCAGCAGTGGCTCAAACATCCTCATTATCATTCTCTGGTAAGTAGACCCTGCATTTTTCAATCCAAATGGAATCACTTTGTAATGATAATTCTCAGTGGGAGTGACAAAATTTGTCTTCTCTTGATCTTCTAAAGCCAAAGGTATTTGGTGATAGCTCTGGAAAGCATCTAAAAAACTCATCCGGGGATGTCCTACAGTTGCATCAACTAATTGATTGATCTGAGGCATGGGAAAAGGGTCCTTTGGGCAAGCCTTATTTAAATCCGTGAAGTCTACACATACCTGTCAATTTCCATTCTTCTTCTTCACAACCACAGTGTTAGCCAGCCATTTGGGGTAAAACACCTCTTTAGTAGCTCCAGCCCATTTAAGCTTTGTCACCTCCTCCTTGATGACATCAGAATAATCCTTTGAAGAGCACCAAGGAAGCTGCTTTTTAGGGGTGACAGACGGATTGATGTTTAGGTGATGACAGATGAAGCTCGGATCTACCTCAGGGGCTTCATAAGCATTCCAGGCAAATACATCAACGTTCTCCCAAAGAAATTTCACCAACTCTTCCCTATCTAGAGGAGGCAGCTAAGTTCCGATTTGAAAAATTTTCTCCGGATCATCATATACAACAACTTTCTCCAAATCCTCACACTTTGCCTATTCGGCCTTACCACTAAGAGATGAGGCCTTGGTCTTTAACTGCTACAAATCTTTATCTGCAGGAGCCGAAGAATCTGACTCAGGCCGGTGCATGATAGTAGCCATCAAGAATTGTCTAGCCACAAACTGACTCCCAACCAGTTCTCCAACTCGATCCCCGAACGAGTACTTTACTTTGAGATGAAGAGTAGACGAGACGGCCCCAAAGGCATGAAGCCAAGGCCGTGCCACAATAGCAGTGTATGGAGAAAAAGTGTCCACCACTATAAAATCCACCTTCACCACCTTTGAGCCAGCCTGAATCGGCAGTCTGATTTGTCTTCTCGGGATAACAACTTTCCCGTCAAAGCCCATCAGAGGTGAATCATAGCTGGTCAAATCTTCTAGTTTCAAATTGAGCCCCTTGTACAGATCCGAATACATAATCTCTACCCTACTACCCTAATCCACCATTACTCTCTTCACGTTATACCCACCAATCCTAAGGGTTATTACCAAAACATCATCATGTGGCTGTATAGTCCCAGTTTTGTCATCGTCTGAGAAGCTTAACGCAGGTTGGATCCCTACCCTAGCCCTTTTTGGTTCGTGTCCAGAGTCCTCGGCAAATGACCTAGCTATTGTCATTACCCTGGATGGACAAGATCCTATTCTTCCTGGTGTTGCAAGGATAACGTGGATAGTGCCCAAAGGGGGTCTTGAAGAATTACTTCCTTGAATTCCTGATCCTGCTTGACCTTCCTGCTCGCTAGGTCAATTCAAGAATTGTTTCAACCTACCATCTCGGATCAGCTGCTACAGATGAATCCACAATGTTCTACACTCCTCGGTTGTATGCCCCCGCTCCCGGTGGTATTGGCAGTGAAGACTCTGATTGTGCTTCGTAGGATCTCCGCTCATTTTGTTTGGCTACCTGAAGTATGGCTCGTTCTTGATCTTTTCCAATACTTGATGCACTGGTTCTCGGAACGCAGTGTTAACAACTTGGGTAGTTATGGATCCAGATTGCCCTCCAAAATCCATTCGTGGCTGATTGTTGTTATAGCGGTCCGACCTGAAATCCCTCCTCTCCTGAAGGGATAACCTTACCTTTGCCCTTTCGCTGCTGCTGGTCTTCCTCAACCCTTTTATACTTATCAATCATATCTATGAGCTGGCATACACTAGAAATAGGTTTCCCTGTTAGAGACCTCTTCAAGCCATGCTCAACAGGCAGGCCGACCTTGAAAGTTCTGATAGCCACGTCATCAAAGTCCCTATCTATCTCATTGAACATTTCCCAATATTTGTCCGAATATGTTTTCAAGGTTTCTCCTTCTCTTATAGTCAAGGACAACAAAGAATCCAAAGGCCGAGGAACTTGACTACATGTGATAAAACAAGACCTAAACGCCCAAGTGAGCTCTTTAAAAGAGTTAATAGAACCTGCCCCTAAACCATCGAACCACCTCATCGCCACAGGCCCTAAGCTGGATGGAAACTCCTTGCACATTAGAGCCTCGTTCCTAGAATGCACTGCCATTCTCTGATTGAAATGGCTGACATGTTCAACAAGATCTGTCCGGCCATTATAGATGGTGAACATGGGCTGGGTAAATCACTGAGGAAGCTTCCCACTCTCAATTCTACGCGTAAAGGGAGACATAGAGATTCGGTTAAGTGCCTTTCTCATCGCATCATTTCCTAGGCCCCTTATGGATGAATCTCTGTTCCTGCATTCACAATGATAATCCTCCTCATACGAGAAGATTTTGCTCGGAGGTGGTCTTGACCTACACCTATAATCACCATCACCCTCACCATCAGAAGAAAGGTTAGAGACTAAGGGAGTTTGCCTTCTCTGCTCGTGGCAAAACTTCCTCTTTAGGTAATCAATCTCCTTCTGCATGGCCTTGGCATTCTCCTCATGAGAGACATGGCTACTGCCCCTAGAATGACTCTCACTAGTGTGGGTAGTATGCACACTTCCCTCCTAGCCCTCTCTATGCCCAAGATCATGAGAATGATTTTCCCATTGAAATCCCATAGATTCTGGTTGGTTCGGACCCGAACCCACCATGATTGAAAATCAGACACACTAACAAACCACTTTTTTCCCACAGATGGCGCCAATTGTATGGGCACAGATTCAGTTCTTAAGCCCAAACGATGGATGGACTAGCCCAAAAGGCCCAAAAACAATAGATTTGTAGAGAGTAGGTAGAGAAAAACTAGGTTAGGATGAATTAAACAGTCAATAGGATGGGTTTAGATGATAAGAAAAACAAAACAGACAAGTTTAATTTCAGAAAAAAAAATCCTCGGCTTGCATCCGAAGAGATCAACCTTGGTATATATAATGCTCTAACTTGATTACACGTTTGGTTCTTAGTTGCTACAGTATTTCTTTCTTGATTTCTCGATCCCCGCCCTTTTTGGGTATCTTCTTCCATTTATACTCCTCCTTTATCTCCTCCTTGCCTGCCACGTGCAGTCTAGGTGGTTGGTGTTGATACTTGTCCCATCCCCCTTTTTCTGAAGTCTTTATGTAGTAGCTGTAAGGCTGAAATTCACTGTTCGGATATCACCTCCACATTAATGCGTCCAGAAGATTAACTGCAGAGCATTCAATGCGGTGGTAGCAACTTTCCCCTTTGATATTTTAAGATCTTCCCCTACTGTACATTTTAGCAATGCTTATCTGCTCCGACAGAACCTTCTGAGGTGTTCTCCTGTGTGGCAGAGCACCAAAAAAATATCTCGGCTTCGTCATCCGAGGTGACATCCATCCTCGACACTATCTCCTTAGTTATTGCGTTCAATAGTAACTTCCTTATCTATCAACACAGACTTCCTTGACAGAATTTACTTATTCTCGGACGAACCTCAGTCCTCGGCTTGGGTTTTAGGCCTAACACGTCCATGGGTAAGGAATTCCTGGCCCAACACTCCTACAAATACTATTGAGTTTTGCTTATCAAAAAAAATTTATTAAGTTTTCAATGCACATAGTTGATCTTAAAATGATTGTGTTAGAATTAAAAATTTTTAATTTAATAGTTTAATTTAGTGATAAGCTATTTGGAATTCTTATTTACGGTGAAAATGACATTATTTTTACCCCATATTTTGGCTTTGTAACACCCAATGACTTCATGAGGCTTAGCAGGTAAAATCAAAGACAAAAGCATAATGACTGTGGTAGTGCTAAAAAGGTTTTTCCTCCAAAAATATGTGGTTGGAGATTGATGAAGAAAGAAAATGATTGGAATTATAAAAGCGAAATGAGTTAAGACTTAACAGGCTTGGTTTGCAAGGATTTTAGAATGTGATGGGGTTATTTAAATATACATCTTTGGTGAAGTTATTAAGAATGATCAAGGGAAATTGTTGCACTATTTACAGGAAGAGGACTTGTCTTTTGATGAGATGTTCACACCCCATAACGTATTTTTGTGGTTGACATTATTGTCATCCCCTTTTCCTCTCAAATCATACTCACAAGGTATCTATATAAGTCCAATCAAATCAAAGTATAACTTTCCATAAAGAAAAGCCGACAAAGAAAGCTCCCACTTGTTTTGGGCATATTTATACGACATTCTTTACATTAATTGCATGTCAATGTCAAAAGCAAAAGAACAATAAAACAAAGAGAAATGTTATGTGCATAATATTTTCGTAACACCTTCACAACAAATTTTAGATGACAAGTTGTTACTAGTTTTAATTTGAATTCGTAATTGAAATTATTTTTTTGGCTGTCAATAACAACATGCCACATAGTATTTGTTGTGAAAGTATTTTGAAAATGTAGTGGGCAGAGTATTTCCCTAAAACAAAAGGCTTCGAATGACTGACTTGTAAGAAGGACCCAGTACGTTAATGTGCCTAAGGGCCCCACGTGTGACAATGTGAATACTCCTACATGTTCTCAATGTGTTGATATGTTGGGAGAAAAATAAATATTTTTCTTATTAAAATATATAATTTATTTTAAATATACTTAAAAAAATTTGACACTATTTATTTAGAAAACTTTAAATAATTATAAAATATTGAATAACTAAGAAAATTTGTAAAAGGAAATTGTAAGACTTAATGTGTTTATTCAATATATAAAATTTTATTTTTATTAGATTTTGTATAATTTAAATTTTTTAATGACCACCTTCAAAAAACTTCTTGGAGCTGCCACTAATCATGATACTTAGAACTTTACATGAGAGGGAGGCCTGGATGAAATAACATCTTGGCATTGTTAACAACATGTCACTATAGCCCCGATTCTCAATCAATTTGATACAATTGATAAGACAAAAATCTGGATGAAAATTATCTTTTGGTCTTAATAATAAAATTATCTTCTAGATGAAAATTATTATTATTATTATTATTATTATTATTATTTTGAGAAGGAAGTTCTTTTTTTATTTATTAATTTTTGTATAATTTAAATTTCTTAAATACCACCATAGAAAAATGGGGTGTTAGGTGCATCCCCCATTTTAATTTTAATTTTAACATTATCCTTTTGATGACAAAATTAGATACTTGGAATTTTGTTTTCTAAAAAATGTTTTATTCAAAATATATATATATATACATATATATATATATATAGAGAGAGAGAGAGAGAGAGAGAGAGAGAGAGAGAGAGAGAGAGAGAGAGAGAGAGACACACACACACACACACATGTGAGTATTCATTTATAACGTAGCATGTGAATATTTATTTCAAAGATTTATTTACAAACAAAGCATGTGAAGTATTTATTTCTAAGGGTATTACGTTTTGGAAATGGAACATGTATGTTCCCACAACCACAAACATAACTAAGAATTAAAGGAAAATTTTGCAAAAATTCAAAAGACGAAAAACCCAGACTCGCAAAAATTTTCCAATTATGTACAAGAAAATTCTTATAATCCCATTAAGAAGTACTTAATGGTTAAAAGAACAAACCCCAGTCCCCCAGTTTGTCAAAGCCCAAGCCCAAGCCTTTGTTCCCCCCCCACCCCCCCACCAAAAAAAATAATGTACAATAGCACTGCCACAAGCCCACAGCCCCATTAGCATCTGCCTTTGGACCCACAACTCTTAGGCGTAGCACCCATTTTCACTATCACTATAAAATTTAGTTTCAAATCGATCTTTTGGAACTATATTCCTCCAGCTTACCATGTGATGATTGAAGAAGTTATTTATGTATAAATTTAGTCCAATGACTTTTTTAATAAGTCATATGACTTGTTTAAATAAAACATAAAGAATCTTATAAATCATTATGTAGTAGGTTATAAAAGATTCCTCCAAACTAATTTGAAACTAAACTTTTTGTTCATAATCACTATACATAAAAAAAAAATGACATTTTTGTCATTAAAATGATTAAAAAAATTAGAGGACAAAAATGATAATCTACTAAATTTAAAGTGTAATTTATTTATTTTCCATAAAATTGTAAAATATTAGATATATTTAATTAAAAATTTTAAAACTTTCTCCCAAGAATTCAATTATGGTCTTCCTCCAAAAG